>CM060314.1:22608522-22621022 GCA_030674185.1 Monoplex corrugatus
ATATTCATTAGTCTTGAGTATGGGAACAGCTTATGGTATGTTTATTATATGTTTATTCTGCTGTCGGGATGACATGATTTGCTTGTTCTGTTGTGTCTGTGCTGGATTTGTGATTCAGTTGAACACAGTACCATGGTGATGAGAAAGAAAAAGAACCTTCTTTGTACAGAAGGAAAGATTTCTCTTTGAGCCAAAACTCAACCCACACAGTCAGACCTGAGGAGAAAGCTTTGCCCTTGCACCAGAAAGAGGCCATCAAGTAAAAGGAAAGAAAAAGAAAACCAATAATGAAAAACAATATCCGGATATCAGGTTCCTGTATGATGTCAAAACACATCACAGACGAACCAGACGACCCTCAGTTTATTGTGTCTGTCGAGAACTGCAGTATTTATTGCCCTGAGACATAAACACACGAGATCCGGTAACTCGCTCTATGGAAGCTGACATTTACGGAAGCCACCTGCAGTCATGCTCATACAGCGCTGCAGAGGGCTTAGGATTGCACAGATCTCATTTCCTTTGTAGCTTGGAGACATACTGCAAACGATCGGATGACCGTTCACTCAGAGCAAGCGTGTGTTCGTTTTTTTAAGCGTTTTGGTCATTATTTCATGTAGGCCCTACTCATTTAGGTTTTTTTAGATGTGTGTATGCACGTTCTGTTGCCCGTACTATGCAGGGTGTTTGTTGGTCTACATACTTTGTCTTTGATAGGTTGCATACTGAGTAAAGTTTTCATGTTTCCATAAGTGACCACACTCTGGCATGACTTACAGGATCCTTAACATGCATATGTGATGGTCTGCGGCATATATTATATACGCACTACAGGGTGAAGGCACTTGCAGGTCGTCACACATAGTTGATCAGATATCAAAATATCTGTAAAAATTTGCAGTATTCCTCGTTTATCATTTGAGATTAATTGTTACCACATATTTTCGTATTCAACTGAACGCTTTGAAAACAAATATTGTAAAAACATTTTATGTATTTGCAGCGAACAATTCATATTGTATCACTGTTTGTTTTACTGCAGAAAGCTTCGTTCCTTTTTACCAAAGATGTTTACACAAGGAAACTATCTTGAAACGCATTTTAAAGAAGTAATATAATCAAGTTTTGTTAGTTAAAATTTCAGAATCATTGGTTCACAGTCCTGTTAATGCGTTAAATTTAAGGTTATTATCATAATTATGATTATTTTTGTTTTGTTTTGTTTTGTTTTTATGACGATTTTTCTTTTACATTATTGATGTTAGCGTTCTTCTAGTTTCATTTTTCTGTTCATCCATATCCTGTTTCTTAAGACCTTGCCGCTTCCTTTTAATTTTTTTTCCGTCTCTTACTCTGTTCCCTTCTGCCCCCTCCCCCCCCCTCCCCACCTAATTTCATCCTCCATGCCATTTTTCCCCGTCTGATATCACTTATAGTGAAAACTCGTTAAATCAAGCAACGAACGAAGACATGTTTATCAGTATGGTCGTGAAAAATCGACACCCTTTTTGCCCACTTTGCAGGAAGTACACAGACAAGATCAAACCCAAACTTTTCATTTGGAAGTCTCTTCTCGTCCAAAACTTGAGACTGGTTACTGATCTCTCGCCTGTGATTTCTTATGTCTCTAAGTTGCCGGAAGCCCCACTTCTCATGGTGGAGCTACCGTCACTGTGGATTGGAGTCAACACGACATGGAGCAATATTGACTTGACTACACACATCAAACATGCCTTTCTATGGGCCATTGAGTGGGTGTTTTGTTGACATCAGACGTATTTATCTGATTGATGCTGGGGTGATAAATGAGAAGAACAAAGACGCTCTTCCCCTTTCCCTTTCCTTCTTCTCTGTCTGTCTGTCTGTCTGTCTGTCTGTCTTTCTCTATCTCTGTTTCTCTCTCTCTATCTTTGTCTGTCTGTCTGTCTGTCTCTCTCTCTCTCTTTGTCTCTGTCTCTGTGTACGTGCATCTGTCTCTGTCTCTGTCTGTCTCTCTGTTTCTGTGTATGTGTCTCTGTCTCTGTCTGTCTGTCGCCCCCCCCCTCTCTCTCTCTGTCTGTCTCTGTCTCTCTGTACCTCTCTCTCTTTGTCTCTCTGTCTCTGTCTCTCTGTGTCTGTCTCTCTTTCACGTTTCTCTCTCTCTCTGCTCGCGCGCTCGCGTGTGTGTGTATATATATTTTTTTCTTAACACTGTAAACTAATTTGAAGTAAACGAAATTACGAAATTAACCCAATTGTTAAAAATGAAGACAGACAGAGAAGTTTGAATGTGTCATTACAGCGGAATAGAATTAATGTAATTTTTTTTTTAAAATATGTGCACATCGGATTGAGAAACATGTTTCTCATCTGGCCTGGAATCTTGACTGTTTGGAAGTGCCAGAATACTCAGGCTTTTTATTGTCAAATTACATATAGAGATAAAACATTTAACAGGCAACCCGTCAGGATTTCATCAAATACACCGTCTGGCCTCAGAGAAAAAAAGCTTCTATAGAAAAAGAACATATCTACCACATAAGCCCCGTAAATGGACAGTATTGATCACGATGCTGACAACAAATCAGTCATCAAAGTTCAACAATGGCCATCGGTCGTTTACAGGCCAAGGTGCATAGAGCGCCATGCATGGCCATTTGGCAAAATGTGAGAGATCAGAGAAATCTGCTCCTAAATCTGGCATCAGTACATTAGCCTTTGTGTCCACCTCTATGCTGCAATAATACATCGGTAATTAATGAACGGTTTGACTCCCACTCCCTATCCCCAAACTGCAAAAACTTAACCTTTTGACTCCCTCACCCTATCCACCACCTTCCTGCAGGAAGCTGGTGGATAGGGTGAGGGAGTCAAAGGGTTAAGTTTTTGCTTTGGTAGTATGGTTGATATTGCAGGATGCTGGTGGACAGGGTGCGGGAGTCAAAAGGTTAATAACCTTAGCACATTTAGAAAGAAAAGAAAAAGGAAAGTAGAACACATCAACCAAAACAATCACAGTTCAGCTTACATCAATATTACTGAAAAGACCAGCCACAGACGTGGAGAAGCGGTTAGCCTAGTGAACTATTGACTGTGAAATAGCGGGTTCAAAACCTCTATCAAAAGAAGAAGAAGAAAAAGAAGAAGAAAAATCCATCAAATTCAGTCCAGCCATGGACTCAATATTTGATGCCTCAAGTTCATTCCCGGCACCTAGCATAAAAACTGGCAATGTTAGCTACTCATCTTAATGCTTCAAACATTCTAGCGATGTCAGCTTAGCGTTTTCTTTCAAACCCCCCTCCTCCACATTTCAAAGACCCTGCTTGCATGCACATAGGGTTTTTCGCAGGTTTCAGGACTCTATCAGATAATTGCTGGGAGGGTTTGGTGGAGCGCATGTGGAGTTATCCGAGGTCGATCAATCCCTCTTAAACAAACTCAAACTTCGTAACGTCTGACCTTTCGTAATGGATGAAGGGAGAAGAGGGGCTGGGAGGGGGGTAGGGGGCAAATGGGAACAAAGGGAACTTTTGGAGTGGCCGAACTAAGTGCGGGGCAATCACACTTGTGAAACAAGGAGTGTTGACAAAAGGTAATTGATTTTGTTGGCTGGATCAGTTGTCAATGATATATCCTCTGGTTGTTGATGGAATATTTATGTTTTGTCCTAGAGTGTTGAACTGCGGTTATGTCACTCTACAACAACCCCTGTTAGTTTTACAGGTGCTCTATTTCGATTAAAGGGTGGTTAAAATGATCTGTTTACTTTGTTTTACTTCTTTACTTATCGATCGATTCGTCTATTTGTACATTTATTTTCTTAATAAAAAAAACAGCAAATTAGCTGGACAAATTTTTGCTCGTATTTAAATAACGAAACGAGACAGGCAAAAATATTTGGTCGACTGCCTTTCGTCAAGCATATACAAAATATAACAAAAAGAGTTTTGATTTGTTGATTTTGTCCTCAATGTAGTGAATTTTCCTTTTTTGTTTGTTTTTGTGTTCGATTGACAAAGAGCAGATGGCCGCAGCTTGGTGCTTGTTCTTGTTTCGTTATTTAACCCTTTGACTCCTGCATCCTATCCACCAACTACAAAACCTTAACCATTTGACTCCCCACCCTATCCAACAGCTTCCTGCAGGAAGCTGGTGGATAGGGTGAGAGAATCAAAAGGTTACGTTTTCGCTTTGCTAGCATGGTTGACAATGCAGGATGCTGGTGGACAGGATGCGGGAGTCAAAGGGTTAAATTACTTGTTCTCATTCCTTCTTCATGTTTCTAGTTTCTGTTTGCTTGAATGCTGGGTGCCACTTTGATTAAACAAACGTTGCTGACACGACTACTTTGTCAGCTGTCAGCACACAACAAGTGTTTTGTAGAAACTGTTTGTCTCTTTGGCTGCCCAGCGATTCAAATGACGTTAGCTTAATGTCTTAAAGGTAACGTTCTCCCCTTATATTTCAAGACTTTGCCAAATGCGAAGGATCTTGTGCAGAAGTGATGCTGACACATAATTACCACAAATGACACTTATCACATAGTTTGAGCACACACGTCTTCGTCTATGAAATATGGAAAAAAATGCAAAGCAATCAATGTATTACAAAGATAGGTTCTGAAACAAACAATGTACACGAACACATATAGTTACTAAATGTCAGTGAATGATGAGAAATAAAGGAAACGATATAATCCAAAGTTAGTTTTCGATAAACGTGGGTATATAACAGCTCCAGCTAGCAGAACATGGCCTGAGATCAAGATTGACTTTTGCATTCTATTCTCCTTCTGCTTCTTTTTCTTTTCTTTTTCTTCTTCCTCTACTACTGTTACTACTACTACTACTACTCTATTACTACTGCACTTCTTCTTCTCCTCCTCTACCTCCCTCCTCCTCCTCCTCCTCTACCTCCTCTCCTCCTCCTCTCTCTACCTCTCTTCTTCTCTTCTTCTTCTTCTTCTTCTTCTTCTTCTTCTTTCTTCTTCTTCTTCTTCTTCTTCTTCTTCTTCTTCTTCTTCTTCTTCTTCTTCTTCTTCTTCTTCTTCTTCTTCTTCTTCTTCTTCTTCTTCTTCTTCTTCTTCTTCTTCTTCTTCTTCTTCTTCTACTACTACTACTACTACTATTCTTACGACTACTACTACTACTACTACTTCTTCTTCTTCTCCTCCTCCTCTTCCTCCTCCTCTACCTCCTCTTCCTCCTCCTTCCTCTTCTTCTTCTTGTTTTTCTTCTTTCTCCTCCTCCTCCTCTTCTTCCTCCTCTTCCTCCTCATCCTCTTCTTTTTCTTCTTCTTTGTTTAGACTCTACGGTATCGCACACATCTGGTGAAACATATGGTGGGGTTTTTTTTCTAACCTTTCCTGCCGGATGTCATGAACTTTGGTGGTCACAAAAAGTTGTTCTGTCGCTCCATTTGACATGATGGAAGTGACATCGCTGTAATATGTCTTCAGCTGCATCGTCCTCTTTCGTCCACAGGAGACAAATTGGTGGAGACGTCAGTTTCAGTTTGCAATTCAACCTCTGTAAGATGCAGGAGTCTGCCTTGTTCCAACCCGAGGGGACCTCAATGAGTGACCGCCATTGTCGTTCGATGTAAATGACCGAGTTGACATTTGTGTTACACCGCTGGTACTATGGTTTATTCCTGTTTGATGTAGATGACCGTGTAGACATTTGTGTTGTATTGCATGGTACTATAGTTTGTTCTCGTTTGTTGTAGGTGACCGTGCAGGCATTTGTGTTGTACTGCATGAAACTATGGTTCTTGTTTGATGTAGATGACCGTGTAGACATGACTGTGTGTTGCATTGCATGGTACTATGGTTTGTTCTCGTCTGATGTAGATACTGTGTAGACATTTACGTTGCACTGCATGATACTATAGTTAGTTAGAAAACGCCTGCACGCCTCGCACCTCTCACTTCAGCCCTTCAAGTTTCTGTGAGGTTATCCTACTCTTAGCTCATGGACAAAAATCTTACCTGGTGAGCGCAGTGGACTAGGGATCCATGTGGCCTTTCACTGTCTGATGGCTCTGTCACAGTGTGTTTTCTGGATGTGACTCTGTAAAATGTCTTATTGTTGTTTAAAGCCCAGCCGACTGCGCAGAGCCATATCAGGGCTATAATCATCTCAAAATTTACACCATACCACACCAGAGAAAAAAAGAACACCTGGAAAAGAAAATTAAGTACACACATATCAATGCATTCGTGCACATGATCGAAGAATATGCTCGTGGCGTTGACCACTCATTTCAATTTATCACCAGAGAATTTAAAAAGTCAAACCTGAATACTAATGTAAAAAGAAATGAAGACACTAAAACAGTTAAAAAAAAACAGGCCTAAATACCTAAAACAGTTTTTGTACATCGCATTTCCTTACAGCCAAAAATGAATTTAATAACATGTACCCAATTATCAATTCTAAGATGAAGTATGTAAGACTCTATCGAACAAATGCAGGTGAATGGACCAACAAGACAGAAAATGATAAAAAGAAATGACAGAAAGCAAAGGAGGACGAAAGAAACAGAGTGACAGAAAAGAGGAAATTTCTAGCACAGAATTTCCAGAAGGTGGGGATACTGATTATTCTGAAAAAAAACACCTGGCGTCCCCCCAGGGGGTGGGTGGAGGTGGGGAGGGGGGACTGCCAAGTGTCAAACAAAACCGTCCTGATGGAAACAAAAACAAACCATCGCCAGTGGGTACGGGACTACTTACATATTCGTTCAGACAAGCCTGGTTCATTTCGCCACTAACCTCCACATTTGAAGGCCACCCACCATCTTACACCTGTAACCCACTGGTTTGCCCCAATCCAAGGTGGCTGCAGCCTGTCCCACAAATTCTTCTATTTAACAACCTTGAGTGCAGTTGCTTCACAAAACAAACATTTTGGCAATTAGGTGGAGTGGGTGCAGATTTCTCCGAGTGCAACAAATCCCTCTTGTTCAAATTCTAATTTCAATTTTAATCGAATTCAGTTCTTGAGGCGGCTGAAGAGGTGCGGGAACCGTTGTTGTCTCCTGTGTTTATGGGCCCCCAGATGTACAAGGTGCAATAAATGTAAGCTGTCCACCCATGGTAATACAATAACGCTGTGTTTCTACCGCCTGTCTCCTATATATGTTTCAAACTCAAAGGCTTTGCCGACAGGTAAATGGCTTTGGTGATCGATCGATGTGCGGCACAGTCCCGGTGAAAACACAAACCTATTTCCAATTAAAGAAGGAGAAAGATAAAAAGGGGATTAAAAAGGGATTCAATTCAACAACCAGTTACTGTCAGATTGTTTAACATTGCACTGACTGTGCTGATTAAAAAGGTGTGATAGGTGGGGTAGGGTCAGAGACGAGGGCGAAGAAGAAGAGCAAGAAGAACAAAAGAAGAACAAGAAGAAGGACAAAAAGAACGACGAAGAAACGAAGAAGAAAACGAAGAAGAAGAAGAGAAGAAAAGAAGAAGAACAACAACAACAACAAAAAGAAAGAAAAGAAGAAGAAAAAAAAGAAGGGAATAAAAAGAAGAAGAAGAAGAAGAAAAAGAAGAAGAAGAAAAGAAGAAGAAGAAGAAAAAGAAGAAGAAGAAGAAGAAGAAGAAGAAGAAGAAGAAGAAGAAGAAAAAGTGTATTTGTCTATATGTCTGCATGCACTCGCACTTGTGTGTACGTGTGTATGTGTGCGTGTGTGTGTGCGTATGTGTGTGTTCGTATGTGTGTGCGTGTGCGTGTGCGTGTGTATGTGTCCATCTCTTTAACTACACAAGCGTGTTTATGCTTGTGTTGCTCTCCCTCCCTCCCTCCACTTTTCCTCTCTCTCTCTCTCTCTCTCTGTCTCTGTCTCTCTTCTCTCTGTCTCTCTTTCTCTTTTGTAACAGAAGACACATGTCTCTTTAACATTATTTTTTAGCCCTATGTGAGTTAAACATACACCATGGATTTGGCAACGATAGAAATATTAAGCAAACCCTAACCCAACTGAAAAAATGTTTTGTTTATTCAAGCTAATTTAATACAGTGTGTCTCAGTGAGAAGTATGCTTTTCATGGGACCAACTGATAAGGATATGTAAAAAACATCTGTCTAAATTGTTTAGAACATCGTGATTGAATCATTACACAAATGCTCATGTGTGTGCTCAAAGAGGTCTTCAATACAGAATCCGATCTTGTTCTATTTCTTAGTTATTTTTCAACATGGGGTGTTGAAGAACTAAGCCTTTGAATGTCAGGTATCAACACTCGTCTAATCAATCAATCAATCGATCAATCAGTCAATCAGTTAACCAATCAGTCATTCACACATACTGAATCAATCAGGAAACAATCAATCAGCCAGGCCATCAGCCAACCAATGAGCGGAAACAGCAATCAGTACCGGATGTAAAGAGCATTGTGAGCAGCACGTGCTGGCGGCCATTAAACGGGTGTAGCGCGTGCATTGCGCCGTATCCTGTTGTTGTCAGTTGCCAGGCAACGGAATGAGTGTTTGAATTACGTCCGTGTCGGGCCGTCTGATTGGCGCAGAGTGGCTTTCTGACTGGTTTGAGAGCCCTTGTTTTATTCTGAAGTTGATTGTTGGCAGAGTCAATATGTGGATTGTCGAGGATGGCGAGATTCCTACATTGGGTGGAACAGATCTATCCCCCACCTTCTCTCTCTCTCTCTCTCTCTCTTCTCTCTCTCTCTCTTCTCTCTCTTCCTCTCTCTCTCCTCTCTCTCTCTCTCTTCTCTCTCTTGCTCTTCTTTGTCTACCTCTCTTGTTCGTTGTCTCTCTGTCTTTGCCTCTGTCCTTCTCGTTTCTCCCTCTCTCTCTTTTTCTTTCTTTCAATAATCAGTTTGAGGCATATTGATGAAAATATATAAATAAACAAGTAAAGAAAGAAAGAAAGAAAAGAAAGGAAAGATTTCTTTTTCTTCAAGCTGACTACAACTATTCACAGGAAATCTTTAACACATAACTTCAGTTTTAGAATATTTCTTCAAGAATCAGCTGCCACGTGTTTCCTGAAAAATTACCTGCACGATTGTGCATGCATTCACATAACACACAGGTACGCAAACACATGCACACATACACACATGTGGAAATAGACATCTTCACACGCACATGCTACAAACTGAAGTAAATAAATCCTCCATTGATCCATTTATTTTAAAAAAAAATCATTGTACATTTCGTGACGAGAGCATCACTGAAACAAGTCTTTTAGTCTTCTGTGACACCAGTGCATGTCTAAATCAACTAATCAATCAAACAATCAACCAACGAAACAACCAATCAATCAATCAAACAGTCATGGGGAGGAAATTACAATCAGTAGCGGATGTAAGAAGCATTGTGAGCAGCACGCGCTGGTGGCCATTTAAGCGTGTTGCACGTGAAGTGCATGTACCTTGTTGCTGGCAGTTGTTAGGCGACGGAACTACTATTTTCAGTTTCATCCCTATTGTGTCTCTCCATATGATTGGTCTGAAATGGAATCTGGTTGGTTTGAGGGTTCTTTGTTTTATACTGAAGGCAGATCGTAATTAGAGCCTACGTAAGGAATGATAAGGACAGAAAGAATCCATCCTGTCTGGTCTTCCTGCCTCCACCATTCACATCCTACAGCGCATTCAAAACAATGCTGCATGCCTTGTACTCAAAAAGAAAAAAGCTGACCACATATCTCCTCTCCTGGCACAACTTCACTGGCTCCCTGTATCAAAGCGCATACAGTACAAACTAGACACCATGTGCTACAAAAGCCTCAATAACGCAGCCTCCAATTACCTGTCAAGCCTACTTGATATCTATGTTCCCTCACGTACCCTCCGCTCTGCCTCTGATCCTCTGACTTTTCGCTTTCCACGCACCAAGCTCAATACCTATGGTCCACGAGCCTTCTCTGTTTCTGGTCCACTTTCCTGGAACAAACTTCCTCTCTCTGTCCGTCAGCAACCTACTTTTGTCTCCTTCAAGTCCGCTCTCAAAACTCACCTTTTCTCCTCTGCATAAAATCCTGACCTCACTCATCCCCCTCTGTAGCCTGTCTCCACTCGGAGGGGAATCACATTGTAATATATATTTGTATATAATATGCTCTCTATAATTTTCCATTGCTTTTATTCTTTTTCCCCATTTATAGCCATATGTAAGTGTGTGTGTGCGTGTGTGTGCGCGCGTGCGTAAGTGTATATTCAGCGCTTAGATTTGATTTTTATCGAGATTTTGCGCTATATAAATATTGTAATTATTATTATTTTATTATCCTGGGGTTGGACAGATGCCCCTTCTCTCTGTCTGCTTCAGTCTCAGTCTCTGTCTCTATCTCTGTCTGTCTGCCTGTCTGTCTGTCTCTCTGTCTGTGTCTCTCTCTCTCTTGATTGATGGATAGATTGGTTCATTGATTGATTGTATGATTGGTTATGTTTAATGGCTGGTATACTCATTGATATGTTGACAGATTATCCAGTGACGATGAAAAATATATGCATAGTCTTGGGTTGAGCAATGGATTTACAGACATGTTGATCAAATATCTATTGACGAAAGTCGTATTTATAAGACATTATTATGATGTTGATATAGTCAGACAGATGTTGGAAATGTATTATTATGTATCACGGATGAATTACTTTGGGATTACTGCAGACTGTGGATTACATCGAATTGTGAAATACGCTGGAAATGAACAAAATGCCGGTCCCGCATCACCCATCCCATTGTTGTATTGTGGCCCAAGGCCCATGTACATTAAACTGTCTGAGTCTGAGTCTGAGTCTGAGTCTCTGTCTCTGTCTCTGTCTCTATCTATCTGTCTATCTATCTACCTGTCTCTCTGACTCTCTATCTGTCTCTGCCTCTCCATTCCCATCTTCTCTCCCGTTTCTCATCTTTCTTTGCGTGGCACTTCAGCATGTGTGCATAATAACTGCAATCATTTTAAAACGAGTTGGCTAATTTATAGTTGTGAAACCTCACTTTTCTTTCAAGTATACATATAATCTGCGTCATAACCAGTAGCAGTCCTTATCTGAATGGTCTTTAAAACAGTGGAGAAATATCTGCCAATACATATTATTTTGAATCAGTCAGACAAATTTCAAGATGGTGCCATTCTTGTTTATATTCCTGTCTTTCTACATTTGAGCAAACTTCAGAAAAAAAGATACATTCATGATTAGCTGAGAAGTCTCTGCTGACATAGTTAAATGCTTGTGCATGCGCACATACACAGGCACACACACACACACACACACACACACACACACACACACACACACACACACACATATATATATATATATATATATATATATATATATCATCATCATCATCATCAGGTGCCCTGCCGCATGGCGTTGGCGACCATGGACTTCCATCCATCTCTATCTCTCGTTGCCCCTAGCATCTCCCCCCCCCTCCTCATCCCCAGCCACTCTGCAAGTCCGTCCAGCATTTTCTCCCTGGGTCTACACGGTGCTCTCTTTCCTCCAGCTTTCCCGTTTGACCAGGTGCTCCAAATCCCCCTTCCTCATAAAATTGCCTATAAATGTTGCCTGTCTTTTCCTAATCTTCCTTATGAGTGATCTACTTGTGTCTGCCTCCATCAAGACTGTCTCGTTTGTTTTCTTTGCTGTCCATGGAACTCTCAACATTCTTCCGAGAAACCACATCTCAGCTGCCTCAATCTTGCTCTGGCTTTGCTTGCTGACCGTCCACGCCTCGCATCCGTACAACAGTATTGGTTCTATATAACATTCAAGGGCTCTTTTTCTGATGTTAATTGATAGGCATTTGTTGGTAAGAATGCTTGTCATCTTCTTGAATGCTGTTTTGGCTTGGCCGATTCTGCCAGCTATTTCCGATGTGCATCTGCCGTCTGATGAAATGACCATTCCCAGGTATTTGAACGTATTAACCTGTGTACATATATATACATATATGTATATATATATAAGTATGTATGTATGTATAGATAGATAGATAGATAGATAGACAGATAGATATATAGATAGATAGATAGACAGATAGATAGATGATAGATAGATAGACAGATAGATAGACAGATAGATAGATAGATAGATAGATAGATAGCTAGATAGATAGATAGATAGACAGATAGATAGATAGATAGATAGATAGATAATACATACACTGACACACACACGCGCAGACGCTCGTACATCTGTCTCAATCATGCACACACACATGGTACAAAATAATGAGAATGAATCTTCTATTGTTGTGTTTATCAATTTATTTGTGCATTCACTTGTTCCTTTCTTGACAAGGGTTTTGAGCAAAATTATTGGTCATCGACGGCTCAATGTTTATCCGACATCAATCAATCAACCAATCAATCATTGTATTGTTGAGGAATTGCTATGTGACCCATATTGTGTTTTTATTGTGCTGCTTGAAGTAGTATTATTACAGAACAATCACATACATCATTTTCTATTTCCATAACATTTATGATGTGTTCACACACCGTCAAATGAGGTTTTAGTCTTTCTG
>CM060314.1:22626022-22628522 GCA_030674185.1 Monoplex corrugatus
GTTTCGCTCACAGACAAACGTATGCATGATGAAGAGTGACAGGTAGGAAAGAATGGAAGAAAAAGACATGTAAATCAGTCTGGGGTTTTGGAGTCTGGAGTGTGTTTAAAAGGGATTCATCGGACTCGGTCAGTTCCATGTGCGCTCCTACCATATCTGCCTGCAGTTATCTGGCAGGCTCTTTGAGCGTGTGCAAAACTCCGTGAGCTGGCAAGGTCTTGGAATGGGGAGGGGAACAGGGCTTATGCTAGTGTGAAACAGTGACACTTCCAAGGTGATTGGAATTATAATAAGATGGGCGGTGAACAAGCCAAGTTTTATGTTGCAGAGTGCGATTGAACGCAAGACATGAAATCATGAGTCCAATATTCCATCAAAAGCGTCAGCCAGCCCGAATTATCAACAACAACAACAACAAATAATAATAATAATAACAATAATAACAACAACAATAATAATAATAAACCAAACGAAAACAAAACAAAAACCTAACCTAGGGTTCGCCAGAGGATCACATTACGAGCGGCATGGCGATTTAACTCTTCGACTCCCGCACCCTATACATGCCATGTAACATTGATATGGAAAGCTGGAAACTGGTGGATCAGGTGAAGGAGTGAAAGGGTGAAGCTTTTTGCTTTGCTAGTATTGTTTGACGATGCAGGATGCTGATGGACTGGGTTCGGGAGTTAAAGAGTTATCCATTGTATTAATGAGTCATGCCTACGACTCCTGGTTGTATCAGCATAGCTCCTCTAGCCAACTGACCCAATGGGGCCAGTCAGGAAGAAAAATAAGGACAGACGACTGAGCGATTACTGTAGAAGAAATAGTAGGCAACGGTCTTAGTAAGATGGATCAGAACAGACACCGTTAACCCTTTGACTCCCTCACCCTACCCGCCATCTGCAAAAAATTAACCCTTTGACTCCCTTACCTGATCCGCCAGCTTCCTGTTAAGTTTTGTTTTTTGTTTTTGCTTTGCTAGCATGGTTGACGATGCAGGATGCTGACGGACAGGATACGGGAGCCAAAGGGTTATCCACTGTACTAATGAATCTAAAAATTCCCACCTGACGGTCGTGCCCTCGGCTCCTGGTTGTATCATCATAGCGCTCTAGCCAACTGACCCAACGGGGTCAGTACGGGAAAAAAAAAAGCAGAAGTCTGAGCGACTACTGTAGGCTGAGCTATTATTGCAGGCGACATGGCAGGCATAGCTCTTAGTAAGATGGTTCAGAACAGACACTGTTAACCCTTTGACGCCCCTCACCATATCCACCAACTGCAAAAAAACTTAACCCTTTGACTCTCTCACCCGAAGCTGGTGGATTGGGTGAGGGAATCAAAAAGTTTGGTTTTTTTGTTTGTTTTTTTTTTGCTTTGCTAGCATGGTCGACAAGGCAAGATGCTGGAGGACAGGGTACGGGAATCAAAAGGTTAACCACTGTACTAATAACCGTAAAAATGTGCCCACCTGAGTGTCATTCCCTCGACTCCTGGTTATATTAGCATACCACTCAGCTAACTGACATAACGGGGCCAATCAGAAAAAAAGAAGACTGGGATATAGTAAGGCAACGCTCTGAGTAAGATGGACCAGAACAGATACGGTTAAACCCTGACAAAGTGACCCAGCAACAGTGCAGGGTCTCTTTTGGTGGGTGGCCATTTTGTGGCTTGACTTTTCTGTTGCTCGATGGCCGATATTCCTGGTGCTGGGACTTGGACTGCATGAACTTAGGGCTGGTGGTGTGTTATAGAGCCAGAATGAACGGAACGGGATCAACGCTGCAATTGCTACGCACAAAATTTGGACAGCAGCCGAATTTGGAATTGGGAGTGTGTTCGACAGGGATTCATCGCTATCAGACAGTTCCATATGTGCTTCACCCAAACCTGCCGGCAATTATCTGGCAGACTCCTTGAGCCTGCGCAAAACCCTATGCGCTGGCAACGTCACGAAAAATTCAGGGGGATGGGGGGGGGAGGAGGGGGGAGAGGGACTTACGAAACACTAAGCTGACACCACCAGAATGATGGCAACATTAAGATGGTCAGCGAACAGGCCAGGTTTTAATGTTGCGGGCTGGGGTTGAACTCGAGATATCGGATGTGGAGTCCGCGGGTCCGTCAAAAGAACCAATCAACCCACCTGTGTGTGGGGGTGGGGGGAAGAAGGGGGAAACAAGGTAGAAGATTAACCCTTTGATTCACGCACCCTGTTCACCAGCATCCTGCATTGCCAACATAGCTAGAAAACAAACACATAACCTTTTGATCCCCTCACCCTATCCATCAGCTTCCTGCAGGAAGCTGATGGATAGGATGAGGGAATCAAAGGGTTAAGTTATTTGCAGTTGGTAGATAGGGTGTGGGAATCAAAGGGTTAAAACTGGGAGAGGTAGGGAGGAGTGGATTTGGAGGCGGGGGGTGGTGGAGAGAGGGTTAACAGGCCGTGTCGATGGCAACTGACACGGAACGAAGTAATGCAGATATG
>CM060314.1:22633522-22641022 GCA_030674185.1 Monoplex corrugatus
TGTATCATCTGGCCTATTAGCTGCCCTTCTTTACACTTGAGTCATACTGGTGGTGTCAGCTTACTGTTTCACAGGTTCCTTCTGCCCCCCCCTTCACCCCTCCACCCTCCCTATTTCAAGACTGCCTGTGCACAGGATTTTGCGTAAGGGGTCTGCTAGATAATTTGCTGGCAGATTTGGATGGAGTCCATAAGGAATTTCCTAAGGAATTTCCTGAGTGCTATGAATTCTTCCTGAACAAAATCTACGTAAATTCTGTATCGATTTGTCATTGAATCAGATTAAAGGTATGCTGTAGTGGTATGTGTCTCTACGTTCGTAACGCCCCATTAAGTCCCCAACAAGAATTAGCATGAGTGCTCCCAAACTGGTTTAGACCTAATTATATATCAGCTTACAGGAACAGACCACCCGTGCGCCGGTGAGATCCCAAGTGTCTATGTAACATACAGGCTCCAGGCCCACCCATTAAGCACCACCCCCAATCCCCCTTCACAGCCACCTTCCTCACCGTCAATGCAGCTCATGTCATATCAGTTTCAGTTTCAGTCTCTCAAGACGACGTCTCCGCGCTCGGAACGAATTCCATATGCACTAACGTTACAGGTGCCATGAGTATGGTGATCATGGCACAAGCCTTAAGTCTGCATATAAACCCATGAGCTGGCCAGGTCCTGATGTTGGAGCACTGACCCCGGAAACGAACCCGGGTGACCCGCGTGGTAGGCGGGTATTCTACCACCATCCCGTGTCATTCGTGCCGGAATAAGTCCTTCAAGGGACACAACTTGATGAGGACTCCAGCTAATCGCAAGGAGACCTCAGGATTGCCACCATCTATCCGTTAGGGTATGTTTACGTTTTACGTTGTACGTAGCGTTCTGTCACGTTTTCCTTGACTGCTGCCGTCGTCGTCGGAACCTGAGGGCACAAGAAACTCAAGACCACCTCCAGGACGGTCTTTTGTGTGTGTGTGTGTGTGTGTGTGTGTGTGTGTGTGTGTGTGTGTGTGTGTGTGTGTGTGTGTGTGTGTGTTCGTTCGTTGCTTGATTTAACGTCTTTTCACTATAAGTGATATTAGACGGGGAAAAATGGCATGGAGGATGAAATTAGGGGGGGGGGGGGGGGGGGGAGGGGAGAGGGGAACAGAGTAAGGGACGTAAAAAAATTAAAAGGAAGCGGCAAGGTCTTTAGAAAAAGGATATGGATGAACAGAGAAATGAAACTAGAACAACGCTAACATCAATAATGTAAAGAAAAATCGTCATAAAAACAAAACAAAACAAAAATAATCATAATTATTATAATAATCTTAAAGTAACGCATTAACAGGACTGTGAACCAATGATTCTGAAATTTTAACTAACAAAAATATAACTTCTTTAAAATGTGTGTGTGGTGGTGTGTGTGTGTGTGTGTGTGTGTGTGTGTGTGTGTGTGTGTGTGTGTGTGTGTGTGTGTGTGTGTGTGTGTGTGTGTGTGTGTGTGTGTGTGTGTGTGTGTGTGTCGTCCGCACCAAGAGTTCTGACATAGTCCTGGCTGTCCACTCTTCCACGCAGTTAGACCAGTTCTTCCCGCCGTTGCCGCTTCTGTGTCTGGATCCGCACCAAGAGTTCTGACATGGTCCTGTCTGTCCACTCTTCCATGTTGTTAGACCAGTTCTTCCGCCGTTGCCACCCTCGTTTGATCTTCCTTTGGTGGTGTCCTGCGTGGTGGTCTGGCGTTGGGTGTCGTGCCGCGTGATGTGGCCAAACCACGTCAAGCTCCCGGCAGTACATGGTACATGGTGGCAAGGAGAGTTTTTTTAAGACCCACAAGGTTCTCTCTCCATCCTGTGCGGGCCTCAATAGCTCAGTTGGTTTGAGCGTCGGATTCAGATGCTAATAATGGTTGTGGGTTCGAATCCCGCGGTGCGCTATATTAAAATTGACCTTTTCACTGTGTCCAATCTTAACATCATTGTTGTTCTAGTGGTGTCAGTATAGGATAAGATAAGTCCCCCTTCCCTTCTCCATTCCCCCACTTCCCTGGGATGGTTATCTCTGTCGGTCATATCACCTGAGGTGGCTGTCGACGTAAAAACTGAACTAAATCAATCAATCAATCAATCAATCAATCTCTCGATCTTGCTCCTCATGCAGTCATTGGTCTTGTGCGACCGAGTAGGAAATGTGGAGCGGCTTCCTCAGGTATTTCTTTCCGAGAGGCCAGATTTCGTCTTTTCTCTTTTCTCTCTCCCCCCCCCCTCCCCGTGGGGATGCCGGGGGCTCTTTCAGTGTAAATAGTATCCCCCACCTTCTGGAAATTCTGTACTAGAAATTTCCTCTTTTCTGTCACTCTCTTTGTTTCTGTCTTGTTCCTTTGCTTTCCTATCATTTTCTGCCATAATGGTCCATTCACCTGTGTGTGTTCAATAAAGTCTTGTACTTTTTCTTACAATTGATAATTGGGTACATGTATTCAGTGCATTTTTGGCTCTAGGGAGGTGAGATATGCGGAAGCAATTTTAGGTAATTTATGCCTGTTTTTATGAATGTTTTGGTGTCCTTAGGTATGCTTAAATTTGTATTCAGTTGTGTTTTTTAAATCCCTTGTGCGATAGATTGGACGGAGTGGTCAACGCCGGGGGCTTGTCCTTAGATCATGTGCTCGAATGCATTGATATGTGTACTTAATTTTCTTTTCTTTTTTTGTTTTTTTCCTGTTGAAGTGTTG
The DNA here is from genome assembly GCA_030674185.1 of Monoplex corrugatus. Taxonomy (NCBI): domain Eukaryota; kingdom Metazoa; phylum Mollusca; class Gastropoda; order Littorinimorpha; family Ranellidae; genus Monoplex; species Monoplex corrugatus. The sequence goes on from CM060314.1 coordinate 22,636,238, forward strand.
TACATTTTGAAGCGGTTATATCCCTGATATGGCTCTATGCAGTCGGCTGGGCTTTAAACAACAATAACAATAATAATTAGTCTTTTCTGACTCCGCCAACAGTGTCCATGGCTCGAACCCTTACAGCAGTGGACAGTGGACAGCACCAGAGATCTGAAGAGTCTGCACTCTGGTGCTATCCATCCATGCTGACCAAACATGATGATGAAGATTCCCCAGCTATCCCATGGAGATGGTTGGGATTGTCACCATTGAGCCACCGGTTCCAAAACACACTGTATCGGCCTATTGCGTTAATAACAACCACAAATAAAGAAAAAAGTAACGTACACTCACACACAAAAACATGGACACACACACGTGCATATACACACAAACACACACACACACACACGTAAACAGAGAGAGAGAGAGAAAGAGAGAGAGAGAGAAAGAGAGAAGGAAAAAGAGAGACAGAGACATAAAGAAACAGAGATAGAGAGAGAGAGAGAGTAGACACAGAGAGAGACAGAAAGAGAGAGAGAGAAAGAGAGAGAGAAAGAGAGAGAGAAGAGAAGAGAGAGAGAAAAGAGAAGAGAGAGAGAGAGAGAGAGAAAGAGAGAGAATAGAGAGGAAAGAGAGAGAGAGAGAGAAGCACTTTAAAACATTCAGATCTTCAAGAGGGCATCATAACGTTCAGAAAATACGTACATCACCACCAAACAGCTAAAATGTAACGAAGAAACAAAAAACAACAACAAACGAACAAGTACAAAATAAAATAAAACAGACAAACAGTTAACCAGACAGACAGGCAAGCAGACAGACAGACCAACCGACAAACAGACTGACAAAGAACAAAACAGACAAACAATTAAATGGACAGGCAAACAGACAGACCAACCGACCGACTAACCGACAGACAGACTGACAAACAAAGAACAAAACAGACAAACAGTTAAACAGGCAGACAGGCAAACAGACAGAGAGACCAACCGACAAACAGACTGACAAACAAAGAACAAAACAAACAGTTAAACGGACAGATAGGCAAACAGACAGACAGACCAACCGACAAACTAACCGACAGACAGACTGATAAACAAAGAACAAAACAGACAAACAGTTAAACAGGCAGACAGGCAAACAGACAGAGAGACCAACCGACAAACAGACTGACAAACAAAGAACAAAACAAACAGTTAAACGGACAGATAGGCAAACAGACAGACAGACCAACCGACAAACTAACCGACAGACAGACTGATAAACAAAGAACAAAACAGACAAACAGTTAAATAGACAGACAGACAGGCAAACAGACAGACAGACCAACCGACCGACTAACCGACCGACAGACAGACAGACCGAGGAACAAAGAACAAAACAAAGCAAACGACTGACACAGATCTGGAATAGACAGAGTATCACTTTCAGTGTGAAACCAAAGCTAATCAGCCACGCGCAGAACCTGATCAGTCATCAATTAAACGCCATTCCTTAACATGCAATCAGTTCTGGGCCATGACTATGGCCGCAATGGAGCCTCTTTGGAGTCTGGCGGTGCGTGTTCAAGTGGGATTCATCGCGATCGGACAGGTCCATACGCGTTCTGTCCGATACCATTCTGATGGTCCTGATGGTCATGTAAGTGTGCGATATGTTACTGCTTTTGTATGTATAAAATATGTGTCGCGTCAGGTGTGTACTGTGAAGCTGGTGAAACCAGCTGAGTTCGGAGAACGATGCTGTGCTAGAATGACAACTGTTGTTGTTATGATTCATCACTATCATTTTCATTATCATATATCATCATCATCATCATTATCATCATCATCATCATCATCGTCATCTCTCTATCTCATCATCATCATCATCATCATCATCATCATCATCATCATCATCATCATCCACATCATCGTTGTTGTTGTTATTATCATCATTGTTGATGTTGTTGTCGTTGTTTTTCTTCTTCTTGTTCTTGTTCTTCTTGTTCTTGTTCTCCTTGTTGTTGTTGTTGTTGTTCTTCTTCTTCTTGTAATTATTATTATTATCAGTATTTTGTAGTTGTTGTTGTTGTCGTCGTCGTCATCATCATCATCCTCATCCTCATCCTCATCATCATCCACATCATTAACGTCATCACTATCAACATGATTATTGTTATAATATCATTACTATTGTTATTGTTATATTATTATTATTATTATTATTATTATTATCTTACTTGAGTCTGCTCGAGCTTACGCAAGGCAGCTCCTCAAGACTGCACCAGATCCCATGCGCTGCCAAGGTCTTGTTGAATGGTGGCAAGGGAATTACAAATAAGAAGAAGGACAGGTTGTTCTATAACCTGAGGTCGTAGGGGAGAGAGGTGGTGGGCACCTCAACTTTTCACAGAGCCAGCATTCTGAGGGAGGTACCATCTCATCTCCCTCGCTGTTTTATCTTCTTGGCCCCGAAAAAAAACAGAAAAAATAGAACCAGATCACATGTGTTTAACACAACAAAACAAGACAGGCACAAATTTTCGGCGAAATGGCATTCACAAATTTTCGGCGAACTGGCATTCTAAAATTATCGGCCAGCTGGCTTTAAATGATATATTATATGAAATAAGAGTTCTGATTTTTTGTGTGTGTTTGTCAGGTTCTGAGTCCTATTATTTTGTGATTTTCTGGTTCGTGTTTACTTGAACGCTGGCAGCCACTTTGACTCAGATTTCTTGAACCTGTTCTGTGTCAGGTACCTATTTTTCAACTAGATGGACTGCAGTCTAGAGATCGTGTATATAAAAATACAGCCCTTGCTTCCATCCCACCCACCCCCCACCCCCCCACCCCAGCTCCCCAACCCAACCTGCGCCCCAAATCAACGTCAAACTGGTGCATCGAGATTGGAGGACGAGAGCTGTACCTCTTCGCGATCCAGGCAGGCCTAAGGTAATTGATGGCAACAATTAATTCTAGCAATCACCCAGAGCACTACGCACCACCTTCCATGGTGCCATGAACGTTAATTGGAATGGCGATCTTGTGACAGCAACAACAGCTACAACACAAAAAAACAGCACAGCTCAACAACAACAACACAACAACAACACAACAACAACAGCAACAGCAATAACAACAACACAGCAGCAAGAACAACAACTACAGCAACAACAACAACAGCAGCAGCAAAAGCAACAATAACAACAGCAAGCAACGACAATAGCAGAAACAGCAACAACAACACAGCAACAACAAACAACAACAACAACAAAAGAACAACAACAACAACAACAACAGCAACACAACAGCAACAGCAAACAACAATAGCAACAACACAACAGACAGCAATAATAACAACAACAGCAGCAACAACAACAACAGCAGCAACAACAACAACAACAAAACAGACAGCACACATTGTGGCAACAGTCACAGGATGTGGACAACTATGGCTGTAACATCAACACATTAACAACTATCGCACAGATAAGCGAGACGTAACATCCAGCGCGAACAAAATTTAATTCCATTTTCTTTTTCACCTTTTTAATTTGATTCTTTGTGTTTGTTTTGCGATCAACAGACTTCAACATACAATCTACTAACAAAAAATAATATCAGTTCGCACACATTAGAGGAGCGTTTTGGACTCTGACAACAAACAACATACAGAAAACGTATAACAATATTTCATACACTGGAGGTTACAGAGGGAACACCAAGATTTAAAAACACGTCATAAAGATGAATTTGTTCTATATTTGAGAAAACATGGCTTGCACTTATTCCACTGAACATTAAAGACAGAGACGTGAAAGTTGATGTTGCCATTATATAACTTTAATTTCTTTGCTTGAGGCTAGACGTCCCAGTTTGAAGACAAGTGTCCCTAACCATTCAACCACTGCACCCACTGAGATCAGTTGGATGTGCTTCTGTAGAACTAATTGATTACGTGGCCTGGTTGGTTCTTTAGATAGAAACGTGAGACACAAGAGTTGTTATCTCGAGTTCAATCCCTATCACTCAACATCAAAATCTGACTTGTTCGTTTGCCCATCTGAACGTTTTCATCATTGTGGTGATGTCAGTCCTGTGTTTCAAAGATCTCACTTACCCGTCATCCACATTACTAATTACACTATTTATAAGGCGCCAAATCTTGACATTTCAAATCAAAGCACACACACACGCACCAGGCATACGCATACAATCCACAAACACTGCCTTACAATATTAAATATTAAAAAAAAACGTACACAAACTCAGGGAAAGAAGTAGTTGTAGAGTTCGTTGTTGGGAAAAGAGATGTGTTTTTAACTTGCATTTAAAAGCAGAAGGGGTAGGTGTTAGCTTTAGGCGAAGGGAGAGCAGTAGTCTTGTTTCAAAGACTTTGCCAGCACGTAGGGTTTTGCGCAGGCTCAAGGAGTTTGCCAGAAAATTGCTGGCATTATATGGGTGGGAGCGCGTATGGATTTGTCCGAGTGTGGTGAATCCCCTCTTGAACAACCCCCTAGACTCCAAACTCTTTACTACACATTCCTAATTTCCGGCGCTTTGTCCAATGCTTGTGTTTTAAGACGAGAGGTTCATTCATTATCAAACAGCGACCTGTGTTTCATTGTCTTCTGCCAACACCTGCTCTGTGTGACCCGCTTTTTTGCTTTGATTGAATTAAATTGATTGGAAGTGGTCACACTCACATGCATACCTGATCTGTCAGTGCTCGCATGTGCGTACACGCTCGCAAACGCACACGATAATGGTTCCGTCTGTCATGATTCGAGAATGGATGCGCCTGGATGAGGACTCT
>CM060314.1:22653522-22658522 GCA_030674185.1 Monoplex corrugatus
TCAGTCGCTATAGCGCTGTCCTTCACTGCCACAAGCAGACTGACGGTTTAGACACAGCTGGGCGCATGTCCCATCGCTTTTTCTGAGCCAGATCTTTTTTCCCTGGGCAAAAGCTAACCACAAGATTGAAAATGTTGTCTTAGTTGACTGCAGTTGAGAGTGTATGTGGAGATTAAGAAAACAACAACAACAACAAAAACAACAACAAAAACCGTCTTTCTGGTGGACAAACACGCGAAGAGGGGAGAAAAAATTAGCGAAAGACTGATAAATGAAAGAGAAAAGATAGAACGGATTTTGTTCTAAACTAAAGTCATTATTCTTTAAAAAAAAAAAAAAGAAAAAAAAAAAGAAAATAACAAATTCAGGTTGACTGTGCAGCAATATAGACAGACAGTTCTCGGACAGTTTTGATTTATTGTGCCAGTGGTGTTGACGTACTTATTGCGGGGGGAAAAAATAGACCCTGTAGTTGTATAGAATATATTTTGGCCACAAGAACATAATTATTACGACAGGCTTTTGTTCGCTTTTGATATACAAGTTAGCAAGTTTGATTATTTGTCGTTTTCGTTAAGAAAAAAAAAATCGGTTATCTTTTGTTTTATGGCGGAGTAGTCTATTGTTGGAGGAAAAACAAGCTGCAGTGGTGATAAACATTGGTCGTTTTACCATCTTCAATTTCGTTCAGAAAACTGGCTGGAATTGTTGGTGCTACCCCTGTTTTCTTTTTGTCTTTGTGAAGTTGATCCGGTTTGTGGGTAGTTTCAAGGTAAGTCAGGATTTTTAGTTGTTTGAGAAAAAGAAGAATGAGTGTGGGTGAGATGAGAAATTGGTATGAAAGAGAACTGTACTGTGGTCGCCCTTGGACTTTAGCTATGTTTATTCCAATACATTTTGTTTGTCCGTTTACTGTATTGTTTTTACTTGTTTCTTTTTTAAATTTCTGTTCCTCTTTCTTTCTTTGTGTCTGTCTGTAGCTGTCTGTCTTTCTTTCTTTGTGTCTGTCTGTAGCTATCTTTCTTTGTGTCTGTCTGTTGCTTTCTTTGTGTGTGTAGCTGTCTTTCTTTGTGTCTGTCTGCAGCTGTCTGTCTTTCTTTGTATCTGTCTGTTGCTTTCTTTCTTTCTTTGTGTCTGTCTGTAGCTGTCTTTCTTTGTGTCTGTCTGTAGCTGTCTTTCTTTGTGTCTGTCTGTAGCTGTCTTTCTTTGTGTCTTTCTGTAGCTGTCTTTCTTTCTTTGTGTCTGTCTGTAGCTGTCTTTCTTTGTGTCTGTCTGTAGCTGTCTTTCTTTCTTTGTGTCTGTCTGTAGCTGTCTTTCTTCCTTTCTTTGTGTCTGTCTGTAGCTGTCTTTCTTTCTTTGTGTCTGTCTGTAGCTGTCTTTCTTTCTTTCTTTGTGTCTGTCTGTAGATGTCTTTCTTTCTTTCCTCGTGTCTGTCTGTAGATGTCTGTCTTTCTTTCCTCGTGTCTGTCTGTAGATGTCTTCTTTCTTTGTGTCTGTCTGTAGATGTCTTTCTTTCTTTCCTCGTGTCTGTCTGTAGATGTCTGTCTTTCTTTCCTCGTGTCTGTCTGTAGATGTCTGTCTTTCTTTGTGTCTGTCTGTAGATGTCTTTCTTTCTTTCCTCGTGTCTGTCTGTAGATGTCTGTCTTTCTTTCCTCGTGTCTGTCTGTAGATGTCTGTCTTTCTTTCCTCGTGTCTGTCTGTAGATGTCTGTCTTTCTTTCCTCGTGTCTGTCTGTAGATGTCTGTCTTTCTTTCCTCGTGTCTGTCTGTAGATGTCTTCTTTCTATCTTTGTGTCTGTCTGTAGATGTCTGTCTTTCTTTCCTCGTGTCTGTCTGTAGATGTCTGTCTTTCTTTCCTCGTGTCTGTCTGTAGATGTCTTCTTTCTATCTTTGTGTCTGTCTGTAGATGTCTTCTTTCTATCTTTGTGTCTGTCTGTAGATGTCTTCTTTCTATCTTTGTGTCTGTCTGTAGATGTCTTCTTTCTATCTTTGTGTCTGTCTGTAGATGTCTTTCTTACTGTGTTTGTGTCTGTCTGTAGATGTCTTTCTTTCTGTGTTTGTGTCTGTCTGTAGATGTCTTTCTTTCTGTGTTTGTGTCTGTAGCTGTCTTTCTTTCTGTGTTTGTGTCTGTCTGTAGCTGTCTTTCTTTCTGTGTTTGTGTCTGTCTGTAGATGTCTTTCTTTCTGTGTTTGTGTCTGTCTGTAGATGTCTTTCTTTCTGTGTTTGTGTCTGTCTGTAGATGTCTTTCTTTCTGTGTTTGTGTCTGTAGATGTCTTTCTTACTGTGTTTGTGTCTGTCTGTAGATGTCTTTCTTTCTGTGTTTGTGTCTGTCTGTAGATGTCTTTCTTTCTGTGTTTGTGTCTGTCTGTAGATGTCTTTCTTTCTGTGTTTGTGTCTGTCTGTAGATGTCTTTCTTTCTGTGTTTGTGTCTGTCTGTAGATGTCTTTCTTTCTGTGTTTGTGTCTGTCTGTAGCTGTCTTTCTTTCTGTGTTTGTGTCTGTCTGTAGATGTCTTTCTTTCTGTGTTTGTGTCTGTCTGTAGATGTCTTTCTTTCTGTGTTTTTGTCTGTAGATGTTTTTCTTTCTGTGTTTTTGTCTGTAGATGTTTTTCTTTCTGTGTTTGTGTCTGTAGATGTCTTTCTTTCTGTGTTTGTGTCTGTCTGTAGATGTCTTTCTTTCTGTGTTTGTGTCTGTCTGTAGATGTCTTTCTTTCTGTGTTTGTGTCTGTAGATGTTTTTCTTTCTGTGTTTGTGTCTGTCTGTAGATGTCTTTCTTTCTGTGTTTGTGTCTGTAGATGTCTTTCTTTCTGTGTTTTTGTCTGTAGATGTCTTTCTTTCTGTGCTTTTGTCTGTAGATGTCTTTCTTTCTGTGTTTTTGTCTGTCTGTAGATGTTTTTCTTTCTGTGTTTTTGTCTGTCTGTAGATGTTTTTCTTTCTGTGTTTGTGTCTGTAGATGTCTTTCTTTCTGTGTTTTTGTCTGTAGATGTTTTTCTTTCTGTGTTTTTGTCTGTAGATGTCTTTCTTTCTGTGTTTTTGTCTGTCTGTAGATGTTTTTCTTTCTGTGTTTTTGTCTGTAGATGTCTTTCTTTCTGTGTTTGTGTCTGTCTGTAGATGTCTTTCTTTCTGTGTTTTTGTCTGTCTGTAGATGTTTTTCTTTCTGTGTTTTTGTCTGTAGATGTCTTTCTTTCTGTGTTTTTGTCTGTCTGTAGATGTCTTTCTTTCTGTGTTTGTGTCTGTAGATGTTTTTCTTTCTGTGTTTGTGTCAGTCTGTAGATGTCTTTCTTTCTGTGTTTGTGTCTGTAGATGTTTTTCTTTCTGTGTTTGTGTCTGTCTGTAGATGTCTTTCTTTCTGTGTTTTTGTCTGTAGATGTTTTTCTTTCTGTGTTTGTGTCTGTCTGTAGATGTCTTTCTTTCTGTGTTTGTGTCTGTAGATGTCTTTCTTTCTGTGTTTGTGTCTGTCTGTAGATGTCTTTCTTTCTGTGTTTTTGTCTGTAGATGTCTTTCTTTCTGTGTTTGTGTCTGTAGATGTCTTTCTTTCTGTGTTTGTGTCTGTCTGTAGATGTCTTTCTTTCTGTGTTTGTGTCTGTAGATGTCTTTCTTTCTGTGTTTTTGTCTGTAGATGTCTTTCTTTCTGTGTTTGTGTCTGTAGATGTCTTTCTTTCTGTGTTTGTGTCTGTCTGTAGATGTCTTTCTTTCTGTGTTTGTGTCTGTCTGTAGATGTCTTTCTTTCTGTGTTTGTGTCTGTCTGTAGATGTTTTTCTTTCTGTGTTTGTGTCTGTCTGTAGATGTCTTTCTTTCTGTGTTTGTGTCTGTAGATGTCTTTCTTACTGTGTTTGTGTCTGTCTGTAGATGTCTTTCTTTCTGTGTTTTTGTCTGTAGATGTCTTTCTTTCTGTGTTTGTGTCTGTCTGTAGATGTCTTTCTTTCTGTGTTTGTGTCTGTCTGTAGATGTCTTTCTTTCTGTGTTTTTGTCTGTAGATGTCTTTCTTTCTGTGTTTGTGTCTGTCTGTAGATGTCTTTCTTTCTGTGTTTTTGTCTGTAGATGTGTTTCTTTCTGTGTTTGTGTCTGTCTGTAGATGTTTTTCTTTCTGTGTTTTTGTCTGTAGATGTTTTTCTTTCTGTGTTTGTGTCTGTCTGTAGATGTCTTTCTTTCTGTGTTTGTGTCTGTCTGTAGATGTCTTTCTTTCTGTGTTTGTGTCTGTAGATGTGTTTCTTTCTGTGTTTTTGTCTGTAGATGTCTTTCTTTCTGTGTTTGTGTCTGTAGATGTCTTTCTTTCTGTGTTTTTGTCTGTAGATGTCTTTCTTTCTGTGTTTGTGTCTGTCTGTAGATGTCTTTCTTTCTGTGTTTGTGTCTGTAGATGTCTTTCTTTCTGTGTTTGTGTCTGTAGATGTCTTTCTTTCTGTGTTTGTGTCTGTAGATGTCTTTCTTTCTGTGTTTGTGTCTGTCTGTAGATGTCTTTCTTTCTGTGTTTGTGTCTGTAGATGTTTTTCTTTCTGTGTTTTTGTCTGTAGATGTCTTTCTTTCTGTGTTTGTGTCTGTCTGTAGATGTCTTTCTTTCTTTCCTCGTGTCTGTCTGTAGATGTCTGTCTTTCTTTCCTCGTGTCTGTCTGTAGATGTCTTCTTTCTTTGTGTCTGTCTGTAGATGTCTTTCTTTCTTTCCTCGTGTCTGTCTGTAGATGTCTGTCTTTCTTTCCTCGTGTCTGTCTGTAGATGTCTGTCTTTCTTTGTGTCTGTCTGTAGATGTCTTTCTTTCTTTCCTCGTGTCTGTCTGTAGATGTCTGTCTTTCTTTCCTCGTGTCTGTCTGTAGATGTCTGTCTTTCTTTCCTCGTGTCTGTCTGTAGATGTCTGTCTTTCTTTCCTCGTGTCTGTCTGTAGATGTCTGTCTTTCTTTCCTCGTGTCTGTCTGTAGATGTCTTCTTTCTATCTTTGTGTCTGTCTGTAGATGTCTGTCTTTCTTTCCTCGTGTCTGTCTGTAGATGTCTGTCTTTCTTTCCTCGTGTCT
>CM060314.1:22668522-22671022 GCA_030674185.1 Monoplex corrugatus
GACAGAGAGACAGAGAGACAGAGAGACAGAGAGAGACAGAGAGACAGAGAGAGACAGAGAGACAAGAGACAGAGAGACAGAGAGACACGAGAGAGACAGAGAGAGACAGAGAGAACAGAGAGAGAGACAGAGAGAGACAGAGAGACAGAGAGGACACAGAGAGAGACAGAGAGAAGAGACAAGAGAGACAGAGAGAGACAGAGAGACAGAGAGACAGAGAGACAGACAGAGAGACAGAGAAGAGAGACAGAGAGAGAGACAGAGAGCAGAGAGAGACAGAAGAGAGACAGAGAGAGAGACAGAGAGACAGAGAGACAGACAGAGAGACAGAGAGACAGAGAGAGACAGACAGAGAGACAGAGAGACAGAGAGACAGACAGAGAGACAGAGAGACAGAGAGAGACAGAGAGACAGACAGAGAGAGACAGAGAGACAGAGAGACAGAGAGACAAGAGAGAGACAGAGAGACAGAGAGACAGAGAGACAGAGAGAGACAGAGAGAGACAGAGAGACAGAGAGAGACAGAGACAGAATACGAATATGGGTGGAAAAAAGCCTGACAGGGAAGAAACATTATTCATTGATTTTTGCGACTTTTGGACAGTTCACAAAAATACTGACAGACAGGTATCTCAGGTATAGTTGTATGTGATGTCATCAACAACTTGAAGCATTCATTTACGGGTTGATACCCCTGTGCCAATATCACACACACACCAAACCATCTGACCTAGCCTCCGTCACCAGCTTTAGAAATCTTAACAGACTGAAAGTTAAACGAAGCAAACGAAACAAGTCATTGACCGTAATGACTGCGTTGCTAAGAACTGAAAAAAGGGACCCGTGTGGAACGCAGTTGTCTCATAACCAAACTCTATACAAACACACCAAACTCTATACAAAACACACCAAACTCTATACAAACACACCAAACTCTATACAAACACACCAAACTCTATACAAACACACTGAATAAAACTGAATAAAACTAACAGCTTGATAGAAACATGTAACAATTTGCTAAAACTGTCAATAGTTTTGAAATGAAAGCAGGAACTGCTCGAAACAGCGTCGTCTCATTATCAAAGTACAGCTATACAAACACACAGAGAGAAACTTTATGACCGAATTTTAGCTCAAAACATTAGTTAAAATCGTTTATTTCAATTGAGATATTGAAAAATGAGGTCTGCAAGAGACGATGATTTCATAACTAACTTAAGTACAATTAATATCTTGTAAGAAACATAACAAACCTGTCCGCGCAAAACTGGCACCATATATTGTTTAATATATTAATTCTTTGCCCTCTTACTCACACGAGCTTCCCCAAACCATTTCATTTTTCTTGTTATAGACACAGGCTACTCATTTTATTTATTCATTTAATTTTTTCTTGGTTTTGAATTCCTGAGTTTTCAAGGAAGAAGACAGCAGATTATGCAGAAGGGACGTGAAGATTAATGGGTTCCAGTTTATCGGCTGTCCACTAAGTGTCCAGCTCTTTTGTCCCCCATGTCCAGGAGGTGAGAGAATCGTATTGTCCACTTGTCCGTGAGCTAAGCCTGTAGGCTTACGCAGCTGGTTTAGTCTTTTGTTGGGGGTCTTAAAAGGTGATCCAGGGTAGACTTTGTCTATTGTGAAGTCAGCGAAGAGACATCTTGGCATTCATTCATTTCGGCATGATCGGCTTTACGGAACGAAAAGTTTGCCAAACTGTAGGAGGTTCGGTTTTCATTCATGCCCACATCGTCTGTTTGTTTGTCTGTTTGACTGTCCGTCTGTACATACTGTTCCATCCCCACCTCCACCCTCCCCCCACCCAAAAAAATCTCCCTTTTAGCGTGTGTGTGTGTCGAGGGGAAGAAAAGGCGGTCAACAAACTTTGGGTGGATATGGTACAATGACACTTTATTCTTATTTACATACTGTCTGCCCATTATACCACTGGCATGTAGAGCAGCGACAAAGATCTGTCATTCCTATCTGTTCTAGACCAGCCTCTGTACAGAATCCTAAACGTTTTTGGGTCTTCCTCCCTTGCCTGTTCTTGCTGGTGTCCAGTGAATGGCAGTCCGGGTGATGTTGTCCTGTTCTCTTCGGATACTGTACCACGTCCATCTCCATCGTTTTTTCATACTGATGGTGTCCATACTGATGGTGTCCATACTGATGGTGTCCATACTGATGGTGTCCATACTGATGGTGTCCATACTGATGGTGTCCATACTCTCTTCACTGCATCGCGTGAGTGGTTGTTTTTGGAGACGGTGTTGGACCAGAGGATTTGTATGATTCTGGGGGAGATTTTTTTGTATGGAAGGTAAATAGCTTAGTAAGAACACGTTCTGTCCATCCCCCAACATTCTGAGCCATAAAATAGAGTGGAGAGGACACAGCTCTTGCAAGTATCAGCTTGTTGTCGGTGCTGCACTAGGGATGGAGGGTGGGGACTCCACACATTGTTCAGCATTATGAAGGTGTAGCTGACTTTGCTGAG
>CM060314.1:22678522-22683522 GCA_030674185.1 Monoplex corrugatus
CACCCAAATATGCTGGTGATAATGTTTGACGTATTCTCTGACTCTGCGCACAGCTCTAGGTGCTTGTCAAGTCTTGAAATGAAGAGACAGGAAGGGGACTGATGAAAGAATAAGCTTACCCCCAGGATGACTAAAACATTAAGACAGGCAGCGAGCCGGCCAATTGTTATGTCGCTGGCTGGGACTGAACTCAAGACGTCGAATCTTGAGTACATGGTTGTATCAAAGTCAGCCGCTTTAAGTGTAAAAGTTGATGTAAGTTTAAAAGAAGTAAAATAAAAAAAATAGTAGAAGTAAAGTCAAAACAGATATTACGAGAATGAATAGGCTGAAAGGACAGCACCACGTAATCTTATGTTTACTTTAAAACTACATGATTCATTCGTATCTTCTTTTCGTTATTTTGAGTGTCGGGCTGTGTACGAACCAGGAAAGTTGGTTTAATGTTTCCTTCGGGTAGACAGATTGACGACGTAACTTGAAACAGAATACTTCAAAAAGTTCTGGTCTGAAACGAAGGCAGAAGCCTGTGCTGTGAATTTAAATTTTCGTAAATTGTTCCCCAAGATCTTCATCCAGGTTTTCCTGATTTCGTTTTGGACGTGGCATTCAGGAAGTCAGTTTTATGTTTCCCTGCATGCAGGTGAGATTTAGACATAAACTGAAAGGGAATACTCTTAGAATGGGTGATCTGAAGCGAAGGTTATAGTGTTATGTGCCAGGTTAATCCAAATCTCCGGCATGTGATCTAAATAGAGTTTTGTGTGCGTTCTCTCACGTGGACGACCCGGGTCTTTCTTGGTCTCTGCGAGTATCGTAGTCTATAAAACCAGGAACTATGGTTCGATGTGCACTTCAGGCAGGTGGAGTTAAGAAATAAACTGAAACAGAACACTTCACGTAAGAATGGTTTCATGAGAATTCAGAAGGCCGAGATATAGATTAGCTTTTAGTGCCTGATGTCCCTGGATAATTCTTTATTTCTTTCTCTATCAGTGTGAATGTATTGAGTTTATAAATCCGGAAAGTCGGTTTAGTGTTTCCTTAGCCAGGTGACTTCAACAAATAAATGGAAAGTTGATATTGTTCAGACATAAATCAAGGGATTTGGACCTATCTCTTCAGCAGATAAGCTTTTGTCTGAAACGGTTTTGTTTATTGTGATTGGTTTGTGTTTTGGCAACCTGAGGTTTAGAGTCTCACCTGGGTATATTTCATTGATCCGCGTTCTTCTCTTTTTGTTGATGGTTTTATGTGGTGGTGTTATTCGGGGGGGGGGGGGGTTGGAGGGGGAGGTATGATAAAAGACAGTTGGTTAAGGGTGTCTTTGCACAAAGTATTGCATGACCACAATGTCATAGAATTGGTGGAAGTTTTTGTACTTCTACCCCATGTTCTGCACCGCTCGGGTGTCAGTAAATCCACCCCAACCCTTCACCGTTCTTTTTCGCCTCTGTAACACACCCCTTTGCCGTTCTTCTTTTGCCTCTGTAACACACCCCTGTGCCGTTCTTCTTTTGCCTTTGTAACACTCCCCTTTCCCGTTCTTCTTTTGCCTCTGTAACACACCCCTTTGCCGTTCTTCTTTTGCCTCTGTAACACACCCCTTTGCCGTTCTTCTTTTGCCTCTGTAACACACCCCTTTGCCGTTCTTCTTTTGCCTCTGTAACACACCCCTTTGCCGTTCTTCTTTTGCCTCTGTAACACTCCCCTTTGCCAGTTTTTTGTTTGTTTTTCCTCTCTAACACACCCTTTTGCCGTAAGAGCCTGTCCGAGGTAAACATTCCCTAACTAGTTTTGGACTGAATCTACCTCTGTGTGTCAATATCATTGTGGGGATTTTTAGGCCCCAGCCAGCTTCTGCCCGGAGTTTTTTTTTTTAAGTTTGTTCAAGAGGAATTCATTACACTCGTTCGTTCGTTATTTCTTTTAACGTCTATTCACATATGTGCTTTTAGACGAAAAAAAAAAAAAAAAAAAAAAAAAAAAAAGGTGCGTAAGGAATGAATGAATCTATGTAATCATGAAGGCATTGTATCAATTAAGGTAACAATTAATGTAACATCAAACAAATTAACGAACAAAAGAAAAACAATCAGAACATTATATCAGTCAGGCTTCATCGGATTTCTCGGGGCTGTGTGGGAGTTACAGGTATAAAACAGTTGGGCTGAATCAAAGAAAACGACCTACAGGACTGTGCAGTAAACGTCTAGCAATGTGTAAATACAGAGTGAAATCAGTATGTTTCTGTTTTAAGTTTGTAAATGACGCAGGGAAATAAGGTCGCATTCGCTGACAACACAAAAGGTGATCAACTGTTATAAAATCACCACAGATACATTTGATGGCTTTACTAAATTTAGTTCGAAGTGAATTGAGAGTTAATCTGTAAGCTAAAGTTATCTCTTGTCTTGTAAAACCCTGGTAATTTACCGAGAAGGGGCGAAGGACACATTGCGCTTTTACTTTGTTTTCTAATATAGCATTCATTTCATGTTCAGAGAGTGGTAAATCAAGTTTAGTACTGCCAGCCCTATTCATTGCTGCATTTTTTGCTATTCTGTCGACCCGATCGTTAAAAAGGATACCACAGTGTGATGGGATCCAACAAAAAGTAACCTGTGTATTATTTGTTATTAAACAATGAATTAGAAATTTTATCTCAAATATTAACGAACTATTTACTTTATGTTCGCAACATTTTAAGGATTGTAATGCAGATTTCGAATCTACACATAATAGGATACTAAACAAAGTTATGGATAGATCTACTATATATTTCAGTGCCATTAGGATGGCAACTAATTCAGAAGTGAAGATTGAATGTCCCTGTCCTAAAGAGTAAGCCTTTTCTACTTTAATTTAGGAATTAGAAAGCCAGCGCCTGCTTTACCATCATCTAGAACAGAGCCATCTGTAAAGATTTTTAAGTAATGTGAATATTTTTTGTGTAGATGAGACAGAACATCAATTGCTAACAAGTGTGGATTAATATCATTACACTCGTACAGTTCCATATATACTCCACCCAAATCTGCAAACTATTATCTGGTAGACTCCTTGAGCCTGCACAAAACCATATGTTCTGGCAAGGTCTTGAAATTATTATCAATCATAATCCCATCTGCCCAGAGACGAATGCGCCATGGGCTCATTGAGAAGACTGGGTCCACACAGTTGAGTCTCGTCCACTCGCGTGATTGAGGATATTGCTAATACATTCTGGCCAGCTACTTCACAGATGGGTTATTGTCCATGTTGGTCAAATCTCCTGACCAACACCGCAGGTATCTGTATCTCTCGGACCTGGTTGACACTAGGATATACTACGATTGTAAGCGAAGAGTACACAGCCTTGTCACACGGTCCCGAACCCAAGATGTAGATTTTAAGCATCATGATCATCATCCCCATCATCGTTATCATCAACATCAAAGCATTATGAAAACTGTCCCAGTTTCTTTGTTTGGACAGACTGGGGGTTAGAACTTAAGAACTTTCAGGAGACTTTTTGCGTAAATCACTTCGCCATCCTGACTGGTGGCATAGCTACTTAATTTTTCTATCGATACATGTCTTGTCTGCTATTGAAAATGTCCTTTCGTTGACCATGGCTGACTATTTCGACACATGGGCCAGTTTGGTTCGTTGTTTGTGTGTTTATGAAAATCTCTCTCCCTCTGTCTGTCTGTCTGTCTGTCTGTCTTTCTGTCTGTCTGTCTATATGTCTGTCTGTCTGTCTCTGTCTCTCTCTGTCTCTCTTTGTCTCTCTCCCTCTCTGTCTCTCTCAAGTGTCTCTCTCTCTTTCTCTGTTTCTCTTCTTACGTATTTCTGTCTCTCTCTTTCCGTATCTCAGTTTCTTTCTCTCTCTCTCTCTCTCTCTCTCTCTCTCTCTCTCTCTCTCTCTCTCTCTCTCTCTCTCTTCTGTGTATCTTTCTCTATATTTTTTTTATATTTCTGTCTCTCTTTCCGTGTCTCTGTCTTTTCTTCTGAGTGTGTCCTCTCACTTTTTGTGTCTCTGTCTGTCTCTTTCTCGGTCTCTGTCTCTCTCTGTCTGTCTGTGTTTCTGTCTCTCTTCTTGTGTCTATGTCTCTCTTTCTGCGTATGTCCCTGTGTCTCTGTCTCTTTTTCTGTGTCTGTGTGTATGTGTCTCTCTCTCTCTTTCTCTCTCTCTCTCTCTGTCTTTGTGACTCTCTCTCTCTCTCTTTCTCTCTCTCTCTCTCTCTCTCTCTCTCTCTCTCTCTCTCACTGGTCTGTCATTCTCTCTTTCAGTTTGTGTGTCTGATTCTGTGTCTCTTTCTCCCTGTCTCTCTTTGTGTCTCCCTTTCTGTGCCTCTCTCTTTCTTTCTCTTTCTGTGTCTCTTTCTCTCTCCGTTTGTATGCACTCTTTCACCACGACTCACGTCTTTCTTTTTTTTTTTTTCTCTCTCCTATAAACAAACCAAAGAAAAGTTCTTGGACTAGCGGCTGTGCACGCACGCACACACATACTAAATATGTACATGTATCTGTATATGTATCTGTATATATATATATATATATATCTATCTATGGACATATATATATATATACGTATATATATATAGTGTGTGTGTGTGTGTGTGCGTGCGTGTGTGTGTGTGTGTGTGTGGTGTGTGTGTGTGTGTGTGTGTGTGTGTGTGTGTGTGGTAGATAGATAGATAGACAGATAGATAGATAGATAGATGTAGATAGAAGATAGATGAGATAGATAATAGAAGACAGACAGATAGATAGATAAATATAGACAGACAGATAGATAGATAGATAGATAGATAGATAGATAGAGACACACACATACATACATACACACACATATATAGACAACGTGCACACACACATCACACACTCACACACTCTCTCTCTCTCCCTCTTCTCTCTCTCTCCTCCCCCCCTCTCTCTCTCTCTTTCCCTCTATCTCTCTCCACCTCTCCACAATTATATCACAACTCCAAAACACATTTCCAGTTGAGAGGACA
>CM060314.1:22698522-22716022 GCA_030674185.1 Monoplex corrugatus
CACACACACACACGTACATACATACGCATATGTGCACACACACGCACATGCACTCACGCTCACACGCACATGTGTGTACACTCACGTACACACACTCACGCACACACACATAGACTCACAGACACAGACACACACATACTCACATATACACTCACTCATACACATACTCATACGGCCACACACATAGCCATATAGACAAACAGACACGCACACGCACGCACACGCAACACAACCCACTCCCCCACAAACACACACACATACACACAAACACACACACACACACAAACCCACCCACCCACAGACACACACACCCCACACACACCCGCACACACACACACACACACACACACACAAACACACACATACACACAAACACACACACACACACACTGTACACACATACACACACACACACACACACAAACACACACACATATACATACACACACTCTCTCTCCGTCTAATATCACTTATAGTGAAAAGACGTTAAATCAAGCAACGAACGAACACTCTCTCTCTCATAGACACACACTCAAGCACACACACATACACACACTGTCTGTCTCTCATAGACACACACACACATGTACACACATACACACACACACACGCACAAACACACACACACATGCACACACACTCTCTCTCTCTCTCATGGACACACACACTCGCACACACACATACCCACCCACCCACCCACACACACACACACACACCCGACACACACACACAGCTAACTGCCGGACTTTGCAGCCTTGATGCTGTATGTGATATGGACCGCCGACAGATCTGACCTAGGTGCTAATTGCCTCTTGCCGAGATAAGTCTTATCAGTTCCCTCCGATAATTGCCTTTTCCTCCTTGGGCATAGGTCTAATTGGGTGGTTCTCTATTTCAGACTCGCTTTTGTGCTTGTGTTTGTCCACGTACGATTACAGACATGCATGAGCGCACTCGCACGCACACACACACACATGCACACACACACGTATATATATACACATACACACACACACTACGCACGCACACACACACACACACACACACACACACACACACACACACACGCACAACACACACACACACACACACACACACACACACACTCAAAAACGCACGCGCACATTCTCATACAAAACAGGCACACACACACACACACACACACACACACACACACACACACACACACAAAACACACACACACACACACACACACACACCTTTTGGAATACGGCAATTCTGCATGCGGCAGGCATGGCCAAACCAGCATAGTTCATCGTCGTGGCAGGAGGACATACATGCTTGGCATGCTATTCCTGGTCCAGGACGTCCCTGTTTGGCACACGATTCTTCCAGATATAGCCTGTTTGGCACACGGTTCTTCCAGAAAATGCCTGTTTGGCACACGGTTCTTCCAGAAAATGCCTGTTTGGCACATGGTTCTTCCAGAAAATGCCTGTTTGGCACACGGTTCTTCCAGAAAATGTCTGTTTGGCACACGGTTCTTCCAGAAAATGCCTGTTTGGCACACGGTTCTTCCAGAAAATGCCTGTTTGGCACACGGTTCTTCCAGAAAATGCCTGTTTGGCACACGTTCTTCCAGAAAATGCCTGTTTGGCACACGGTTCTTCCAGAAAATGCCTGTTTGGCATACGATTCTTCCAGAAAATGCCTGTTTTTTCATACGATACTTCCAGAAAATGCCTGTTTGGCATACGATTCTTCCAGAAAATGCCTGTTTGGCATACGATTCTTCCAGAAAATGTCTGTTTGGCACACGGTTCTTCCAGAAAATGCCTGTTTGGCACACGGTTCTTCCAGAAAATGCCTGTTTGGCACACGGTTCTTCCAGAAAATGCCTGTTTGGCACACGGTTCTTCCAGAAAATGCCTGTTTGGCATACGATTCTTCCAGAAAATGCCTGTTTTTTCATACGATACTTCCAGAAAATGCCTGTTTGGCATACGATTCTTCCAGAAAATGCCTGTTTGGCATACGATTCTTCCAGAAAATGCCTGTTTGGCATACGATACTTCCAGAAAATGCCTGTTTGGCATACGGTTCTTCCAGAAAATGCCTGTTTGGCACACGGTTCTTCCAGAAAATGCCTGTTTGGCACACGGCTCTTCCAGAAAATGTCTGTTTGGCACATGGTTCTTCCAGAAAATGTCTGTTTGGCACACGATTCTTCCAGAAAAACCCTGTTTGGCACACGATTCTTCCAGAAAATGTCTGTTTGGCATACGATTCTTCCAGAAAAACCCTGTTTGGCACATGGTTCTTCCAGAAAATGCCTGTTTGGCACACGGTTCTTCCAGAAAATGTCTGTTTGGCACATGGTTCTTCCAGAAAATGTCTGTTTGGCACATGGTTCTTCCAGAAAATGTCTGTTTGGCACACGATTCTTCCAGAAAATGCCTGTTTGGCACACGGCTCTTCCAGAAAATGCCTGTTTGGCACACGGCTCTTCCAGAAAATGCCTAGGATCCAGGTCAGGCACCGAAATTGAATTTTGTAACGCCATCACCATCATCCTCACTTCCATCATTATATGCATAGCACTGTGAACATCATCATCCATCATATGTATAGCATTGCGAATATCATCATCATCCTTGCTCTTACCATCATATGTATATAGCACTGTGAACATCATCATCCATCATATGTATAGCATTGCGAATATCATCATCATCCTCGCTCTTACCATCATATGTATATAGCACTGTGAACTTCTTATATGTTCTGAAATTGTTATCGAGAAACACCCGAGGGCGCTGCAATGAACCCAGAGCAGCAGTACCTCACCGCTGACCGGAGAATCACCTCCCAACTCCTGAAGCCACAAAGCAGTCATTTCGTCAGGCAAAGGAGGCATGTTCATACGTTGCATGACCCATTCAGATCCAGTCATCAGTTATCTTTTTCAAAAGCCAAAATAGCAAGATGGGGAACTGACCATCCCTGGGATATAGCTACACAGCTCACATCAGCTAGGTCCAGCCCAGCTTCAGAACCAAAAGAGAATGATAGAGGCCTTCTTTGCCTTGCTTCAGGCCTTTCTGTCTCTATCGGGCAGCCTGACCTGCCACCATCTCTACTCTCCTTACTATAGCGTCGGCACTATGCCATTAGGAGAATTATTTTACCAAAACGTCAAGGGGTGTTCGTTCAGTCTCAAAAACAGCAAAAAAAGATGATGCTCCTGACACAGCCTATTTTGCTTCTTCAGCTAGTCTGACATGCTCCCCAAAGGGATCCCCAGTTTGCCGTCTTTCCCAGCTGTCTCTACGTCCTTCCCTGCAGTCACCAGGTCTGATTCCCTGAAGCCAACAGTCAGACTGCATGTCAGAGTTATAGTCTGACACTGTTCTATAGAAAACTCGTATGCTTTATCGTTGGTTTTCCCCATAAAAGGAACTCACTGGCTAAGTACAATTATGCCCCTTGCCGTTCCCCTGATACGCACCATTTGTATAGGTCATGAGAAAAATTCTAATACAAACAAATGAAAACAGAAAGCTTTGAAATTTAGCAGGTTGTGTATTAAAAGATTGGTGTACAACATGCTGAAATTTCAATTGTCTAACCCTCATGGTTGCTGAGTAATGATACAAATAAAATTAAAGAAATTTTCAGGTGACAAATGTCTTACAAAATACACAATCAGGTCCTACAGTTTATTTTGAATGAAAGTTAAGAAAATCCAACTTGCACACACTCCCAAGTGCACTGACGAAAGATCGCCGAAAAGATTGGGGAAACATTTACCACGAGTAGGGAGTGGGGGGGGGGGGATGGCGAGAGGAGACTGGTCATGAAGAGTGTGTTCTTGTTGTACTGAAGTAATATAGTGTGAAACGGTACACAGATAAAAAAACAATTTGTTCCCCAAGGGAAACCTCACTTCTCACGTTGTTAACCCCACCGTCACAGGTCGCTGAAGCAGAATGCATGGCGAACACTCCCACCAGCCCCCTGTCACCACTCAGCATAAAATAACTTTCACACACAGCTGTTCCTTTTTCAGACTTCTTGTCACTCCAGACCATAATCTGTCGTCATGTACGTGTGGACATCTGTTGTGCCGCGTGTGACATTTATAGATAAAAATCAGTCACACGCATACTATAGAAAATAAAAACAGAATGTACTTCAAAATAGGAATTGTCCTGATCTCTCTCTGTCTCTCTGTCTCTGTCTCTGTCTCTGTCTCTGTCTCTGTCCCGTCTCTCTCTCTCAAGCACACACGTGCTCACGTGCACACATATACATACACACACGTGCACACACACACCGCGCGCGCGCACAACACACATACACACACGCCCGAGCGCGTGCACACACTCACACATCATCATAGTTTCGTTACCAGTATCATTGATATCGATGTTTTCTCTCTCTCTCTGTCTCTTGTCTCTCTCTCTCACTCACTCACTCAAACACGCACAACACATACACAAGCACACACAACACACACACAACGCACCACAGCACGCACGCACGCACACACACAAACACATACACACTTACACACACACACACACACACACACACACACACATCATCGTCATCATCATCACCATCATCATCATCAACGTTGTCGTCATCATCAACCACATTATCATCGTTTGTTACCCTTTCTGTTTTTTTACCTTCCAGTCAAGTCAGAACTTGAACCCGAGACCTCTGACTAGTAGACCCAGTTCTCACCTGGCTAAATCAACCGTCACTGAACGCATGAAGACATCAGTCTGGTGTGATAGTCAAACCAGATTCCCACGATACTAGTAGCCCGTAATAATATCACTGCCATCACTTTTATGCCACCCCATTTCACACATTACCACACATGTACTCGTACACAGTGTCATAGTGAAGTTAAAAGTAAAGTGGAGGAATGCATGTGTTCACGGGTGCGAGCGGAGCGCGAGTGCACGCGCGCGCGCAACAAACACACACACACACACACACACACACACACACACACACACACACACACACACACACACACATACACACACACATACACACATGTATATGTATGCACACTCACGCATGCATATACGCACACATGGGGGCGCACGCACACAAACACACACATATACACATCACTATCGCTGCACACGCTGTAATAGAAGGATGGAAGACACACACATACGCGCGCACACACACACAGCGCACACACACACACAGCGCACACACACACAACACGCACACACACACACACACACACATACACACACACACATACACACGCAGGCACACACGCACGGAGGCACTTGCACGCACACTCCCCTCCTTTCCCCCTCCCGCCCATTATACACAGGTACACAAATATAGACATACATACACACACAAACACACACACACACACACACACACAACACACACACACACACACACATCATACTCACACACACTCACACACACACACACACACACACACACACACACACACACACACACACACACACACACACACACACACACACACACACACTTATCACCACCGAAACAATACCTCATAGAGCTTTGCTCATTTCATGAACACGTTCGGCCTCTCATTGTCTTACTCTCAAATACTTCTAAAATATAGAAAAATGAATAAATAGAGAACCTGAAAATGTTAAAACACAAACTCAGAATGAACAGATAAGTTCATCAGCTGGTCACTTTTCCCATTTCCTTTGTCGACAAAATTAAGTGCATGTAATGTTGTATGACATGATATAAATGAGAAAAAAACTTGCATTGCAAAGGAAAAATGAATGGAATGAATATCAGGTAAAGAAATATACGGGGGGAAAAAAAGAAAACAAATGATTGAATAAATGTATGGTAAATCGAGGCGTTTGTAGCAAAACAGTAAGTATATCTGATTTCTTTGTACATTTTCCATCATAGCATTCATGCGGGAATATGTTTGAAATAAACAAATAGATCCATACAAAGCTAAACAGATGAATAAAAAAGTCAGATAACTAGATAATTAAAAATCTAAATAAATAAATCAATACATGAATGAAAAATAAACGAATAAATTGATGCTCAAATAAATATAAAAAAAAAAATAATAAAAAAATAAATAAATGTCGATGCTCAAATAAATAACTAAATAAATGTTCCTTCCCCAGCCTCCATCTCCCCCAAAATCGCGATCGCAAGTAAAAAGAGAGAAAACTGACTTACAGTTAAAAAACAAACAACAAACAAACAAACAAACAAACAAACAACAAACAAAACAAAAAAAACAAGCGAAGACAAAAGAAAACAAGACTAAAGAAAAAAAAAGAAAAAGAAAAAAACAAAAAACGTTCGCACTTAGTCGCCCGAGCAAGCGAACAATACAAAATGGAAATGCACAAACCCTTAAGCAAGTCATAGCACGAGTAGTAAAGTATCTCCTGCAGTGTGTCACTCAGTTCTAAAATTCCTACAGTTGAAATGAAGTCTTCCTACTTATTGTGTCTGTACTGTGTTTCTCTCACCTCAGGGATCGGGTGCAGTAGGCTCACTGACCCAGTGGTTTCTTTCAGTTCACCTCCTTTCAGTCCATTTTTACCTTTTGCCTTTAATCTGTTTTTGATCTCTCTTTTGAAAAAGGGGAGATTACTGCGTACCAAAAAACGAGGTGAAGCTGCTTGCATCTGTGTGTGCTTTGTAAGTGTTTTTCAGCACGTTCTCCATTTCCTGAAATAAAAAAAAAGATAGATGGATAGATAAAGAAATAAATAAATCAATATATAACTAAATGAATGAATAAATGAATAGAGAAAGAATGAATGAATAAAAGAAAGAACGAAAAAAGAAAGATAGACAGACAGAAAGAAAGAAAGAAAAAAGAAAGAAAGAAAGAAAATAGAAAGAGACAAAGAAAGGAAGAAAGAAAGAAGAGAGAGAGAGAGAAAAAGAAAAATAGATAAATACATAGACAGATCGCACAGTAGATAGTCTTATGTCGGTCGGAGACGGGTCCATTTGTGTCGGCGTGTTTTGCGGCAACTTTTTCATTAAGGGGAGATCACTTTATGGACCGTGGAGAGCTTCTGCATACGTAGTAGCTATGCGTGTGTGTGTGTGTGTGTGTGTGTGTGTGTGTGTGTGTGTGTACGTGTATGTATGTGTGTGTCTACGTGTGTGTGTGTGTGTGTCTTGTGTGTGTGTGCGAGTGTGTATGTTTGTGTATGTGTACGTGCGTGTGTGTGTGTGTGCGTGCGTGTGTGTGTGTGTGTGGTGTGTGTGTGTGTGTGTGTGTGTGTGTGTGTACCTTTTTGTATTTGCCTCTTGTGTGTGTGCGTTTGTGTGAGTGCGCGCACATGTGTGTGTGTGCGTGCGTGTGTGTGTTGCGTTTGTGTGTGCATGCGTGCGTGCGTGCGTGTGTGTGTGTGTGTGTGTGTGTTTGGTGTGTATGTATGCACTAGTATATATATCATATATATAGACATATATATATATGTATATATATATATATATGTATATATATATATATATGTCTGTGAGTATGTGTGTATGTGTGTGTGTGCTCTGTGTATGTGTCTGTGTATGTGCGTGTGTGCATTTTGTTCACAAGTGGAAACACAGCATTTCGACAATTTTGATACTCACTCCATTTAAATCTGCAGATAATTATCTGGCGAACTCCTGGAGCCTGAGCAAAACCCTATGCACTGGCAAGGTCTTGAAATGAGGGGGGGGGGGGGATGGAAATGGCAATGGGAGAGATAACACGATCTATAAAACACAAAACGGACACCACCAGAACGATTGGAGCATTAACATGAGGAGCGAACAGGCCAGTGTTTATGTGGCCGTCTGGCATTCAAATTTCAAGACATCAGATCTTGAGTCCGCAGCTGTGTCAGCGGAGCGAGCCGGCCTCGTGTGCGTCCGAGCATCATCATCATCATCATAGTCATCATCATCATCATCATCATCATCATCATCATCATCATCATCATCATCATCATCATCATCATTATTATTATTTTCTTCTTCTTCTTCTTCTTCTTCTTCTTGCTTCTGCTTCTGCTTCTTCTTCTTCTGCTTCTTCTTCTGCTCTTCTTCTTCTTCTTCTTCTTCTTCTTCTTCTTCTTCTTCTTCTTCTTCTTCTTCTTCTCTCTTCTCTCTTCCTCTTCTTCTTCTTCTTCTTCTTCTTTCTTCTTCTTCTTCTTCCTTCTCTTCTTCTTCTTCTTCTCTTCTCCTTCTTCTTTCTGTCTGCTTCTTCTCTTCTTCTTCTTCTGTCTTCTTCGAATTCTTCTTCTTCGAATTCTTCTTCTTCTTCTTCTTCTTCTTCTTCTTCTTCTTCTTTTTCTTCTTCTTCTTCTTCTTCTTCTTCTTCTTCTACTTTCTTCTTCTTCTTCTTCTTTTCTTCTTCTTCTTCTTCTTCTTCTTCTTCTTCTTCTTCTTCTTCTGCTTCTGCTTCTGCTTCTTCTTCTTCTGCTTCTGCTTCTTCTTCTTCTTCTTCTTCTTCTTCTTCTTCTTCTTCTGCTTCTGCTTCTGCTTCTTCTTCTTCTGCTTCTTCTTCTACTTCTTCTTCCTCTTCTTCTTCTTCTTCTTCTTCTTCTTCTTCTTCTTCTTCTTCTTCTTCTTCTTCTTCTTCTTCTTCTTCTTCTTCTTCTTCTTCTTCTTCTTCTTCTTCTTCTCTTCTTCTTCTTCTTCTTCTTCTTCTTCTTCTTCTTCTTCTTCTTCTTCTGCTTCTTCTTCTTCTTCTTCTTCTTCTTCTTCTTCTTCTTCTTCTTCATCTGCTTCTGCTTCTGCTTCTTCTTCTTCTTCTTCTGCTTCTTCTTCTGCTTCTGCTTCTGCTTCTTCTTCTTCTTCTTCTTCTTCTGCTTCTACTTCTTCTTCTTCTACTTCTTCTTCTTCTGCTTCTGCTTCTGCTTCTTCTTCTTCTTCTTCTACTTCTTCTTCTTCTTCTTCTTTCTTCTTCTTCTTCTTCTTCTTCTTCTTCTTCTTCTTCTTCTTCTTCTTCTTCTTCTTCTTCTTCTTCTTCTTCTTCTTCTTCTTCTTCTTCTTCTTCTTCTTCTTCTTCTTCTTCTTCTTCTTCTTCTTCTTCTTCTTCTTCTTCTTCTTCTTCTTCTTCTTCTTCTTCATCTTCATCATGTGCCTTGCTATATGGTGTCGGCAGTCATGGCCCTCCACACGAATGCATCTTTTGTCGCTGCAAGTATATCTCCCACCCTCTCTGTCTTCATCAATGCTCTGCAAGTCCGTCCAACATTTTCTCCCTGGGTCTACCTGGTGCTCTTTTTCCCTCCAGTTTTAGTGTTGTGATTAGGTGCTCTGATTTCTCTTGCCTCATCAAATGTCCTATAAATGTTGCTTTCTTTTCTTAATCTTCTTTATTAATGTTTTATTTTTGTGTTTACTCTTGCATGTAAAAACGTGGTCTCCTTCTACACACAAAACCAATACAGAAAATTAAATTTCGTATTTCTCAAGGTCATTTTGACCTTTTAATTTAAGGAAATATCATTTTCATCTTGTTGATAGGCAGCGGAGGCTTTACCTAGTGAGTGTAGGCGGGGGGGGGGGTCTGTGATGTGAGACAAGTTTGTACTTAGTGGCTAGTTGTGTTTTGATTCAGTCCTTTGGTTAGTTAGTTATTTTACTTATTTGTTCTTTTCTTTGAAGAGATGAGACACACACAGACACACAGACACACAGACACACAGATACACAGACACACAGACACACAGACACACAGACACAACAAGCTTACGTCACTGCGATGTAACTAAGATTGTTCCAATTACAAACTGACAAAATACCAGTATAAGATAAAAAGAAAATCCCATAGGCTGGGTAGGACTTCAGGACCTGACCAGCACATGAGTTTATGTGCAGCGCAGGCTTTTAAGTCTTGTGCCATGATCACCATACACATAACACCTGTGATGCTAGTGCATATGGAATTCATTCTGAGCGCGGAGACGTCATCTTGAGAAACTGAAACTGAAACTTGAAGAAGCATCAGATGAAATAAAGCTCAACGTAAAAAAGCTCAACGTAAAAATGCTCAACGTAAAAAAAGCTCAACGTAAAAATGCTCAACGTAAAAAAGCTCAACGTAAAAATGCTCAACGTAAAAAAGCTCAACGTAAAAAAGCTCAAGCTCAACGTAAAAAAGCTCAACGTAAAAATGCTCAACGTAAAAAAGCTCAACGTAAAAAAGCTCAACGTAATAGAGGACAATGTTAGACTGTCACAACAATGAAAACAGACTGTAAATATCGTCAGAAGTTCCAGAAAAAGTGCTGTTCCCACGTCCGTCATCATCATCATCATCAGGTGCCTTGGCGTTAGCGATCATGACCTTCAATCTGTTTCTATCTCTTGTTGCCTCAAGCACCTCTTCCACCCTCTTTGTCTTCAGCCACTCTGCAAGTCCGTCCAACATCTTCTCCCTGGGTCTACCTGGTGCTGTCTTTCCCTCCAGCTTTCCCGTTGTGACCAGGTGCTCCAATTCCCCTTTCCTCATAAAATGGCCTATAAATGTTGCCTGTCTTTTCCTAATCTTCCTTATGAATGATCTGCTTGTGTCTGCCTCCATCAAAACGGTCTCATTTGTTTTCTTTGCTATCCATGGAACTCCCAACGTTCTTCTTAGAAACCACATCTCGGCTGCTTTAATCTTTTGTTCTGGCTTTGCTTTGTTGACTGTCCACGCCTCACAACCGTATAACAGTATTGGTTCTATATAACATTCAAGAAGTCTCTTCCTGGTGTTAATTGATAGGCATTTGTTGGTAAGAATGCTTTTCATCTTATTGAATGCTGTTTTGGCTTGGCCGATTCTATCGGCTATTTCTGATGTGCGTCTGCCGCCTGGTGAAATGATCGTTCCCAGGTATTTAAACTTATCAACCTTTCTCAAGGTTGTGCCGTTTGCTGTTATTTTGCATGAGGGATTTCATGTTTTTTACTGATCACCATGTTCCCACAACCTTCATGAAAAAAAAATGTTGGTTTAAGACAACTTTTTGTGAGACATTGATCTTGGCGCTCTGAGTTTTTAATCCTTTAAGCTTTCGGGACTGCTAAACAGTCTACATGTTTGACGTACATTTGGTAATGATTCACCCAGAAACAGCTGAGAAATCTTTGCTGATATCTTTTGTCTCAGACAGATATACACGCACACAGATACACATACACACAGACAGACATACAGACAGATAGATTGACAGACAGACAGACAGACAGAAACATACAAACACATTTCTCTCTCTCCATTCGATGTTAAAAAATCTTTCATTGTCCCTTTTTTATAGGCAGATTGAAAAAAAAGAAAACCAGAAAAGAGAGATTACTGCCATGCCTTGATTATCTTGATAGATTAGAAAAAAAAGGATTTGTCTGTCTTCCTCTCAATCACTTTCAATCAAAAATTCAGAAAAGACAGATTGTTGTTGTGTCTCGACCATCTTGGTAGATTAAGAAAAAAGAAAAAAAGTTTGGCTATCTTCGCTCTAAATCACTTTCAAGCAAAGATGTAGAAAAGACAGATTTGTGTTACTCCTTGACCACCCTGATATATTAAAGTAAAAAAAAAAAAAGATATGGCTGTCTTCTCTCTCAATCACTTTCAATCAGAGATTCAGAAAAGACAGATTGTTGTTATGACTTGACAATCTTGGTAGACTAGAAAAAAAAGAAAAAGAAGAAAGAAAGACAGAAAGAAAGGTCTGGATGTCTTCGCTTTCAATCCAAGACCCAGAAAACAGAGACTATTGTAACGCCTTGACCATCCTGGCAGATTAAAAATGAACGAAAGAAAGAAATAAAGATTGCATGGCTGCGTTCGATGTCAGTAGCCACAGTCAGCTCACGGTAACAGAACAGAGAGTGCATTGTTCTTTTATTTCTTTTTTTTTTTCATAGGTGGAGACTCAGCCATAGAGACCTAACACAATAACTCACGTGGGGGGCTCAGAGGCAATGATATACTGTGACCTTACTCAATGAGGGTGTGTGTGTGAATTGCCTATCAAATAGGTAACACCTAAGAACTCAGTTGCTGGCAGACACTGTCCACGCAGAAGAAGCTTAAGCCCCCAGAAGGTGTTTATGAGCGTGCTGACGGTATGACCTCCACTTGTTCGTTCAGTGATCCTGGGACACAAAAGTTAAGGGACAATAATCAAACAGGTGTCAGTTTGTCACTTCGGTAGAAATTAATTCTGTGTGTGTGTGTCTCTCTCTCTCTGTGTCTCTATCTGTCTGGCTGTCTTTCTGTCTGTCTGTCTGTCTTTCTCTGTCTGTCTGTCTGTCTGCCTGTCTCTCTCTCTTCCCCCCCCCCCCTCTCTCTCTCCCTCTTTCTCTCTTACTTTCTGTCTCTCTGTCTCTCGCTCTCTTCTTTCTCCTCCTGTCTCCCTCTCTTCCTAACTCTCTCTCTCTCTCTCTCTCTCTCTCTCTCTCTCTCTCTCTCTCTCTCTTTCTCTGGTGAAATTATCTTTCTCTTTCGGTCTCTACGTTTGCATACATAACAGTTACTGTTGCATATATATTTCGTAAGTGAATATATGTGTATATATTTTCAAGTCAATGTTCTTCAGCTTTATGTACACGTTTTAGTACCTGTCCCACTGTGTTTTGTCTTCAGTGCAAA
This sequence comes from Monoplex corrugatus, assembly GCA_030674185.1. Lineage (NCBI taxonomy): Eukaryota > Metazoa > Mollusca > Gastropoda > Littorinimorpha > Ranellidae > Monoplex > Monoplex corrugatus. Next base: position 22,711,133 of record CM060314.1, read on the forward strand.
ATGGATATAATATGCTTTGTTTTAGCATCATTTTCTCTCTCTCTCTCTTTCTCTCTCTCTTCTTCTCTTCTCTCTCTTTCTCTTTCTCTCTCTCTCTTTCTCTCTCTCTCTCTCTCTCTCTTTCTCTCTCTCTCTCTTTCTCTCTCTCTCTCTCTCGGTCCCTCTCTCTCGTCCCTCTCTCTCTCTCTCTCTCTCTCTCTCTCTCTCTCTCTCTCTCTTCACACACACAAACACACAAAGATAACGATCAAGCAAAACAAACGGGAAATTGTACGTGTCCAAATCACACACACACACACCCACACACACACACACACACACACACACACACACACACACACACACACATATATATATATATAATATATATATACATATATATATCACATATATATATACATATATGTATATATGCATATATATATATGTATGTGTATACATATGTGTACATGTATAAATCATCATCATCATGGCCTTGCCGCATGGCGTTGGCGATCATTGCCCTCCATAATATCTATCCCTTGTCGCTGCAAGTACATCTCCCACCCTCTCTGTCTTCAACCACTCTGCAAGTCCGTCCAATGTTTTCTCCCTGGGTCTATCTGGTGACGTTTTCCCCTCCAGATTCCTGTTGTGACTAGATGCTCTAATTTCTCTTGCTTCATGAAATATCCTATGAATGTTTTTTGCCTTTTCCTAATCTTCTTGATTGAGGTTCTTCTTGTGTCTGCCTCCTTCAAAACTGTCTCGACAGTGTTTGTTTGCTGTCCATGAAACTCTTAACATTCTTCTTAGAAACCACATTTCAGTTGTCTCAACGCTGTTCTTACTTTGCGTATTGACTGTCCACGGTTTTATACAACACTCGAGAACTCTTTTCCTGATGCTAATTGATAGGCATTTGCTGATGAAACCATTTTTAATTTTCTTGAAAGTTGTTTTACACTTGGCCGATTCTGCTGCCTATTTCTGTTGTGCATCTGCTATCTGGTGAGATAACCGTTCCCAGATATTTAAACTTATCAACTTGTTTCAATGTTGTGCCATTTGCTATTATTTTGCATGGGGGATTCTTGTTTTCACTAATTACCATGACTTCAGCCTTCTCGTTATTTAACTCCAGAACCTTTATTTTTGCTTTCTGTTTCTATTATATTCACGCATACATACATATCCATGTATTTTATGTATGATGTATGTATGTATGTATGTATGTATGTATGTATGTATGTATGTATGTATGTATGTATGTATGTATGTATGTATGTATGTTGTATGTATGTATGTATGTATGTATGTATGTATGTAGCATGTATGTATGACTATGTATGTATGCATGATGTGATGTATGTATGTATGTATGTATGTATGTACGTACGTAGTAGTATGTATGTATTATGTATGTACGTACGTATGTATGTATGTATGTATGTATGTATGTATGATGCATGCATGATGTATGTATTATGTATGTATGTATGTATGTATATATGCATGATGCATGCATGCATGTATGTATGTATGTATGTATGTATGTATGTATGTATATGCACATGCATGCATGTATGTATGTACGATGTATGTATGATATGTATGTATGTATGTATGTATGTATGTATGTATGTATGATCATGTATGTATGTATGTATGTACGCATGTGTGTATGTATGTATGTATGTAGTATGTATGTATGTACGCATGTGTTGTATGTAATGTATGTATGTACGTATGTATGTATGTATGTAGCAGCATGTATATTGTATGTATGTATGTATGTACGTATGTATGTATGTACATGTGTGTATGTACGTATGTATGACGCATGTATGTATGTACGCATGTGTGTATGTTGTGTATCATACGCGTGTGTATATGAAATGCGTGTGTGTCTAGACTCGTGCAACCACATGTGGCACACATGCAAATGTAAACTGCACTGTGCCAGACTGATGCCCAAAAATGTCTTCATCAGCACTGAATGGAAAAGAACACATCAAACGTTTATTCCGAGCGAAGAAAGAGAGCAGTTTCTGACAACGCCAGCAAAATGCTATTCTGTACAAGGCACTATTACTATTTCCAAGTTTTTGCACTTCGTACCTTGCTTTGAAAAGAACAAAGGAAAAAGAAAGAAAGAAAGAAAGAAAACAGAAAAAAGGAAAGAGAGAGGGAGAGATAAACAGAGACAAGGAGATAGAGACACAGAGAAAGAAAGAAAATGAGAGAGAGTGTGTGAGAGAGAGAGATAAAGAAAGAGAGAGAAAAGGAGGAGATAGACAGAGACAGAGACAGAGACAGAAGAGAGAGACAAGAAGAGACAGAGACAGACAGATAAGACAGAGAGACAAAAAGAGACCGAGAGAGAAAAAAAAGGAAAAAAGGAAAGAAAAATCAAGAAAAGAAATACAAAAAAAAAGAAAGAAGAAAAGTGTCTGTGTGGTTGGGTTGGGCATTAGGATGGGGAAAGAGGGGTAATCTTCTGGCACATCGATCTCAAAACTGGAACACGAAAAACGTGTGACAAATAAAATTTTATCACATATAGATATATAATTAGATAGATAGATAGATAGACAGACAGACAGACAGACAGACAGACAGATAGATAGATAGATAGATAGATAGATAGATAATAGATAGATAGATAGATAGATAGATAGATAGATAGATAGATAGATAGATAGATAGATAGAAAGATAGATAAATAGATAAGATAGAAAGATAGATAGATAGACAAAGAGATAGATATATAAATAGATAGACAGACAGAAGACAGAAGATAGATAGATAGATAGATAGATAGATGGATAGACGGATACATAGATAGATAGAGATAGATAGAGATAGATAGATAGATAGATAGATTAGACAGATAGATAGATTGACTGATTGATTGATTGATAGATAGAGAGAGAGATAGGCAGAGAGACAGACAGACAGACAGAGACAGAGAGAGAGAGAGAGAGAGAGAAGATTAACACGAAGCTCTGTCTTTTTGTTTTTGTTTTTGTTTTTTGTTTGCTTTTGATTTTTTTCCCATAGAGCCAAATGGTATTTTCAATATCTTAACGATTCATTGTGTAGATACATCTGTTCAATGATACCGTTAACGTTTTATAGAAGTTTCCCACTATCTGGACCACATACTGCTGGATGTATCTGAAAGTCAAAATGCGGCTTTCACATTGAAAGGATCAACCTATGGTTTCCAAATAGATTTTTAATCCTGTGTGTTATGTGTGTGTTGTGTGTGTGTGTGTGTGTGTGTGTGTGTGGTGTGTGTGTGTGTGTGTGTGTGTTGTGTGTGTGTGTTGTGTGTTGTGTGTGTGTGTGAGTGCGTGTTGTGTGTTGTGTGTGTGTGAATGGTGTATGTGTGTGTGTGTTGTGTGTGTGTTGTGTGTGTGTGTATGTGTATGTGTGTGTGTGTGTGTATGTGTTGTGGTGTGTGTGTGTCTGTGTATGGCGCGCGCACGCGTGCGAACGTGCGTGAGTGTGTGTGATTGTGTATGGGTGTGTGTATGCGCGTGTGTTGTATTTACGTTAGTGTGTGTATATTTGTTGTGTTTGTATTGTTTGTACATAAGCATAAGTATGTTGTGTGTGTGGTTGTGTGTGTGTGTGTGTGTGTGTGTGTGTGTGTGTGTGTGTGTGTGTGTGTGTGTGTGTGTGTGTGTGTGTATGTGTGTGTGTGTTCGCGCGTGTGTGTGTATGCGTTTGTATTTACGTTAGTGTATGTGCATATGTTCGCGTGTGGACATTGTTTGTGACGTGTGCATAATTGTTTGTGTGTGTGTTGTGATGTTGTTGTGTGTGTGTGTGTGTGTGTGTGCGTATGTGTGTGTCTTTGTGTCTTTGTGTCTTTGTGTTCATGTATGACGTATGTGTGTGAGCGTGTGTCCCTTCGTTTATATGTATGTGCTTTCTTCTCCGTTGCCGTCGATTTCATTGTCGCTCACGCATGACTGAACTGAATGTCCCAATATCCAGTCAGTTGCAAAGATCTGACAGTGAGAGAGCGACAGACCGCTGCCCCTCCCTCTCCTCCACCACCACCACCTCACATTCCTGTCCCCCGTCCCGCCCACCTCACCCCTTAAGAACTATCAAGATGATCGTGCTATATGAATACTCTTACTTTTCTCGATGGCCCCATTAGTTTTAGCTGGTCACAACGCCAGGTCGATAACGCTGAAGTCGTGGGTTTGACCCTGACGTGGCCTGTCTGTCTGTCTGTCTGTCTGTCTGTCTGTCTGTTTGTCTTCTCTCTCTCTCTGCTCACTACCCACATTAATCTGCTCACTGCACTGCCCACATTAATCTGCTCACTGCACTGCCCACATTAATCTGCTCACTGCACTGCCCACATTAATCTGCTCACTGTACTTCCCACTCACTGCCCACATTAATCTGCTCACTGCCCACATTAATCTGCTCACTGCCCACATTAACTTACCCTATGTCTCCATCACCCTATCCACCAGCTTCCTACAGAAAGCTGACGGATAGGGTGAGAAAATCAAAATGTTAAGTTTTTGCTTTGCTAGCATGGTCGACCATGCAGGGTGCTGGTGGACAGGGTGCGGGAGTCAAAGAGTTAAACAATGTTTCCCTCATTGTGGTGGCGTCAGCTTTGTTGTTCATAGGTCCCTTCTCCCCCTCCCTTTTGCCTGATTTCAAGATCTTGCCAGCTTATGGGGTTTTGCGCAGGCCCGTGGAGTCTGCCAGATTATTTCTGACATATTTGGATGCAGCACATATGGGACATGTCTAAGCACGATGATTGCTTCTTGAACAGACTTCAAACCTCTTAAACTTGGGTCAGGCCTATTTGAGCTTTTAGTGTGTGCATGTGTATAGCTCGTAGACGCGCTGAAAAAGACCTGTAGCCCA
>CM060314.1:22718522-22731022 GCA_030674185.1 Monoplex corrugatus
GTGAGAGAAAGAGGGAAAGACCAGAGAAAGACAGAGACAGACAGACAGAAGACATGTGTGTGTGTGTTGCGTGCGTGCGTGTGTGTGTGTGTGTGTGTGTGTGTGTGTGTGTGTGTGTGTGTGTGTGTGTGTGCGTGCGCAGCGCGCGCGTGCTGTACACTCACCTTATTTTCATATAAATCGAATATCTTTTGTGTCTCTCTATTTGTTTGCCTTTCTTTCTTTCTTTTATAAAAGTGGTGAGGTCGCTATCTTCTGCCTGACTGAATCTATGATTATATTCGCGCCACGAGTTGAAACCTAAACCCGTTTGTGAAAAGAAGAAGAAAAAAATTGTGAAAAAATTCCGGTTCATTGGCTGCGGACGGTTGGCTTTGTCGTTCAAAAAAAATTATGTATCGCAGTCTATGGTTGGCCAATATGCATTGTACTGAAACGTGTTTGATGGTGGGTTGATGGACCGTCCTATAGTGTTTTTTTTCGCTAAAGGTTAGTAAACTTTCGATGCTGCAGTGGACCCAGACGGTGTAAGTCAATGAAACAGATCGATGTCTCACTATACCGAGAGGAATTCGTGATGGATATGTTTTTAAGCCTATTGTGAAGGAAGCGGGGAACATGTCGTAATATCATCATCATCATCATCAGGTGCCCTGCCGCGTGGCGTTGGCTACCATGGACTTCCAATCATCTCTATCTCTCGTTGCCCCCAGCATTTCCCCCACCCTCCTCAACCCCAGCCACTCTGCAAGTCCGTCCAGCATTATCTCCCTGGGTCTACCTGATGCTCTCTTTCCCTCCAGCTTTCCCGTTGTGATCAGGTGCTCCAAATTCCCCTTCCTCATAAAATGGCCTATAAATGTTGCCTGTCTTTTCCTAATCTTCCTTATGAGTGATCTACTTGTGTCTGCCTCCATCAAGACTGTCTCGTTTGTTTTCTTTGCTGTCCATGGAACTCTCAACATTCTTCTGCGAAACCACATCTCGGCTGCCTCGATCCTGCTCTGGCTTTGCTTGCTGATGTCCACGCCTCGCATTCGTACAACAGTATTGGTTCTATATAACATTCAAGGACTCTTTTTCTGATGTTAATTGACAGACATTTGTTGGTAGGAATGCTTTCATCTTCTTGAATGCTGGTCGTAATATAGTAATCGTATAATAATGGTCCAAGCCCATAACTGCTTAGCGGACTGTTAGTGATGTGGCTCAGTGGCTTAAGCGTGCGACTAGTACGCCAATAGTTCCACTTTGATTCCCAGATACGATAGGGATTTTCTCACTTCTTACCCTTCCACTTTTTACCTTGATAATGGTCTGAGCGCTAGTCTTTCGAATGAGACGATAAAGGTAAGTTCTGTATGCAGTATGTACGTTGCAAAAATACATAAAAAGATAAATCCACAGAAACAAGGGATCCGCAGTTGTTGTTTGTTTGTTTGTTTTTATAATGAAATTGCTGTTAAAGACACCACTATAAGACCATGACAAAAGAAATTGAATACTCATAATTTTGAGCCACAAAAGATATATTTCTGAAATACGTATATTCGAAGTATTCATGATACTATTTTGAGCCACAAACAAACGCATGCATTTTAAAAACGTATATTCGAAATATTCATTATGCTACGTTGCGACCTCATTCATTTTCCTGGTACATCTATAATATTTCCAGTGTTAAGAAATGAATGTGATATACTAGCATTACAGTTAGATTGCATGGTTCACATTTCATATTCAAAGCACATTAGTTACTCAAGGATGGTAGCATCATGTGCAACTGAACTTGTCGTACAACTCGGCCCTGCTGCACAATACACATACTGTTTGAAAATTTTCTTTAAGTGAACATTTGCTTCAAAAGAGGAGAAAACCTGATATCTCCTTTCGATACTTGAACTGCCGATCGGCGACCTGTAAGGATTAAAGGTGCTAACTCGAACCACACACACACACACACACACACACACACACACAACACACACACACACAACACACAACACACACACACACACACACACACGCACTGACACACACACACACACACACACACATACACACTAACACACACACCACACACACACACACACACACACACACACACACACACACTAACACTCACACTCACTCACTCAACACGCATACATACACATACATACATACATACATACATACATACATACATACATACATACATACATACATACATGCATACATACATACATGATGGTACATACATACGTACACACATACGCACATACACTCACACTCACTCACGCACATACATACATACACATACATACAAACCACACAACACACATACACACATACAACAACACACACCACACACACACACACACACCACACACACACACACACACACACACACACACACACACACACACACACACACACACACACATTCGCTCACACACTCACTCACTCACTCACTTACCGCACACGGGAGTAATTTGAAATCAATTTCCTCAATTCTTATTTCTAATCAACAGTGTAGGTAGCTGTTCACCTGACCATGTACTAAGGCTGTGAAATCGGTCCCATCAGCCAGTGCAGCGTTTGCATAGACGGTAGTGAAAGAGTTAAACTCCCATAGATTCACTCAATGCCTTTATCGTTAATCTTCTTTTAAGGTTCTTTTCTTGATTCTTCTTTTGAACTGCCGTGAAAACTTGTTTCAAAGCGTTTTTGTGCCTTTGTTCAAGCTTTTTCTTTAATTCATTCTGTGCTGTCACCTAAACAGTGACTGTGTATGCTGCGTTTATCATTGATTTTTCGGGGTCAGTTGAGTCTACAGTTTGTCTTTCACTGACAGATCTTACCTGGCAGTTCTTCCTCTTTGCTGGTATCTAGATTTTCATTTTTTTCCCTTCTTTTGTCAAAAGGTGGCTTCTAAAGAGTTGAAAGCTGACGTTTCCAGCATTGTGATCATGACGAACGAACTAGCGAACAAAAGAAACTCCAATAAACCTTACATGTAACTAACTTGCCTATCATAAGAGGAAAAGAAATCTTTGAAATGTCTGTCCCAGGTGGGCGGGAGAGAGAGAGAGAGAGAGGGGGGGGACTGACAGACAGACAGAGACAGAGAGACATAGAGAGACAGAGACAAAGAGAGACACAGCGAGACACAGCGAGACACAGAAAGAAAGAGAGACAGAGACATAGAGAACGAGAGAGAAAGAGAGAGAGAGGGAGGGACAAAGACAGACAGACAGACAGACAGACAGGCAGAGATAGAGACAGTGACAGAGACACAGAGAGGGAGAGCAAGAGAGAGAGAGGGGGGGGGGCGAAAGACAGACAGAGAGAGACAGAGACAGACAGAGACAGACAGAGACAGAGACAGACAGAGAGACAGCAAGAGGCGGAGAGACAGAGATGGAGAAACAGACAGGGTACCCTTTTCTTAACATTGATATAATCAGCGTTAATTTCTGTGCGTTTATTGCAAAGCTATCTGACCCTGGTACACACACACACAGACACAAACACACACACACAGACACACGAGACACACAGACACACACACACACACATCACATACACACACATACACATATACACACACACATTCACACAAACACATCACACTACACACACACATACACATACACACACACACACACACACACACCACACACACACACACACACACACACACACACACACACACACACACACCACACACGAGCGCACACACACACCACACAACATACACAAAGGCACCATACACACACACACACAACAAACAAACACACACAAACACACACACACACAAACACACCACAACACACAACACACACACCCACACACGCGCGAGCCGCGCGCGCACACACACACACACACACACACACACACACACACACACACACACAAACACACACACACCACACCACACACACACACACACACACACACACACACACACACACACACACCACACACACACAAACACACACGACACACGCACACACATCACACCACACACACTCACTCACCACACAAGACACACAACACACAACATACACAGCACACACACACACACACACTTCTATCACACACACACACACATCACCACACACACACACACACACACACACACACACACACACACACACACACAAAGAACAGTCACTCCGACAACAGAATGCAGTCAGCCATTTGATTGCTTCCTCTAACGACGTTTGTAATCTTGGCGACGATCGGGCTCCACAAGTGACTGACTGCGCACTGAAAGTACACTAAATAAGTACCTGACTTAAACGCCTTTGTACATTATTGTGGACAGTTTTCATACACGTTCCACCTAAAATCTGCCAGCAATTATTTGTTTATTTTCCGTTGTTCATAAACTTGCGTTATCTGTTCGTTTATTGATTAATTAATCAATGAGAGAGAGTGCGTGAGAGAGAGAGAGAACAAGAAGGAGACAGAGAGACAGGAGACAGAGAGAGAGAACGAGAAGGAGAGAGACAGAGGAGAGAGATAGAGAGAACGAGAACGAGAACGAGAGAGAGAACGAGAAGGAGAGAGAGAGGGAGAGAGAGAGAGGGGAGAGAGAGATACAGACAGACAGACAGACAGACAGGCGGACAGATAGACAGTCAAACAGAAGGAGTGTGGTTCGTTTACTTTGTTTTAAGTTTAACTCCCTTTGTAATGTCCTACTTTCTGTTGTCTTGCATTCATTCATTCATTCATTCATTCATTTATCAATTCATTCATTCATTCATTCATTCATTTTATGTTTAAATGCTTAGCTTTAGTTATGGAATTTTGTAATGGAACAACAAACTAACAAACAAACAAACAAATAAACAAACAAATAAACAAAACAAACAATATACGCACGCACTCACACACGCGCACACAAACACAAACACACACACACACATACACACGCACACACACACACGGGCGCACACCACACACACACACACATACATATATATATTATGCATATATGTATATATATATATATATATATATATATATATATATATATACACACGCACACATACACACACACATATTAATTGCTTTCATCTTCTCTATTTTTCAGCCGCCAGCGATGCCACCAACAACAACACCAACGCAACAAGTACCAGCCTACAGCGTCAAGAATCTACCAGCACCACCACCTCTACCACCACCTCAACCACCACCTCAACCATCCAGCGCCGGGCTTCAGTACCTCAAGGCCTAGGTGCCCAGTCCATCCTCCGTACTTCCAGACCTTCCTTTGCCGGAATAGGCCAGAGGGTTTCCAGGATGGTCAGATGTCGCATGGCCTTCCAGAACCGCAGGAAGTCTTCGAACCCGAACTCTGAGACCGAAACCAACCACATGGAACCTATCCACGAGATGCCCCGGAACCCCAGGTTCAGCACTTTCTTGTCGGCAGAGGCTCAGTACGCCATGATGAAGGGCTATGAAGACATGCTGTACGAGAAGATCGCCAAGACAAACCCAGAGAGCCGGCTCGTTCTGAAGAGGACCAAGACGCCTTTCCATAAGAAGATCAGCATCGTGGACAACGAGGCAAACAAACAAAAGTCAGGTAGTAGTGGTGGTGGTGCTGGTGGTGGTGCTGGTGGTGAAGGGGGACAGAACAAGTCTCCTGTTCAGTCGTCGGGGTATGAGAGCCATGGCAGCACATCCACAGCCACTGCCACAGAGTCTCCATCTCCTGACGGTACAGGACCTGCAGACGCGGGCCCCGAAACATCCACCTCCACCGTCACTTCCTTGCCTACCCCATTCGGCCAGACAGGACGCAGCCAGAGCGTGGTGTCCAGCTACGTCAGCAAGTCCATGACCTCATCCTCGTACAGCATGGGCAACGGCGTGGGTTTCGCATTGCATCGATCCAGCAGTCTGCCTACCCTGGACGAGGGGCTGTCGCACAAGAAACGTCTGGTGCTGACCTACCGCCTGGAGAGCGCCATGGACATCCTGGACACCCTCAAGCGCCGCAACAAGGAGAACTCGCTGTCGCCTCGCGTGTTCCGAATTCCCAGGCAGGTGGACGCCGTTAGAGACTTCAACTCGTGGACCAAGGTCTGGAACAAAGAGTTCAAGGTGGTGCAGACCAAGTGAAGAAACAGTGCGATTTTGGAGAACAGTGAGGACTCCATTGCCTCTACTTTAGTAAGAACAGATACTCCCGGGATGCTGTTTTGATCAAATGGAGACTCCCAAGAATGTTGTTTTTGTTTGAATGGAGACTTTTAGAACGTTACTTTGATGAAAAGGATGGAGATTTCAAGGAAGTGATTTTGGTGACAATTGAGGCTCCAAAAACATTCCCTTGTTACAGTCATTTGTTAAGAATGAAAATTCCAAGAACATTCTTTTGGCAGGAAAAGGGATTCTAAGGACACTTTTTTGGTATGAATGACGATTTCGATGACATCACTTTGCTAAGAATGAACATTCCAAGGATGTTACTTTGCACAGAATGTGGATTCCAAGAATGTCACTTTGCCGGGAAGATTGTTTTGGAAAGAATACACTGGAAGGTTACCATGTTCAGAATGGAGATTCTAGAGACGTCTCCTTGCAGTGAAGTTTATTTTGCAAAGAATAAATACAAAGGACACACAGACTGTTAACTGACTCATGAGGACTCAAAGGACGTTCATTGCCAGTAAAGTGATGTGTGACGCAAAGGAAACACTAACTTCATATAAGTGTTAAAAACACTGAACTGTGATATTTGCAAAAAGACTTTGGAAGCCGTTCAAGGGTGAGTCACTGCACTCCCCTTGGTTTGCTGTCTCCGGCCACATCTGTCCGTAACAAGCTGATAGACTCCTCCGTCCTTTGAGTTTAAGGAACTTGTACATATATCATCGAAGTGGTGATATTATCACGATAATAAATTTATCAATATTAGCTTTGAAGCAAACCTAAACAGACGCAGGATTTCTAACTGTAACCGCCAAAAATATTTGTTTGTCTTGTCTTAATTAATTAAGAGTTGGGGGCTAAATCTGTTAAAACTAAACTGCAAAGTCATCAATATCATGTACCCTGCCGCATGGCGTTGGCAATCATGGCCCTCCATATGTATCTATATCCTCTTACATCTTCCACCCTCTCTGTCCTCAGCCACCCTGCAAGTCCGTCCAATATTTTCTCCCTGGGTCTACCATTGTTCTCTTTCCCCACAGCTTTCCTGTTGTGACCACGTGCTCTAATTCCCCTTTCCTCATAAAATGGCCTATAAAAAGTACAAAGTGGTAGGCTATGTTGGAGCATAAAAATGAGTACCCTTTAACGTGAAGGCTTGCTGTCTTCATACTGTGTGGAGATCTTTATATATCATTACACACACACACACACACACACACACACACACACACACACACACACACACACACACCACACACACACACACAACATACACACACACACATATATATATATATATATTGGCGTGGCCTGATAAACAAAACTACAGAGTACAGGGTAGTCAGAGGACGGATGGCTTTGATGGAACAAAGAGTGGGGCATCCTGAATTGCATACGTTTTTGTTCTCTTTATGCTGATCATTTCGTGTGAAAAGCACGAGCTGAAGGGTGGCACAATATCACATGGAAATGAAGGCTGGGTGAATATTAATTAGTGGCTTCTGTTACGTAAGTGACAACGTGTGTGCATAACACAGAGAGGTCTCTACAAGTCAATGCCGTTAACCTTTTTATTCCTTCACCCTGTCCACCACTTGCAAAACCTTAACCCTTTAACCCCCTCAGAGGAAGATGATGGATACGGTGAGGGAGTGAGAGTGAGATTGGAAGTGAAAGTAAGATTTACTTCACTCTCATGGCTTACAATGTAGGAAGTTTGGTGGACAAGGTGAGAGAGAGTTAGGTTTATTTTTTTCTCTATCTCATCATCATCATCATCATCATCATCATCATCATCATCATCATCATCATCATGTGCCCTGCCGCATGGCGTTGGCGATCATGCCCTCCACATGAATCTATCCCTGTCGCTGCAAGTACATCTCCCACCCTCTGTGTCTTCAGCCACTCTGCAAGTCCGTCCAATATTTTCTCCCTGGGTCTACCTGGTGTTCTCTTTCCCTCCAGCTTTCTTGTTGTGAGCAGGTGCTCTAATTCCCCTTTCCTCTATAATCGCCAATAATACGGGAAGCAGGTGGATAAAGAGGAATAGTGCAAGGGTCTAGTTTTTGCTTTGCTGTTAAGGCTGATGATGCGGGAAGCTGGTGGACAGGGTGAGGCAGTGTAAGTGTCACAGCAATGCACTAGGGTGTACCGTGAAAAGACAACCTCACTGACGACAGTACTCACTGTGTTATTGTTGTTGTTACTGTTAGTTTAAAGCCCAGCCGACTGCGTAGAGCCATATCAGGGCTATAACCGCTTCAAAACATGCAAAACTTCAACAGGAAAAAAAAAAAGAAAAGAAAATTAAGTACACATATCAATGCATTCGTGCACATAATCTAAGGACATGCCCCTGGCGTTGACCACTCTGTCCAATTTATCGCAGCACAGGGGAGCTAAAACAAACCACACACCAGACACACACACACACACACACACACACACACACACACCACACACACACACACACACACACACACACACACTGAATACAAATATAAGCATACCTAAGGACACCAAAACATACATAAAAACAGGCATAAATCAACTAAAATTGCTTCCACAATCTCACCTCCCTAGAGCCACAAATGCACTTAATACATACCCAATTATCAATCCTAAGAAAAAGAACGAAAGACTTTATCGAAACATGCAGGTGAATGGACCATTAAGGCAGAAAATGATAGGTAGAAATGAAATGACAGACACCAAAGAAACAAGGCAGAAACAAAGAAATTGACAGAAAAATGAAATTTCTAGCACATAATTTCCAGAAGGTGGGGATACAATTTATACTGAAAGAGTTACCGGCATCCCCACGGGGGGGGGGGGGGGGAGGGACTCACTTGTGTAGTCTGCAAGCCAACAATAGAGGCGCCACAGTGGTGACAGGATTTCTCTGTCTCTTTGAAGTGACTCAGACGAAAATGTTATCAGAGATTTGTTAAAAGTATCAACATCTTATTATTCTGTAATGTGCAACGCACAGAGTTGTATAAGTTACATTTTTTTTTTCATATTACTCAACTGTTTGTTTGAACTCGTTGGCTTCTTTTTTATTAAAAATTTTCGGTGATTCACATTTTTTTAAAGCTTCACTACAGATCGGGATATGGTACATTGGGGGATGGGCAAAGTATGCTTTTGCCATCTCGCCTGCGCGCGCGCACACACACACACACACACACGTGCGCACACACACACACATACACACACACACACAAACACACACACACATACACATACACACATATACACACACAAACACACACACATGCATACACACACATACACCGAACACACACACACCACACACACACACAACACCACACACACACATATATATATATATGGTTTGATTTTATACAGTCATACGCATTCCTGTCTCGAAGTGTTGTTTTTTTTTTTTGTTTACAAATTAAACATTTACAAATTAAATAAAAACTCCAGTATTCTGTACTTTCGTTCGTTAAAAATATGTTTGAATAATTGTGTATCACAGTGAAAACTATGTTTCGTTGATGTTTGGGTTTTTTTTCCCTAACGACGTCGAATAAAATATGATTGTATAACTTAATTTCAATAAAGATCTGTGCTGTAATTGTGATATATGTATTATGTATTTGTTCAAAAATGTATGACACGCCAAACCGGGCTAATAGCATACTTAAGACGCATGCACGTGTAGGCATGCATACATGCAGCTACGTGTTCGTGTGCTGCGTGGGTGCGTGCGTACATACGTGCGTGCAGATATGTGTACATGTACGCATATGAATGTGTGACAGTGTGTTTGTATGCATCTAAAGTATGTATGTTTGTCTGTATATATATGCATATATATATATAATATATATATATATGTATATATATATATATATCTGTATATATATATGTCTATATATATATGTCTGTATGTATATATATGCATATGTACACATATAGATATACAAACACATTTGGTTATGTATGTGTAACCGTACGCATATATTCACCTTTTTTTTTAATTCTGCATGAGTTTAATGCATGTGTATGTATACATATGCATGATGGACATATTACATGTATATATTTGATACATATTTTCTGTTTGTTGAAATGAAAAATAAATAAACAAATAAAAAGAAGTTTGTGAACAATTCCGCATATGCATCTGAATGAATCCTGAATCTAAACATAATGTGTAAATATGTACGCACGTACCATACACATAACACACACACACACACACACACACACACACACACACACACACACACACACACACACACACACACACACACACACACACACACACAAATAACATACAGATACACATACACATGCACCTATACACAAATAGCACACGCAATCTCTCTTTCCTTCTTTCTCTCTCTCTCTCACTCACTCTCTCTCTCTCTCTTTATATATAATATATATATATATATATACATCTGTTTATCTATCTATCTGTTTATCTATCTATCTGTTTATCTATCTATCTGTTATCTATCTTGTCTGTCTGTCTGTCTGTATGTATATCTATCTATCAACCTGATAGAAACATGTGATAAACAATACAATAAATAATACAATTCTTAAAAGCCTTAAAAGCAATTTTAATAATAGCAGACACAAGCCATTCGAAAATTAAAAGGGAGAATAGACATAAAAATGTCATTTGACAGATTTTTTTTTCATTCTGTATTGTAAAAAGAATTTTTATAGATCAGTGGAAAAATGACTTTCAGCGTTCAAGCAAACAGAAACCGGAAACAAACAAAATTAAGGTAAGAAGGTTTATCTGATTAACCCTTTGATTCTCTCACTCTATCCAATAGCATCCTGCATCGTCATCAATGACAGCAAAATAAAAACTTAACCGTTTGACTCCCTACATCCTACCCACCAATTTCTTGCAAGAAACTGTTGGACAGGATGAAGGACACAAAGAGTTCAAGTTTTGCAGCTGGTGGATAGGGTGCGGGTGTCAAAGGGTTAAGGAAACGGTAAAGTCGCAAATGTTCGGCCAGTTGGCCTTTGTCAACATTCACAAAAAGAGAACAAAGAAACAAATTCACAATCTTTCGGACAAAAACAGCAAAAGTAGTTCAATAACTTGTCTGTTGATTGTGATCAAAAGAAGGCCGTGTGACTATGTGTGGAATAGGAATCGGTGTTTGACTTCTGTTTGGTTAGGTTAGGTTTTTTGTTTGTCTTGTTCTTGCTTTGCTTTGTCATTCTCACTTTACTTTGACTATGTACAGTATACATGTTTGCCCTACAGACTTCTGATACTCGTAAAAAACTGGAAAGACACGAACGTCCCAATAAATATACTTTATATACAAACAAAACATACATAATACATACATACTAATACATACATACATACATACATACATACATATATCATACATTATATACATACATACATACATACATACATACATTCATACACACATACTCAAACATACATACATACATACAACATACATACATAGATGTATGCATGTATGTAATATATATGTATATATATATATAATATTATGTATGTAATGTAATATAATGTATGTATGTATTATCTATGTAGTATGTATGTATGTATGTATGTATGTATTGTATTATGTATGTAATAACATACATATGTGCACAATTTGAAAATAGTATTCATTTTTACATCCGCCTGAATCCGTTTCCTAAACGTTAAACGTTTTATACAATTCTTCACTTCATTTATCAAATCCGTCCCAGAATTCCATTTCCTTCAACATTTCTACTTAAAAGATGCTTTGTTTATAAAGGACATTAATGTTTCATGAGATTTCAAGGATCTGTTTGCTAATGTTTGAGCGTTATATTTTTCTCCATGTTTGTGTTTTTATCAAATCAGTCCTGGCAGAGTTTTTCCCAGCTATTTGTTTCAGATTTCAGCATACGTCTTTAGTGATTTTGAGAAAAAATCTGTTTTATCATAATTTCAATCAACAGTGATAAACACAAACTTGAGGAAGTAGTAAGTGGCATCAACTGTAGTGTTTTGTAGTTTGAAGGAAAAATAATCTGAAGTCTTTAGAAAGGGTGGATCATTTGGGGGGGTTTCATGATGATAGGAAGATCTGATTTCTTCTCGTTATTTTGTGTCCTCCCGTTTTGAAAAAAAACCCCTTCAAACTTTAGAACTGTGACAGATCCTTTAGTGAAAAGCAAATGGTTGATGGATTATCTTCTCTTTTCTCTTCTTCGTTCTTTCTTCTTCTTCTTCTTCTTCTTCGCATTCTCTTCTTCTTCTTCTCTTCGCATTCTTCTTCTTCTTCTTCTTCTTCTTCTTCTTCTTTTTCTTCTTCTTCTTCATC
>CM060314.1:22736022-22741022 GCA_030674185.1 Monoplex corrugatus
AAAGAGAGAACAGACAGACAGACAGAAGACACGTGAAAGAGAGAGAAACAGACCGACAGACAGACCAGACAGACAGACAGACACAGTCAGAGAGGCAGGCAGAGAGAAAGGCGGAGACAGAGACAGAGATAGAGAAGAGACACACACACACACACAGACAGACAGAGACAGAAACATAAAGAGACACAAAGAGAGACAGAAATAAAGACAGACACAGACAGACTCAGACAGACACAGACAGAGATGTTTTACTACAGATAACAATATATTGATGTACACTATAACCACTTAGCCTACATTGCACATATCTGTTTTATGTTTACTGCGCAGTGTCATATCTGTATTGTTATTATTTATGTCATGTTTATACTCATACTCCAGTTCTTGTGTTGAAATTCAATGCATGGCGGTAAATTTACAATATTTTGTTTGTTTTTAAGTGTGTGCGTGCGTGTGTGTGTGTGTGTGTGTGTGTGTTGTGTGTGTGTTTGTGTGTGTTGTGTGTGTTGTGTGTGTGTGTGTTGTGTTGTGTGTGTGTGTGTTTGTGGTGTGTGTGTCTGTGTGTGTGTGTCTGTGTTGTGTGTGTGAGTGTGTGTGTGTGTGTGTGTATGAATTTGAATGTGTCTTGTGTCTGTGTGTGTGTGTGTGCATGCAGCAACGCACTCTCAAAGGGAGAGTAGCCCCAGTTTCACATGATGCATCCATTTCAAAGAAATAAGCAGGAAGATAGAATGCATATGATAGATATGATGATATGAATATGAATATGAATATAATATGAATATGAATATGAATAGATATGAATATGAATATGAAAATATAATATGAATATGAATATGAATCAATATGAATGATATGAAGGATATGAATATGAATGTGAACATGAATATGACTGTTATATACGCACGAAAGCATCAAATATGCACGTTGAAAATCCTGTACATCATGACAGCATCCGGTAGCTTATGGAAACATGAAACAGCCAACATACATGCCCACCAAAGATGGAATATGCAGACTGTGTAGCGACATACTACTTGTAACGTGTGGGCTAAACACCTAAACCCCCTTCGTGTATATACGCACGCAGAACATCAGATACGTACGTTAAAGATCCTGTAAGTCATATCAGCGGCTGGCGGCTTATGGAGACATGAAAACGTTCAGCATACCACACCCATCACAGACACAGTATGCATATAGGCCTCTGAGAAAAATGTAACGGATAAAATGAACGCTCCCTTTCAAACACAAAAGCGGAGAGATGAAGATTATATTGAAACAAGTATAATGTCGACAAAGCAGCGCAAAGGCTTGTGAGTCACCCACACGCAGTCAGCAACTAAGTAGCACCTGTCAAAACCATTATAAGAAAAGATTGTTTGGCTCCTTTCATTACAGCGGTGGCCATAGAACATATGATATATATATCTTTGCTCGAAATAGTCACCCATGCAAAGCAAAACTGTTTTTGCTGGTTGTCTGGAACAAGATTTACGACCAAAAGAAGAGAGGTGTGCTTGTCCGCTTGTGGACTACATGAGCATATTGCAATCCAAGCGGTAGCCACCATACCCTACAGAAGAAAAGACTTCGTGTCCCGATACAATATACAAAAACCAACACATGGACTATGAAACACGTAGTCACCAAAATTCAATGAGTTCTGAGCGATTCCTCAGCAGCAGATTTCTTTTTTCATAACAAGTAGTGTTTTAAGCTGTATGAATGCTACAAAGCGGAAAATCTGTTTTCTCTGTGAACAAATAAAAAAACCTGTCATGTTTCTGATTTGAATTGCTCTTTGCAATTCCCTGGTTGTTTTATGACCGGTAATAGTCTTTAAGGCTTGCATGCGTTATGACAGAATGAAGGCAGCCGCCGACAGCACGTTTGTGGGTAAAGATTCTTTGTTTCTTTATCTTGAAACAGTCGGTCGTCCATGACTCACTGTCCTCCAAGACGCATTGAACCGTTAATTCCTGTCCACTCTCAGTGTCAGTGTCCATGGTCAGGTTTTTGACTCTAATCCCCCCACACTACATAGTTCTTTCACCTTGTGTCGCTAGCGGTCATTATTTTTTTTTATCGGTATCTTTGAATGCACACTTCAAAACATCAAAACGATTTATTACTCAAGGATAGTAGCGTTAGGTTCCATAGGACCATTCTTTCAGCTAGTTCTTGTTAGTCAACACAGGCTTTCAGAATACTTTATCAGTCAAGGATAGTAACGTTAGGTCCCACTGGAATCTGTCTTACAGCTCGTCCTGGTCCTCTACACGTAAGATATGGGCATGAAAACTGAATTATACAATGATACATGCATATCGCATAAGCATACCAAAAACAAAAAAAAGAAAAAAGAAACGAATTATTATACACACAGCTTCAAAGAAGTTATAAAAATGGATCATGATAAAATTGACGATTTTTTCCTCAATATCTGTTCTACTAAATATACTTACCGTTTCAGGGTCCTATCCCAAGCTGGCAGACTCCATCCAAGGACATCAGAAACACAAATACAGGTGCACCTTTTTTTTATAAATTGTCTGCACACAAAGAGAAAGAAAGACAGACAGACAGACAGACAGATGGATGGACAGACAGACAGACAGAAACAAAGACAGAGACAGAGCCAGAGACAAAGAGACAGAGAGAGAGGGAGACAGACACACAGACTTATTTACGGACAGAGACAGCGGTAGACACAGAAAAAGAGAGTGAGGAAGGGAAAGAAACAGATGGATCTTATGTTTAACATAACACTTCAACACTACAGAAAAGTTACAAATGCAAGAGCTCGACTGTACATGGCCCCTTCTTAATTGGCTAAAACAAAATAATTGATTTTGGGGAAAATATCATAATCCAGTTATTTGTGCAAAGATTTAAAAATTATGTATATATACATATATATATGTATGTATATATGTACATATATATATGTATATGTGTGTATACATATATGTGCATATATATACATATGTATGTATATATACGTATATATATACATATATATATATATATATATATATATATATATGTATATATATTGATAACAGTGATTGAAAACCCACATGAAGGAAAGACCCTTAGTATTGAGTGACTGCCTTGATCTCTCTCAATGACCTAACGTTACTATCCTTGACTGATAAAGTATTCTGAAAGCCTGTGTTGACTAACAAGAACTAGCTGAAAGAATGTCTATGAACCTAACGCTACTATCAGAAAAGAAAGAATACTGGAACAGGTGGACCATGTTGCTATTTTATGTCTGTCCGGGAGATCATGCTCGTAGTACCAATGTCTATAATTATTGTCCAGTCAATGCCAACGATCCAAGGCCACTGTCAGTATTCGATTGATTTCCCTAGAGACACACTGGACTAGAAGCCTAAATGCACTCACACCAGAACGACTTTATGACCCAGCAAAGGTCAGGGACTGGTAATTAAATCCAACATTTTGCTTACAGCTACTGCCATTACTTCGTCTTTCATTTGCCGTCTATATAGGCCACACATAGCGATGAATGTGACCCGTTTCTATTTCCCTACTTTCTGGCGGCCGCCACTGATCAAAGGAATGAAGTCAGCCATACCTCTTGTCGCTCCGCTTGATATAGGTCACATCGTTGCAGTACATGTTCTGAGGCAATTTTCTCAAGGCATAGCAACTTAAGCTAAAGCTAAACGCCAGCAGCTGACTAATCTAGGGGTGAGCGTGTGTACGAAATGGGTCGAAGCAAATCTAGCGAACCCAGTAAATCCAAGATGGCAAAATTCATGATAAAACACGTAGAGCTGCTTATTCTGAGTAAAATTGCCGATGACCCGTAGCCTCATGTCTCTTCAGGACTGGGAAACATCATAATCACTTTAGCGGCAAATGTAATTACGACAGGAACAGAGGACCCACATGAGAATCCTGTTGCACATGTATGTAGTCCCCAGCTTGAAATTGTAAGCAAGTACGAGCGTACCTCTCGAGACCACTACGTTTCGCTAACATAGCCACTAGCCATGCTTGCGCAACAGAACTGTAAAAAACCGCTCGTTAGATTGGCTTGTTTTGGCTATCTTTGTCTGACTTTCTAATAAAGAAGAATAGGAAAAGACAAGCAACATTTCTAGGACATTTTATGAAGCAAGACAATTAGACCACCTACTCACAACAGGAAAGCTGGAGGGAAAGAGAGCACTAGGTAGACCCAGGGAGAAAATATTGGATGGACTTGCAGAGCGGCTGAAGACAGAGAGGGTGGGAGATACACTTGCAGTGACAAGGGACAGATTCGCATGAAGGGTCATGATCGCCAACGCCATATGGCAAGGCACATGATGATGATGATGTCTACTGTGAAACTGGCCTCTATTGTCTGGTCTTCTTGACTACAGGGCAGGTTGGTGAAGGCATCATTAAACTATGGTTCATGTGAATGTCTGCTGCTGGCTGTGTCTGGTGTAGAGTCTCATCAAAACCACTTGCTGTTCTCTCAGCACAGAAGATATTTCAGCTGTCATTGCTGAGAGACGTGTGTGGTTCGATTCTTTTATGATTGTGCGAACCTGCTACCATTGAAGAGTTGTATGCTGCCATTTTCTCTTTGCGGCCGTCTTTGAAGAATTTCACACTGTTTTGTTGTTCTTGTTGTTTTTGGTGGTAATTTTAGGAGCCGGTGTGAAGGAGACTTTGATGCAGATATCGATGTCATATGGCACTTCTATCCTTAGGTCGACTGGCTAGCTGCTGATCAACAACTGACCATCTTCCAGTGACACCCAGGATGGTACAAATAGACAGAAAAAGGAGAAATAAAGAAAGAATAAAAGAGAGAAAGAGAGAGAGGGGAGAGAGAGAGAGAGAGAGACAGACAGACAGAGAGACACAGAGACACACAGAGAGAAAGAGAGAGAGACAAAGAAAGAGAGAGAGAGTGACAGAGAAAGAGACAGAGAGACAGAGAGAGACAATGAGAGAGAGAATGACAGAGA
>CM060314.1:22751022-22758522 GCA_030674185.1 Monoplex corrugatus
TCTCAGTGTAACCTTCAAAAACCTACAGAAGAAAAGATCTTTTGTCCTTTACATGGACTATCAAACACAGTCACCAAAATAAACTAAAATGATCCTGGTGATTCTATGTGTGCAGGTTTTATATCCAATAAGTAGGACTTAATGCTTGTATGCTTACCACAAAAACGGGGTGGGTAAGCCGTCTGCACCCCAACTAGAAAAGATTCCTTGTTTCTTTACCTTGTAGCTGTTGGTCATCCATGACTGACTGTCCTTCAGGAGGCATTGGACCGTTAATCTCTGTCCACACTCACTGTCCATGGTCAAATTTATTGATCCCCCCACTTTACATGGTTCTTTCACCTTATTTCCCCAACAGTCCTTATTTTATTGTTATCTTCGAAAAAGAGAGAGTGAGACTGGTCGACAATGTATGAGGATAGGAAGTAGATATTGGCTGTAAGTGTACACGTGTGTGTGTGTGTGTTGGGGAGGGGGTGGAGGTGTAATTGTGTGTCTGTATATGTGGATGTGATAGAGAGACCGCACGCAAGCGAGATTGTTAGGAGAAAAAGAATAAAAGGGATTTTCAAATTTATGAAAGTTATGGATACACCAGTTGGAACATTTATAGCCTTTTTCACTAATATTTAAAGAAAAACAAGATCGCAGGCAAGATGAGTTACTAGCGCGAAAAAACAGAAACAAAGAAAGCACTATACCCATCTGAGGACTTGAGTAGCATTCATACCACCATAGACATAAACAACTATCTGATGAATTCAACCTTTATATTCAACTGGGTACAAAAACAAAGTAGGCAAAAAAACAACATGCAGACACAGCTGCCAAACAGGAGCAATATGTAATAACTAAGTCATATAACAGCAAGAGATGAGTTCAAAAGGGAGAGAATGCACCTGGCAAAAAGACGTAACACATGGGAAGGAAGCTTGTTCTTGCCTGAAATGGACTGTACACACTGTTTGTTGGGCAGGGTGGGGAGGGGCAGAAGTAAGGATTCAGACAAAGAAGAAGAACAGGAAGAAGTAGAAGAAACACATCACCACACCACACACAAGCCAACAACAAAATAAAAGAAGAAAAAAAAGAGAAAAAGAAGAAGAAGAAAGAAGAAGAAGAGAGAAGAAGAAGAAGAAGAAGAAGAAGAAGAAGAAGAAGAAGAAGAAGAAGAAGAAGAAGAAGAAGAAGAAGAAGAAGAAGAAGAAGAAGAAAAAAGAATGGAAGAAGAAGAAAAAGAAGAAGAAAAAGAAGGGAGAAGAAGAAAAAAAGAAGAAGAAAAGGAAGAAAAAGAAGAAGAAAAGAAGAGCGGGTGTAGGGTTAAAATATGAACAAGGAGATGACGGCTGAGGTAGAAAAAAAAACGAAATGAAGTACTGTACAAACATTTTTTATATACCACTGCCAAAAGAAAAAAAAGTTAAAACTTGTCAAACTGAATCAAAACGGAGAAGAATCTTAAAATCACGTTCTATGTAAAAATGTGCCAGAATCTTCTCCCTCCGTCTCTCAAACTTCAGACTTCAGACTTCAGCACTCCAGATCATATGAATATATTAAGAGTTCAGTCTTTAGAAAAATTACTTGGGAAATGGTTGGCAGGACTTGATTTTTCTCCTAGCAACCTCAACCCTATCTCACATTACAACAGACTCGGCAGTCAAGTGAACATATGTGTCAAAGTTCATCTGACTGTGATCTCCCAGGTACCAGATGGGAATGGAGGACATTTTTTCACATCCCTCAGGTCAACATGTGTGTAGACCTGCTGATGCCTAAACTCCCTTAGAGTGTAGACGCATGCACATTATCAAATATGTACGTTGAAGATCATGTCAGTGGCTGGTTTAAGGAAACACAAAAGCACCCACCATGCACACCCACCAAAGAGGTTCAACAACGTAGCGGAATGTGGTGGCGAGCTCACTTAACAGTTTGAATTCTCTGTGCTCCACTAAAAAAAAAAAGTCTAGTAACGACGTGATGCACAATGAGTTTAAATGAATTTGGACAAAAGCGTCACAAAGAAGCAACAGCAATAACGACAACAATAATAATAATGATATTAATAATCATAATCATAATCATCACCAAAAGCAGCATAATGATAATAATAATAATAACTAGAAGAAGAAGAAGAAAAGAAGAAGTAAAATAAGAAGAAGAAGAAAGAAGAGAAGAAGAAGAAGAAGAAATAAAAGAAGGAGGAGGAGGAGAAAGAGAAGAAGAAGAAAAAGAAGAAAGAGGAGGAGGAGGAGGAGAAGGAGGAGGTGGAGGAGGAGGAGGAGAAAAGAAGTAATGGAAACCCAATTTCCAATTTCATTATATCGGTCAAGGCTGAGATACTATCAGTAACACTACCCCATGTGTCAGGTTAGGAGAACATTAAACATGTGAAGGCCGATCTCTGAAGATTCGATCGATTTCGTTAAAGACACATAAAAAAAATATATGGTCCGAACAAGCAGTGGCCAGCTGAATCACACACAATGGACTGAGTACATTAACCAGCAATGGTCAGCGATGGTCATTGCGAATGATACCACTTTCCTCTGCTGTGATTAGTGACGCGTGGGTCTTCGTGACCTCAAGGGTCTTACGACCTACAACAAGTCTCATGGTCCTAGCTGTCCACCTTTTGTTGATCTCCGCTTTGACACTCACATACTTTTGTTATTGTTGATGTTGGTGATGGTGGAGGTGGCAGTGGTGGTGAAGGTGTTCTGTTGTTGTTGTCGTCGTTGTTGTGCTGATGTTATTACTGCTGTCCTGAAGTCCATACAATCATTAAAAGAAACAGTTTTGCAATGAGAAGGTTACTTGCAAGTTGCAATTGAAAAACAAAAGTCCAAGCGCACACACTGGCATACACACACATTCTCATACATACACACTCGCAACACCGCACACGCACACACACACATCACACACGCACGCACAGCACGCACGCACACATACACACACATACACACACACAAACGCACACACTGTAAGTCCTTGAAACCACATGGACTTTATCATCCTCTCTCTCTTGTTTACTAAATAATATAATTATATATGATGACCATATCTGGTCTTGTGTACTTCTGCTTTTCTTTTAGACGTATGCGTCTTCTTTTGCATAAAACACTTTAACTTAGTAGCTAGGATATTATGTTTTTGCTTCGATATTAGTATTTCCCTGACATTTCTTCTGTTTTAGCTCATAATAATTAATGTCAGCAATGACAGTCATAAAAATAACTACCAGAGACTATTGTATTATGTCATTTTCTTTACAGTTGGAAATCAAGTTGAGACGTTGGTCAGTCAAACTGCCTCTCTCTCTCTCTCTCTCTCTCTCTCTCTCTCTCTCTCTCTCTCTCTCTCTCTCTCTCTCTCTCTCTCTCTCTCTCTCTTGTCCCTCCATATATCTCTCTCTCTTTCTCTATTTCTCTCTCTCTCTCTCTATGTCCCTCCATCTTTCTCTGTCTATCTGTCTGTCTGTCTGTCTCTCTCTCTCTCTCTCTCCCTCTCTTTCCCTCTCTCTCCCTCTCTCTCTCCCTCTCCCTCTCTCTCTCCTCTCCCTCTCTCTCTCCCTCTCTCTCTCTCCCCCCCCTCTCTCTCTCTTTCCCTTTCGTAGTCCCCATCCTGTCTCACTCTCTCTGTCTCTCTTTCTCTGTTTTGCAGTTCTTCTATCTATGTTTCTGTCTGTCTGTCTTTTTCTCACTATCTCTATCTCTCTCCCTCCCACCCCCCTCTCTTTCTTTTATTTTCCTTTCTCAGTCCCCCCCCCCCCACCCCCTCATGTCTTTCAGTCTCTATCTCTTTCTCAATTCTTTATATATATATCTCTCTCTCTCTCTTTCTCTCTCTCTCTCTCTTCTCTCTCTCTCTCTCTCTTTCTCTCTCTCTCTCTCTCTCTCTCCCCTTTGCTTTCTGTCTCTCTCCTTCATCTCTCTATGTCTCTCTCACACACACATGTACGTACACAGACACACACACACACATACGTACACACGGACGCACACGGACGCACACACACGCACACATACACAATCTCTCTCTCCCTCTCTCACTTTCTCTCATTCTCACTCTGCATACAAAGATAAAAGATAAAAGCAATGACCGTTAGGAACACACAGGTGAAAGAACTATATAGCATGTGTTGTGTGTGTGGTGGGGATGGTGGTGGCTATTCAGGATTCAACAATTTGACCACGGACAATGAGTGTGGACAGGGATTAACGGTCCAATGCCTCCTGAAGGACTGTCAGTCATGGATGACCGACCGCGACAAGATTAAGAAACAAAGAATCTCTTCTTACAAGGGTGCTAACCGCTGCCCCAATTTTGTCGTGTCGCTTACCTAGTGCAAAGCCTTAAACGCTATTTACTGGCCATAAAACCTGCCCACCCACCCCCTGAGAATCACAAAGAACCATTTAAATAAGAAACAAAGCAATGTTTGTCCTGGAGAAAACGTATTCTCTGTTTGGTCAGATACAAACGAGCTTTTAAACACTACTAATTTGTCCTAAAACCTACCCCTTGAGAATTGCCGAGAACTGATTCGATTTTGTTGAATACGTATTTTATAGTCCATTTCTTCCATGTTGTAAAGGGACAATGGGTTATTTCTTTTACAAGTTTTAGTGGATACTAGGAGCAATCTAATGTAAGCTGTAGTCCACATGTACAGAGGTCTTTCTTTTACCTGTTGGTTGTAAAACCTGATCCAGAGATTCCTGATTATTCAACGTAAAACCTGACCCAGAGATTCCATGCCCATGGCTATTTGTCGTAAAACTTGATCCAGAGACACACTGGAACTAATTCTGTTTTGCATGGGTGACTTTTTGGAGCGTGAGAGTTGATGGTTAAAGAAGAAAAGGCTACAAAAAACTATTTAAAAAATCGGATGTAAAGATGGATTTTTTATAGAGTTGTACACCCAGATGGTTTTAAGATGTGTAGCATCTTTTATATTAATTGAATCTGGATGTGTGATACTGGCGAGAATTGCAACAGACTTTGGCTTTGATCTCTTACTGTTTTCTTTTGCTAGCTGCTTGGTTCTGGTTGGACTTAGATCTGATATACTGAGTTCAATCCCTGCCTGCAACATCTACAACTGGCCTGTTTGTTACCCATCTGTATGTATCCATCATTTTCTTGGTGTCAGCTTAGTATTTCATAGGTCCCTTCTGCCACCCCCTCCCCCTTCCCCATTTCAAGACCTTGTCAGCGCATAAGATTTTGTGCAGGATTAGAGAGTCTGCCAGATAATTGCTGGCAAATTATGGATGGAGTGCATATGGAATTGTCCAAGTGCGATGAATGCCTTCTGAACAAACTACAGGCTCATACTATTTTTAGCATTACCTTTTATCTTTTGCTCCAGTAGCTGAAGTAGAGACTTCTTTTTTTTACCTTTTTGTTCTTGCTCAATTGCTCTGAAAGGTAAAACGTATTGCTTTAGTATGCATCTGTAACATAAAAACGTCCTATTTCTGTGTGAATTTGGATATATTCTACGTGTACTTCAAACATTGTAAACTTTGTTTAGAGTTTGTTCAAGAGGACTTCATCAAACTTGGACAATTCCATATGCACTCTCTCTACATCTGCCAGCAATCGTCTGGCAAACCCCTTTATCCTTGAGCCTGCACAGACTCCTTTGCACTGCATAGTCTTGAAATTGGGGGTGGGGAAGGAGGAGAGGGGATCTATAAAGTATGAGCACTAAGCTAACGTCACCAGACTAATGGAAACATTACCGTAGGGAGCGGACAGGCCGATTTTTAATGTCACAGGATTGTAACAAACCCGAGAAATCCGATCTTGAGTCCACAGCTCCATCAAGAGAGCCAGACCAGCCCATGTCAAATCAGACTTACAGAACTGTTAAATGTCTGTTGTTTTTGATTGATTTCTTCGGATATTGATTTCTCTCTCTCTCTCTCTCTCTCTCTCTCTCTCTCTCTCTCTCTCTCTCTCTCTCCTCTCTCTCTCTCTCTCTGTCGAAACAACTGCAAAATTCGTTCTCTCCTTCATAATGTCTCGCATTGACTATTGCAATTCACTCCTGTCTGGTCTTCCTGCCTCCACCATTCACATCCTGCAGCGCATTCAAAACAATGCTGCACGCCTTGTACTCAAAAAGAAAAAAGCTGACCACATATCTCCTCTCCTGGCACAACTTCACTGGCTCCCTGTATCAAAGCGCATACAGTACAAACTAGACACCATGTGCTACAAAAGCCTCAATAACGCAGCCCCCGATTACCTGTCAAGCCTACTTGAGATCTATGTTCCCTCACGTACCCTCCGCTCTGCCTCCGATCCTCTGACTTTTCGCTTTCCACGCACTAAGCTCAATACCTATGGTCCACGAGCCTTCTCTGTTTCTGGTCCACTTTCCTGGAACAAACTTCCTCTCTCAGTCCGTCAGCAACCTACTTTTGTCTCCTTCAAGTCCGCTCTCAAATCTCACCTTTTCTCCTCTGCATAAAATCCTGACCTCACTCAATCCCCTCTGCAGCCTGTCTCCACTCGGAGGGGAATTACATTGTAATATATAATTGTATATAATATGCTCTCTATAATTTTCCATTGCTTTTATTCTTTCTCCCCATTTATAGCCGTGTGTGTGTGTGTGTGTGTGTGTGTGTGTGTGTGTGTGTGTGTGTGTGTGTGTGTGTGGTGCGTGCGTGCGTGCGTGCGTGTGTGTGCGTGCGTGCGTGTGTGTCTGTTTTAGCGCTTAGATTTGATTTTATCAAGATTTTGCGCTATATAAATAAAATATTGTTGTTGTTGTTGTTGTTGTTATACATATAGTATGCTTGTAATATCATCATCATCGTATTGTGCCTTGCCGCATGGCTTTTGTGATCATGGTCCTTCATACAAATCTATCGTTTGTCACTGCAAGTATATCTCCTACCCTTTCTGGCCTCAGCTACCCCGCTATATTGTCCAATATTTCCTTCCTGGATCTACCTGGTGCTCTTTTTCCCTCCAGCTTTCCTGTTGTGACCAGCTGCTCAATTTTCTCTTGCCTTATAAAGTGTCCTATATATGCTCCTTGTCTTTTCGTAACCTTCTTCATTGATGTTCTTTTTTGTGTTTGCCTCTTTAAAGACTGTCGATGTCTCGTTTGTTTTCTTTGCTGTCCATGGAAGTTTTAACATAACATTCTTCTTAGAAACAATATTTCAGCTGCGTCAATCTTGTTCTGAGTTTGCGTGCTGACTGTCCACGCTTCGCATTCGTAGAGCATACACATGCTTGTGTACTGCAAACAAAGATTCCTTTCCTTTATGAATTTTTGGTGAATACCGCCCGACGATTGCACATCGCTTTTTTGGTTCACGTTCAAACCAGTTTCCGCCATTTGGAAATGATATCTGTCTCAAAATCATGAAAAACTATATTTTTTATCTACATTTGAAAGTTAAAATGTATTTTCACCTACTTACTTCTTATTCACTTACTCATTCATTCCCTTGCTCGCTTGTT
>CM060314.1:22763522-22768522 GCA_030674185.1 Monoplex corrugatus
AACAACGAAACTTTTTTTTTACAGATACAGACATAAGCCAACGCGAAAGGCTTCACGCAGCTTCAAGGACTCTGGTAGATCATTAGAGGTAGAGGGGATGGGGGTAGCGCGCATATGGAACTGTCCGAGTGTGATGAATCTCTTTTCTAGAAAATCCCCAACTCCAAACTCTGCCTATAATTTTCCTTCTCTAATAATAACGGATTAGGAAAAGACAGGCAACATTTATGGGCCATTTTATGAGGAAAGGGGAATTGGAGCACCTAGTCACAACAAGAAAGCTGGACGGAAAGAGAGCACCAGGTAGACCCAGGGAAAAATATTGGACGGACTTGCATAGTGGCTGAAGACAAAGAGGGAGAAAGAGGTGCTTGTGGCAACAAGGGATAGACACAGATGGAAGGTCATGATCGCCAACGCCATGTGGCAAGGCACTTGATGTTGATGATGATGAATAACAGCAACAACAGTAATGGCGAATCATTTGTGTGTACCAACAGTAATGGTGAATCATGTTTGTATACCAACAGTAATGATGAATCATGTTTGTGTGTCAACAGTAATGATCAATCATGTTTGTGTACTAACAGTAATGATGAATCATGTTTGTGTACTAACAGTAATGATGAATCATGTTTGTGTACCAACAATAATGATGAATCATGTTTGTGTACCAACAGTAATGATGAATCATGTTTGTGTACCAACAGTAATGATGAATCATGTTTGTGTACCAACAGTAATGATGTATCATGTTTGTGTACTAACAGTAATGATGAATCGTGTTTGTGTGTCAACAGTAATGATGTATCATGTTTGTGTACCAACAGTAATGGTGAATCATGTTTGTGTACTAACAGTAATCATGATCCACGCTTGTGTACCAACAGTAATCATGAATCATGTTTGTGTACCAACAGTAATGATGAATCATGTTTGTGTACTAACAGTAATGATGAATCATGTTTGTGTACTAACAATAATGGTGAATCATGTTTGTGTACTAAAAGTAATGATGAATCATGTTTGTGTACTAACAGTAATCATGATCCATGCTTATGTACCAACAGTAATGATGAATCATGTTTGTGTACTAACAGTAATGATGAATCATGTTTGTGTACTAACAACAATGGTGAATCATGTTTGTGTACTAACTAATGGTGAATCATGTTTGTGTACTAACAGTAATGATGAATCATGTTTGTGTACCAACAGTAATGGTGAATCATGTTTGTGTACCAACAGTAATGGTGAATCATGTTTGTGTACTAACAGTAATGATGAATCATGTTTGTGTACTAACAGTAATGATGAATCATGTTTGTGTAACAACAGTAATGGTGAATCATGTTTCTGTACCAACAGTAATGGTGAATCATGTTTGTGTACTAACAGTAATGGTGAATCATGTTTGTATACTAATAGTAATGATGAATCATGTTTGTGTACCAACAGTAATGATTAATCATGTTTGTGTGTTAACAATAATGGTGAATCATGTTTGTATAACCAACAGTAATGGTGAATCATGTTTGTGTACTAACAGTAATAATGAATCATGTTTGTGTACTAACAGTAATGATGAATCATGTTTGTGTACTAACAGTAATGGTGAATCATGTTTGTGTGTCAACAGTAATGATCAATCATGTTTGTGTACTAACAGTAACGGTGAATCATGTTTGTGTGCCAACAGTAATGATGAATCATGTTTGTGTACTAACAGTAATGGTGAATCATGATTGTGTGTCATCAGTAATGATGAATCATGTTGTGTATTAACAGTAATGATGAACCATGTTTGTGTGTCAACAGTAACGGTGAATCATGTTTGTGTGTCAACAGTAATGGTGAATCATTTTGTGTACTAACAGTAATGATGAATCATGCTTGTGTACTAACAGTAATGATGACTCATGCTTGTGTACTAACAGTAATGGTGAATCATGTTTGTGTACTAAGAGTAATGGTGAATCATGTTTGTGTACTAACAGTAATGGTGAATCACGTTTGTTTACTAACAGTAATGATGAATCATGTTTGTGTGTCAACAGTAATGGTGAATCATGTTTGTGTGTCAACAGTAATGATGAATCATGTTTGTGTACTAACAGTAATGATGAATCATGTTTTGTGTACTAATAGTAATGATGAATCACGTTTGTGTGTCAACAGTAATGGTTAATCATGTTTGTGTACTAACAGTAATGGTGAATCATGTTTGTGTACTAACAGTAATTATGAATCATGTTTGTGTACTAACAGTAATTATGAATCATGTTTGTGTACTAACAGCAATGATGAATCATGTTTGTGTGTCAACAGTAATGATGAATCATGTTTGTGTACTAACAATAATGATGAATCATGTTTGTGTACTAACAGTACTGATGAATCATGTTTGTGTACTAACAGTAATGGTGAATCATGTTTGTATACCAACAGTAATGATGAATCATGTTTGTGTACTAACAGTAATGTTGAATCATGTTTGTGTACTAACAGTAATGATGAATCGTGTTTGTGTGCCAACAGTAATGGTGAATCATGTTTGTGTACTAACAGTAATGATGAATCATGTTTGTGTACTTACAGTAATGGTGAATCATGTTTGTGTACTAACAGTAATGGTGAATCTTGTTTGTGTACTAACAGTAATGGTGAATCATGTTTGTGTACTAACAGTAATGATGAATCATGTTTGTGTACTAACAGTAATGGTGAATCATGTTTGTGTGTCAACAGTAATGGTGAATCATGTTTGTGTACCAAGAGTAATGATGAATCATGTTTGTGTACTAACAGTAATGATGAATCATGTTTGTTTACTAACAGTAATGATGAATCATGTTTGTGTACCAACAGTAATGATAAATCATGTTTGTGTGTCAACAGTAATGATGAATCATGTTTGTGTACTAATAGTAATGTTGAATCATGTTTGTGTACCAACAGTAATGGTGAATCATGTTTGTGTACTAACAGTAATGGTCAATCATGTTTGTGTACCAACAGTAATTATGGATCATGCTTGTGTGTCAACAATTATGATGAATCATGTTTGTGTACTAACAGTAATGGTGAATCATGTTTGTATACCAACAGTAATGATGAATCATGTTTGTGTACTAACAGTAATGATGAATCGTGTTTGTGTACTAACAGTAATGGTGAATCATGTTTGTGTACCAACAGTAATGATGAATCATGTTTGTGTATTTACAGTAATGGTGAATCATGTTTGTGTACTAACAGTAATGGTGAATCTTGTTTGTGTACTAACAGTAATGGTGAATCATGTTTGTGTACCAACAGTAATTATGAATCATGTTTGTGTACTAACAGTAATGGTGAATGATGCTTGTGCACCAACAGTAATGATGAATCATGTTTGTGTACTAACAGTAATGATGAATCATGTTTGTGTACTAACAGTAACGATGATCCATGTTTGTGTACTAACAATAATGATGATTCATGTTTGTGTACTAACAGTGATGATGAATCATGTTTGCCTGCCTCTGCTTCAAATCTATTGAGTCTTCCTGTCCTGAGTATCTCACCCATCTGTTACATCTCTACACGCCATCTCGAGCTTTGCGGTCCTCATCTGATACCCGTCTCTATAGTATCCCCATAGTCCGCACTAAAAGGTTTGGGCAGCGTTCTTTTTCCTATCAAGCTCCAACCATCTGGAATCAGTTACCTCGCTCTCTCAGATACTCACCCTCTCTGTCCACATTCAAACGCTCCCTCAAAACTCACCTGTTTCCCAAAACTGGTAATCTCTGCCCCCTTCCCCCATGTAATGTAATGGTGATATTATAGTGTCTTAGTGTCAATGTGTCATTGTATTTGCATGTCATGCTGTGTGTGTGTTTGTGTGTGTGTGTGTGTTTGTGTGTGTGTGGGTGCTTCTGTGGGCGTGTGTGTGTGTGCTTGTGATTCTGGTTATATGTTTTGACATTGTAAACGCTTAGGGCATTAATTTGATTAGGCGTACTAAATGTTCATAATAATAATAATAATAATAATGTTTGTGTACTAACAGTAATGATGAATCATGTTTGTGTGTCAACAGTAATGGTGAATCATGTTTGTGTACTAACAGTAATGATGAATCATGTTTGTGTACTAACAGTAATTATGAATCATGTTTGTGTACTGACAGTAATTGTGAATCATGTTTGTGTACTAACAGTAATGATGAATCATGTTTGTGTGTCAACAGTAATGATGAATCATGTTTGTGTACTAACAATAATGATGAATCATGTTTGTGTACTAACAGTACTGATGAATCATGTTTGTGTACTAACAGTAATGGTGAATCATGTTGTGTGTCAACAGTAATGATGAATCATGTTTGTGTACTAACAGTAATGGTGAATTATGTTTGTATACCAACAGTAATGATGAATCATGTTTGTGTACTAACAGTAATGTTGAATCATGTTTGTGTACTAACAGTAATGATGAATCGTGTTTGTGTACCAACAGTAATGGTGAATCATGTTTGTGTACTAACAGTAATGATGAATAATGTTTGTGTACTTACAGTACTGGTGAATCATGTTTGTGTACTAACAGTAATGGTGAATCTTGTTTGTGTACTAACAGTAATGGTGAATCATGTTTGTGTACTAACAGTAATGGTGAATCATGTTTGTGTGTCAACAGTAATGGTGAATCATGTTTGTGTACCAAGAGTAATCATGAATCATGTTTGTGTACTAACAGTAATGATGAATCATGTTTGTTTACTAACAGTAATGATGAATCATGTTTGTGTACCAACAGTAATGATGAATCATGTTTGTGTGTCAACAGTAATGATGAATCATGTTTGTGTACTAACAGTAATGTTGAATCATGTTTGTGTACCAACAGTAATGGTGAATCATGTTTGTGTACTAACAGTAATGGTGAATCATGTTTGTGTACCAACAGTAATTATGAATCATGTTGTGTGTCAACAATTATGATGAATCATGTTT
>CM060314.1:22786022-22816022 GCA_030674185.1 Monoplex corrugatus
AGAAAGAATAAAAGCAATAAAAGCAAGAATAAAAGCAATGGAAAATTATAGAGAGCATAGCATATACAATTATATATTATAACCATGTGATTCCCCTCCGAGCGGAGACAGGCTGCAGAGGGGGGGGGGGGGGGTTAAGTGAGGTTAGGATTTTATGCGGAGGAGAAAAGGTGAGTTTTGAGAGTGGACTTGAAGGAGACAAAAGTAGGTTGCTGACGGACTGAGAGAGGAAGTTTGATCCAGGAGAGTGGACCAGAAACAGAGAAGGCTCGTGGACCATAGGTATTGAGCTTAGTGCGTGGAAAGCGAAAAGTCAGAGGATCGGAGGCAGAGCGGAGGGTATGTGAGGGAACATAGATCTCAAGTAGGCTTGACAGGTAATCGGGGGCTGCGTTATTGAGGCTTTTGTAGCACATGGTGTCTAGTTTGTACTGTATGCGCTTTGATACAGGGAGCCAGTGAAGTTGTGCCAGGAGAGGAGATATGTGGTCAGCTTTTTTCTTTTTGAGTACAAGGCGTACAGCATTGTTTTGAATGCGCTGTAGGATGTGAATGGTGGAGGCAGGAAGACCAGACAGGAGTGAATTGCAATAGTCAATGCGAGACATTATGAAGGAGAGAACGAGTTTTGCAGTTGTTTCGACAGAGAGATACTTCCTGATCAGGCTTATACGATGGAGATGATAGTAGCAAGATCTGGCAGTTTGAGAAACAAAGTTGTTCATGGACAGGGGTAGAGTCAATGCAGACACCAAGGTTTTTAGCTGAATCAGAAATTGGGACTGATGTGTTACATAATGGGAAAGAAAGAGGAGGCAGCTGAGAAAGTTTCTGACGGGTGCCAATGAGGATAGCTTCTGTCTTGTCGTCATTAAGCTGAAGTTCGTTGAACGTCATCCAGTTCTTAATGTCCGAGTAACACTCAGTGATGCGAGTCAACAGGCGCTGTATATTATCAGGTGAGTCACTGTCTTGACGTTGGGTGTCATCAGCATAGAAGTGGTGTTTTATAGAGTGGGAGTTGATGATGGTGGACAGGGGGGAGGTGTAAAGAGTGAAAAGAACAGGGCCAAGGACAGATCCTTGTGGAACACCACAGGTCAGGTATGCAGGTTGAGAGTAAGTGCCATTGATGAGAACAGTTTGTTTTCTGTTTGATAGGTATGAAGTGATCCAGGACAGAGCAATGTCAGAGATGCCAAAAGTATGATGAAGTCTAGAAAGGAGAATACCATGATCAATGGTATCAAAGGCTGCAGACAGATCAAGGATTGTGAGGAGAGAGACTTTGCCAGTATCAGTTGCAAGGAGGAGATTGTTGAGAATGTGTAGTAGGGCAGTTTCAGTGCTATGGCACTGGCGGTAGGCTGACTGGAAAGGATTGAGGAGATTGTTGGCAGACAGGTGAGAGTTCAGCTGGTTGAGGACGACTTTTTCAAGGAGTTTTGACAAGAAAGAGAGATTAGAGATAGGCCGGTAATTTTTCAGTTCATTTGGGTCTAAATTGTGTTTCTTGAGGAGAGGGTGAACAATAGCAGACTTGAAAGAATCTGGGACAGTTCCAGTTTGAAGAGAAGTGTTGATGATGTCAGTGATGAATGGGAGGAGAGTAGGGAGACAGTCGGAGTAGAGAGAACCTGGAAGAGGATCCAGTTCGCAGGTTTTGAACGACATGGATCTGATTGTGTTGAAAATTTCTTCTTGTGAGACTGGGGTAAAAGTAGTAAGAGGTGTGCCAGAGAAGGAAGGGTCAGGTGGGCATGGTTGACAGGGTGTCCTGTCAAGCCTGTCACGAAGAGTTTGTATTTTGGTGGTGAAATAGTTGGAGAATACAGATGGGAGTTCTTCATTTGTATGTTTTGTTGGGAGAGGTAAATCTTTTCGTGTGCCAAGGAGATGATTCATGGTTGTAAAGAGTTCTTTTGAAGAAGAGGCATTCAGGATTTTGGTTTGGAAATAGCTTGTTTTTGCTGATGCAATGAGGGTGGATACTTTTGTTTTAGAGGCTTGGAAAAGTTGCCTGTGTACAGTGAGTTTGGATTTGCGCCAACGGCGCTCTGCTCTGCAGCGGGCACGTTTTGCACAGGCAATCTCATGAGTGAGCCAGGGGGTAGGGGGGCGGTCAGGTAAAAGACGGGTTGTGGCTGGAGCATGAGTGTCCAGAAGATGGTGGAGAGTAGTATAGAATTCATCGGCAAGGTTATGTGACTTTTCAGAAAGGAGACGGGAGGCATCAGATGAAAATGTGGAGAGGTCGATAGATTTGAGATTGCGTCGAGTCACTGTGCGCATGGTACGGGAAGGAGGAGAAATGTCGAGAGAACAGAGAATTGCAGAGTGGTCAGATGGAAGGGCTGAAGTTAGACGGGTAGAAAGAACTAAGCAGTTGTCAGTAGCGGAATTGTGGTGATCACGAGAAATGATCCAGTCAAGAATGTGACTTTTTTGATGGGTTGGTTCAGAAATGTGTTGAGTCATATTGTGATTGGACAGAGAGTTGATGATATGTCTTGTGTCATAACGGTGAGTGTTGTCATAGTGGACATTGATGTCACCTAGAATGATGAGATTTCCAGGTAAGAGGCAGTAGTGGTCAAGCAATTGGTCAAAGTCAGAGAGAAACGTGGATGTGGTGAGTTTGTTGGCAGAGCTAGGTGGGGGTCGATAGACACAGGAGAAGGTGATGGGGTGAGGGGTGGATTGGAAGGATACTTCAACGTGCTCGAAAGAAGGATGGGAGAAAGGCAGAGACTGCGAGAAAGATAGGCGGGAATGGAGTGAGTCGTTGTAGAGGATGGCGATACCGCCACCTCGGGATGAGCGATGGAAAGAAGAAAGCCTGTAACCACTCGGAGTGAGGCTAGCATGTATAGTTCGTGACCAAGGGGGTTAAGCCATGTCTCTGTGATAAAAGCAATGTCAACATGCTCATCTGCGATAAAATCAGCAATGACTTCGACTTTGCCATCCTTGCATGTTGACTGAGCATTAAAAAGGCATAATTTTAGTTTATCACAGTCATAATTATGGTGGTGGCCGGTGTGGCGACGAAGGCGGCACCGACGGGACAGAGGGTGAAGGCGGCACCGGCGGGACAGAAGGTGAAGGCGGCACCAGCGGGACAGAAGGTGAAGGCGGTACTATCCGGACAGAAGGCGAAGGCGAAGACGGCAGAGGAGGAGACGAAGTTTGCAGCAGCGAGGTCGAGGGCAGAGGCAGTGGAGGAGACGAAGAAGCAGGAGACGAAAAGTGGCGTCGGGCAGGAGGCAGGTTGTGCCAAAGACGGTGGAGACGTCCACCACGACAGGATCGCGCAGTGCGGGGCTTAGGACACAGCCCCAGTGTTCGTATTCGCTGGTAGACGCCTCCACCGAGGTAGCACTTGCTGTGTTTAAAAAGTGTCAGTCCAATTTGTTTTATAAAAGACGGGTCCATAATTGCGAGCCATCAGGAGAGGAAGATACTTGCAGGTTGGTGTGTGGGTTGGTCAGTTCACAACACTTAAATCCAGAGAACACAAAGGTTTGGAAGCTGTAGCGTTGGGCGAACACAGTAGGCTAAGATGTAAACACAGTTCACAGAATAAAATGTCCGACTTGAGCGGCTGAATTAAAATGATGAAAAGTAGGTATAAATACTTTAAAATCAGATTATCTGGTAAAATATTCAAAATTTTAAAAAAATATTTACATCATCGTGTGTCAGGATTTCAAAGCAACAAACTGATACAAAATTCAATGCATAAAACCAAATAGAACCACGATAAAATCACTGTAAAACATCACACACACTTTTGCTGCCTTCTGGCGTGACATCTCATTAAATGATGTGATGTCCCATCAGAGTCAGTGGCTGAGCAGTGTGGTGATGTTTCAGAATATTATTTCCACAGTTGAGATGCCCGATTAGGGTCGTCTAAGCACTATGGTAATATTTCAAATTGTTTTTTTTTTCACAGGTGTTATATATAACCTATCATTGTCCATGGTAAAACACTATGCTGATGTTTTAAAAAGTTCTTTTTCCAGGTTTGACGCCCCATCAGGGTCAGTGGCTGAGCATCATTGCGATTATATGCAATGTGCAATGAGTCTGAATGAGTTTGGAGACTATAGTGCTCTACAAGAACGATTCAGTATTAGTCAGGAAATGAGGTTTGTTGCTCTGATTTTATATTTTCTTTTGTCTTTATTTATTTGTGTGTGTGTGCAGGCACATGCGCCTGTGTGTGTGCGTGTATGTGTGTGTATGTTTTAGGTGACATGTAGTATCAGGTCAAATGAGATGGACTGTACGGGAGGGTTGACAGTCTTGGAGATGTTTCATCACAGCTGATGACAGCAAGCATGTCTTTGCCTCTGTAAGCAGTGTGTGTGTGTCTCTGTGTATCTGTGTGTGTCTACGTATGTATATCTGTGCGTGTATGTGTGTGTCTGGACACCACCATCTTCCTCCAGGCCGTTCTCTATCTTGACTTTTGTGGACAATTTTTTTATATTTAGGCCACTAATGTTGGTTATGTGTTCGATGTATGAGATGGGAGGTCTGCCTTTCTTCCTTTTTGCCAGTTTTTCCTTGAAACATGGTTGCCATGAGGTCTGTGTTCTTGTTGCGTGACATGTGGCCAATGTATTTTAGTCTTCCCTTGTTGATTGTGCAGTAGTTTTCTGGCGGTATCAAGTTCTTCCAGCACACTTTCATGAGTTCTTCTGTCTCCATTTGACACGTTGCAGTCTCCAATAAACCACATCTCTGCTGCCTCAATTCTTCTGCAATCAGTTTATCTCATATTCCAGGCTTCGCCGCCATAAAATTTATCATGACTGGCCAAATCATATATTTTAGAAGTCTAAATTTCAGGCCATTTGGTACGTCTCCGTCTGTCCAGATGTTGAATTGGTCCATTTTTTGCTTTGCCATTCCATTTCTTATTTTGAAGTCTTTGGAGCAGGTCCCATCACCATTTTTTACAGAGCCAAGATATGTGAAATCCTTAACAATTGTGATGTCATGACTGCTTTCAGTGTCTTTGCCTTTGATATATAGTACTTTTGTTTGCTTGGCATTCAAGTTTAGATCAGCCTTTTTGCCTGCTGCATCTACCCTGCATAGAATTCTTTTTATGCTGGTGATGTCAGCTAACATTGCAGTATCATCGGCAT
This sequence comes from Monoplex corrugatus, assembly GCA_030674185.1. Lineage (NCBI taxonomy): Eukaryota > Metazoa > Mollusca > Gastropoda > Littorinimorpha > Ranellidae > Monoplex > Monoplex corrugatus. The sequence continues at coordinate 22,791,185 of CM060314.1, forward strand.
AGCGCTGGTTTGTAAGATTTTTTCCTCCCATCTTTATGCCCATGCCCTCTATGTCAGCATCTCTCATGACTTGTTCTGTGTAGATGTTAAAGGGATACTGTGAGAAAATACAGCCTTGTGTGACTCCTGTGTGGATGTTGAAGGATTCACATTTCTGGTTGTTCCATCTATCTGTAGCCTTTTGGTCTTCATGTAATGAGGCGATTAATGCAATGATGTGTTTGGGAAAAAGCCATTTTGACCATTGTGTTGAATAGGTGTAGATGAATGACGCTGTCAAATCCTTTGCTATAGTCTATGAAGGTGACAGAAGCTTTTTTCTCAGTGCTTTTTATTTTCTCTGAGTGTTTGTAGCGCAAGGAGCTTGTCAGTTTTGCCTCTGTTGGATCTGTAGCTGGCCTGGCGGTCAGTTTTTGTATCTTGGGTTTTGGTCTGTTGAGAATAATTGAGCAGGATCTTTCTGGCATGGCTGATTAGGGCAGTAGTTGTTGCAATCCATGATATTGCCATTCTTGTGAAGCATCATAAACTCGTGAAGTTTCCAGTCTATTGGTCACAGATGAGTATTCCAGATTTTACAGCAAAGATGGCGCATTGCTTTCAGACCATATTTTAACAGTTCTCCTGGAATGTTACCAATTCTTTGGGATTTTCTTAACTGCTTTAATTTCTCTTAAAAGTGGTTCTGATTAGGGACAGTTCAGGTTTGGGCATAGGGTGTCTTGAAGGCTATTGTCGCAAAAAATGATGCTTCATATTCATTCCATATATTTGATATGCTCTGGTTCAGTTAGTGTGGTGCCTTGCTATTGATACACTCATTTCTGGGTTGATATTTAGTGGATTAAACTTTTTTTATCTGTTGGAATAGATCCCGAGATCTTCTGCATTTATTATGCTCATTTATTTTTGCACTTTCCTCTGCATGCCAATTTTTCTTCTCTTCAAATTTTGCTCTTGATTTCTGTTTTGAGATTTTGTGTATTCTTTTCTTCCTGATCTGCGAGCTTGGCTTTTCTGCTTGGCTAGATCCATAACTTCCTCGCTGATGTAGGGTTTCTTGTTTTTCTTTTTTCCTGCCTACCTTTTCTTTTGCTACTTCAGTGTAGGTCTTCTTGATATCTGTCCAAATTTCTTCTGGTTAGATTGACTGTTGTTTGTAAACCCTCTTTCTTACAGACAGATGGAGGGATGTTAGTGTGACTGGTGTTTGTAAAACCTTTCTTACAGACAGATGAAGGGATGTTAGTGTGACTGGTGTTTGTAAACCCTCTTTCTTACAGACAGATGGAGGGATGTTAGTGTGACTGGTGTTTGTAATCCCTCTGCTTACAGACAGATGGAGGAATTTAGTGTGACTGGTGTTTGTAATCCCTCTGCTTACAGACAGATGGAGGAATGTTAGTGTGACTGGTGTTTGTAATCCCTCTTTCTTACAGACAGATGGGGGGATGTTAGTGTGACTGGAGTTTGTAATCCCTCTTTCTTACAGACAGATGGAGGGATGTTAGCGTGACTGGAGTTTGTAATCCCTCTTTCTTACAGACAGATGGAGGGATGTTAGCGTGACTGGAGTTTGTAATCCCTCTTTCTTACAGACAGATGGAGGGATGTTAGTGTGACTGGAGTTTGTAATCCCTCTTTCTTACAGACGGAGGAATGTTAGCGTGACTGGTGTTTGTAAACCCTTTCTTACAGACAGATGGAGGGATGTTAGTGTGACTGGTGTTTGTAAACCCTTTCTTACAGACAGATGGAGGGATGTTAGCGTGACTGGTGTTTGTAATCCCTCTGCTTACAGACAGATGGAGGAATGTTAGTGTGACTGGTGTTTGTAATCCTTCTGCTTACAGACAGATGGAGGAATGTTAGTGTGACTGGTGTTTGTAATCCCTCTTTCTTACAGACAAATGGAGGATGTTAGCGTGACTGGTGTTTGTAATCCCTCTTTCTTACAGACAGATGGAGGGATGTTAGTGTGACTGGTGTTTGTAATCCCTCTTTCTTACAGACAAATGGAGGGATGTTAGCGTGACTGGTGTTTGTAATCCCTCTTTCTTACAGACATGAGATGGAGGGATGTTAGTCGTGACTGGTGTTTTGTAAATCCCTCTTTCATTTACAGACAAATGGAGGGATGTTAGCGTGACTGGTGTTTGTAATCCCTCTTTCTTACAGACAATGGAGGGATGTTAGCGTGACTGGTGTTTGTAATCCCTCTTTCTTACAGACAGATGGAGGGATGTTAGGTGACTGGTGTTTGTAATCCCTCTTTCTTACAGACAGATGGAGGGATGTTAGCGTGACTGGTGTTTGTAATCCCTCTTTCTTACAGACAGATGGGGAGTTAGGATGTGTTTGTAATCCCTCTTTCTTACAGACAATGGAGATGAGGTGACTGGTGTTTGTAATCCCTCTTTCTTACAGACAGATGGAGGGATTGTTAGTGATGGACTGGTGTTTGTAATCCCTCTTTCTTACAGAAGATGAAGGAGAGGTGACTGGTGTTTGTAATCCCTCTTTCTTACAGATGAGAGAGAGATTGACTGGTGTTACTGGTGTTTGTAATCCCTCTTTCTTACAGACAGATGGAGGGAGATTGATGGTGTACTGTTTTGTAATCCCTCTTTCTTACGACAGATGGAGAGAGATTGATGGTGTTTGTAATCCCCTTTCTTACAGACAGATGGAAGAGAGATTGACTGGTGTTACTGGTGTTTGTAATCCCTCTTTCTTACAGACAGATGGAAGAGAGATTGACTGGTGTAACTGGTGTTTGTAATCCCTCTTTCTTAGGACAGATGGAGGAGAGATTGGTGTTTGTAATCCCGCTTTCTTACAGACAGATGGAAGAGAGATTGACTGTGTACTGTGTTGTAATCCCTTTCTTACAGACAGATGGAGGAGAGATTGACTGGTGTTACTGTGTTTGTAATCCCTCTTTCTATACAGATGGATGAGAGATTTATGTTTTATATGGATGTTTGTAATTCACTATCTTAATCTTTTCACAGATGGATGAGAGATTGGTTACTGGTGTGTACATGGGAGTTGATGTGTTATAAATCCCTCTTTCTTACAGATGGAGGAGAGATTGACTGGTGTTACTGGTGTTTGTAATCCCTCTTACAGACAGATGGAAGAGAGATTGGCTGGTGTTACTGGTGTTTATAATCCCTTTCTTACAGACAGATGGAGGAGATATACAACTATATAATATATATATATATATATATATATATATATATATATATATATATATATATATACAGGGTGTTTCAAAAAGAATACGCCAAAATCATTACGCAGTTTTTTCAGGTCTATAGCATTGTAGTGGACTGAATCAGTGGTTATTTGATAGAGTAGTTATCAAAGTTTGATTGGGTGTCAGTTTCACCGCTGTCGTTAGTATAACTTCCGGTGCAGCTGAATTGTGGGAAGATCAATCAAAATGGCGACTCCTCAGCAGAAGGCGTTTTGCGTGCTTGAGTTCGCGAAAACAAACGCCATTGTCACGGTGCAACGTGCTTTCAGAACAGAATTCGGCATTGATCCGCCCCATCGTGAGAGCATTCGACGGTGGGTTAGACAGTTTAAAGAGAGTGGGTGTCTGTGCAAAGGAAAGAGTCCTGGAAGACCACGTGTTACAGAGGAGCAAGTGGAGAGGATTCATGATGCATTTGAGAGCAGCCCACGTAAGTCCGTACGTCGAGCAAGTCTTCAGCTTGCCATCCCTCATACCACTGTCTGGCGTGTGTTAAAGAGACGATTACACATGAAACCATACAAACTAAGCCTCGTCCAAGCACTTACTAATGATGACAAGGTGATGCGGAGGACATTCTGTGAGTCAATGCTGGAGATGGAGGAAGGTGATGAAACTCTCTTTTCACGTTTAGTTTTTAGTGACGAAGCGACTTTCCATTTGAGCGGCATAGTCAATCGTCACAATGTGCGCATTTGGGGAACAGATCACCCACATGAAACTGTTGAGCATGAAAGAGATTCCCCTAAAGTGAACGTCTTCTGTGCTGTGTCTCAAGACAAGGTCTATGGTCCCTTTTTCTTTGAAGGAAACACCGTTACAGGACAAACCTATCTCGAAATGCTCCAAAACTGGCTATTCACTTTACTGCAAGCAGATTCGAATGACTTCATTTTTCAGCAAGATGGAGCACCACCCCATTGGCATCTCGGGGTTAGAGCTTATCTGAATGAAAACGTGCCTCAGCGATGGATTGGGAGGAGAGGTGCTAAAGACCTTGCTCTCTGTGCTTGGCCTGCCAGATCCCCGGACCTCACTGTGTGTGACTTTTTCTTGTGGGGGTATGTTAAAGACCAAGTTTATGTTCCACCACTTCCAGCAAGTATCGATGACTTGAAAGATCGAATAACAGCTGCAATCAACACGGTGGACCGTGACATGCTGAGGCGCGTTTGGGAGGAATTCTCATATCGGCTTGATGTTGTCCGCGCTGCCGGTGGTGGCCACATTGAGCACTTATAAAACATGAAATGAAACTTGAATGTATATACAACACATGTGTTCATGCTAGAGGTTTGTAATTTTTTTCGTTTTTGACACGTCACGTGATGATTTTGGCGTATTATGTTTGAAACACTATATATGTATATATATATATATATATATATATATATATATATATATATATATATATATATATATATATATATATATATAGATGTGTGTATAAATATATATAATAAAAATATACAACTATAGATTATTATTATAATTGTATGGTTTGAAAATTGGGTATAATTGAGATGAGAAACTTTTTATAGCACACTACCATTATCTAGAAATTGCATTGATAATTTCGTGTTTAAAGTTTGGGTTGGTTGGTTGGTTTTTTGTTTTAGTTTGTTTTGTGTTTTGTTTTCTTTGTTGTTGTTGTTGTTTTGCTTTAGAATTGATGTGTATGTTTGAGGTGAGGGTCTCTTTGAGGTTGTGCATGAGTGGTGGTGAGGAAAAGGTATAATGCTGGATCTTTTTAACTGTGTGTTGTAGTAAGCTCTAGTTATTACCAGTATCAGTACCAACCGTTCTTAGTGTTAATGCTTTTAATGATTCTGAGAGAGAGAGAGAGAGAGAGAGAGGGTATGTCTGTGTGTGTGTTGACGGGGGTTACATTCGTGTGTATTTGTGTTTGTGTTGATGGGTGTTACGTTCGTGTGTATGGGTGTGTGTGTGTTGTGTTGACGGGGGTTACATTCGTGTGTATGGGTGTTTGTGTTGACGGGGATTACATTCGTGTGTATGGGTGTTTGTCTTGACGAGGGTTACATTCGTGTGTATGGCTGTTTGTGTTGATGGGGGTTACATTCGTGTGTATGTGTGTGTGTGTTGATGGGGGTTACATTCGTGTGTATGGGTGTTTCATTCGTGTGTATGGGTGTTTGTGTTGACGGGGGTTACGTTCGTGTGTATGGGTTTGTGTTGACGGGGGTTACGTTGGTGTGTATGGGTGTTTGTGTTGACGGGGGTTACGTTCATGTGTATAGGTTTGTTTTGACGGGGGTTACGTTCGTGTGTGTGGGTGTTTTTGTTGACGGGGGTTACGTGCATTGGGTTGGGTTTGTGTTGACGGGGTTATGTTCGTGTGTATGGGCTTGTGTTGACGGGGTTACGTTCATGTGTATGGTTTTGTGTTGATGGGGGTTACGTTTGTGTGTATGAGTTTGTGTTGGCGGTTACGTTCGTTTGTATGGGTTTGTGTTGACGGGGGTTACGTTCGTGTGTAGGTGTGTGTGTATGTAAGTGTGTGTAAGTGTATGAGGAGGGCGGGGGCAGGGGACATTCGTGCATGTGTGTTTACATGTGTGCACGCGGGCGTGCTTGTGTATGTGCCTGTGTTCGTGCATACGTGCTCGTGCGTACGTACGAAAGAGATGCAGTCTTTGTCAAGTGATATGTTAAGCGCGCATGTGTGTGTGTGTGTGTATACAAGTGTGTTTGAGCGTGACTTGTGTATTTGTATGTCTACGTGTCTGTGTGTTTTTACGGCTTTGTGCGTGCGCATATTTGTGCAAACGTACATGCATGATATTATTATACATGGGTGTGTGCATACGAGCACAAACACGTCCGGTGTTGGTGTATTAAAACGAGTACAGTTATGTCAGCTGGTCTGCTGCTCTTAAAATAATATATAAACACTGCTGGATTAAGTGTCACTAAAACATAATAGAACCAGAGATTTATGAGGATAACAGCAGACGGAGAGAGAGAGTGCGTGTGTGTGTGTGTGTGTGTGTGTGCCTTATTTGTTTGCAAGCCCACGTTAGATATATTCATATATGTTATAAGAGAGACGGATAAAGACAGAGTGATCGACGATTGAGAGAGAGGAGAAGACAGAGAGAAAGAGTGCCTGTAGGTTGGACGATCGTCTGTATGTTTGTCAGTGCGTTAGGCTATCTGTGTTGTATCTGTGTTTTTGTTTGTATAGCTCTACGGTGCGTGTGTGCCTGTGTTGTGTTCCATAGTTCGGTGTGTGTCTGTGTTTGTGTTTCCATAGCTATACGGTGTGTGTCTGTGTTGTTTCTCATAGCTCTACTCTGTGTGTCTGTGTTTGTTGCTTGTCCATAGCTCTATCGGTGTGTGTTGTGTGTTCCATAGCTCTACGGTGTGTGTGTTTGTGTTTCCATAGCTCTACGATGTGTGTTTGTGTTCCATTGCTCTACGGTGTGTGTTTGTGTCCATAGCTCTACTGTGTGTTTTGTTCCATAGCTCTACTGTGTGTGTGTCTGTTTCCATTGCTCTACATGTGTGTGTGTCTCCATAGCTCTACTGTGTGTGTTGTGTTTCCATTTGCTCTACGGTGTGTGTTGTGTTTCCATAGCTCTCGTGAGTGTTTGTGTTCTCCATAGCTCTACGGGGTGTGATGTGTCTTCCATAGCTCTACGTTGTGTGTGTGTTTCCATAGCTCTACGGTGTGTGTTTGTGTTTCCATAGCTCTACGGTGTGTGTTGTGTGTTTCCATAGCTCTACGTGTGTGTGTCTGTGTCCATAGCTCTGCGGTGTGTGTATTTGTTTCCATAGCTTTACTGTTGTTTGTGTTTCCATAGCTCTAGTGTGTGTTTTGGTTTCCATAGCTCTACGGTGTGTTGTGTCTCCATAGCTCTACTGTGTGTTTGTGTCTCCATAGCTCTACTGTTGTTCTGTGTCTCCATAGCTCTACTGATGTGTTGTGTCTCCATAGCTCTACTGTGTGTGTGTCTCCATAGCTCTACTGTTGTTTGTGTCTCCTAGCTCTACTAGTGTGTTGTGTCTCCATAGCTCTACTGTTGTTGTGTCTCCATAGCTCTACTGTGTGTCTGTGTCTCCATAGCTCTACTGTGTGTTTGTTCTATAGCTCTACTGATGTTTGTGTCTCCATAGCTCTACTTGTGTTGTGTCTCATAGCTTACTGTGTTGTGTCTCCATAGCCTACTGTATGTTTGTGTCTCCATAGCTTTACTGTTGTGTGGTGTTACATAGCTCTACTGTTGTGTGTGTCTCCATAGCTCTACGATGTTGTGTTTTCCATAGCTCTACGATGTGTTGTGTTCCATAGCTCTACGGTGTGTGTTTTGTTCCATAGCTCTACTGTGTTGTGTGTTCCATAGCTCTACGTGTGTGTTTGTGTTTCCATAGCTCTACGTGTGTGTGTGTTCCATAGCTCTACGTGTGTGTTGTGTTTCCATAGCTCTACGTGTGTGTGTGTGTTTTCCATAGCTCTACGTTGTGTTTGTGTTCCATAGCTCTACTGTGTTGTGTTTCCATAGCTCCACGGTGTGTGTGTGTCTGTGCTCCATAGCTCTACGTGTGTGTTTGTGTTTTCCATAGCTCTACTGTGTGTGTGTTGTCTCCATAGGCATTACGTGTGTGTTTGTGTCTCCATAGCTCTACTGTGTGTGTTTGTGTCTCCATAGCTCTACTTGTGTGTGTTTGTGTCTCCATAGCTCTGCGGTGTGTATGCTTGGTGTCTCCTATAGCTCTACGTGTGTATGTATGTTCATGCCATTGTTGTGTGTTCATAGCTCTACTGTGTTTGTGTCTCTTAGGCTCCTTACTGTGTGTGTATGTCTCATGTTTGTGTGTTCTGTCTCCATTGTTACTTGTGTGTCTCCATAGCTCTACTGTGTGTGTATTATGTCTGATTGTGATGTTCCATAGCTCTATGTGTGTGTCTCCATAGCTCTACTGTGTGTGTCTATAGTCATGTGTGTGTGATTCCATAGCTCTACTGTGTGTTGTGTCTCCATAGCTCTACTGTTGTGTGTATGTGTGATGTTGTGTCTCATAGCTCTACTGTGTGTGTGTGTCTCCATAGCTCTACTGTGTGTGTGTGTCGCCATAGCTCTACTGTGTGTGTGTCGCCATAGCTCTACTGTGTGTGTGTCTCCATAGCTCTACTGTGTGTATCTGTTTTTCTCCATAGCTCTACTGTGTGTCTATGTCTGTATCTCCATAGCTCTACTGTGTGTGTGTCTCCATAGCTCTACTATGTGTGTGTGTGTGTCTCCATAGCTCTACTGTGTCTGTCTCCATAGCTCTACTGTGTCTCCATAGCTCTACTGTGTGTATCTGTTTATGTCTCCATAGCTCTACTGTGTCTGTGTCTCCATAGCTCTACTGTGTGTGTGTGTCTGTCTCCATAGCTCTACTGTGTCTGTCTCCATAGCTCTACTGTGTCTCCATAGCTCTACTGTGTGTGTGTCTGTCTCCATAGCTCTACTGTCTCCATAGCTCTACTGTGTGTCTATGTCTGTCTCCATAGCTTTATAATTGATAATAATTACAATATTTATATAGCGCAAAATCTTGATAGAAATCAAATCTAAGCGCTGAACATGCACACACGCACACACACACTCACACATGGCTATAAATGGGGAAAAAGAAAGCAATGGAAAATTATAGAGCATATTGTATACAAATATATATTACAATGTGATTCCACTCCGAGCGGAGACGGGCTACAGAGGGGGATGAGTGAGGTCAGGATTTCATGCAGAGGAGAAAAGGTGAGTTTTGAGAGCGGACTTGGAGACAAAAGTAGGTTGCTGACGACTGAGAGAGGAAGTTTGTTCCAGGAGAGTGGACCAGAAACAGAGAAGGCTCGTGGACCGTAGGTATTGAGCTTAGTGCGTGGAAAGCGAAAAGTCGGAGGGTATGTGAGGGAACATAGATCTCAAGTAGGCTTGACAGGTAATCGGGGGGGGGGGGGGGGGCTGCGTTTTTGAGGCTTTTGTAGCACATGGTGTCTAGTTTGTACTGTATGCGCTTTGATACAGGAAGCCAGTGAAGTTGTGCCAGGAGAGGAGATATGTGGTCAGCTTTTTTCTTTTTGAGTACAAGGCGTGCAGCATTGTTTTGAATGCGCTGTAGGATGTGAATGGTGGAGGCAGGAAGACCAGACAGGAGTGAATTGCAATAGTCAATGCGAGACATTATGAAGGAGAGAACGAGTTTTGCAGTTGTTTCAACAGAGAGATACTTCCTGATCAGGCTTATACGATGGAGGTGATAGTAGCAAGATCTGGCAGTTTGAGAAACAAAGTTGTTCATGGAGAGGGTAGAGTCAATGCAGACACCAAGGTTTTTAACTGAGTCAGAAATTGGAACTGATGTGTTACATAATGTGAGAGAGAGAGGGGGCAGCTGAGAAAGTTTCTGACGGGTGCCAATGAGGATAGCTTCCGTCTTGTCTGGAGTTTATTGTATGTCATCCAGTTCTTAATGTCCGAGTAGTACTCGGTGGTGCGAGTCAAGAGGCGCTGTACATTGTCAGGTGAGTGACTGTCTTGAAGTTGGGTGTCATTAGCATAGAGGTGGTGTTTATAGAGTGGGAGTTGATGATAGTGGACAGGGGGGAGGTGTAAAGAGTGAAAAGAACAGGGCCAAGGACAGATCCTGTGTGTGTGTGTGTGTCTCCATAGCTTTACTGAGTGTGTGTGTCTCTCCATAGCTTTACTGAGTGTGTGTGTCTCCATAGCTTTACTGAGTGTGTGTGTCTCTCCATAGCTTTACTGAGTGTGTGTGTCTCCATAGCTTTACTGAGTGTGTGTGTGTGTGTCTCCATAGCTTTACTGAGTGTGTGTGTCTCCATAGCTTTACTGAGTGTGTGTCTGTCTCCATAGCTTTACTGAGTGTGTGTCTGTCTCTCCATAGCTTTACTGAGTGTGTGTCTGTCTCCATAGCTTTACTGAGTGTGTGTCTGTCTCCATAGCTTTACTGAGTGTGTGTCTGTCTCCATAGCTTTACTGAGTGTGTCTGTCTCCATAGATTTACTGAGTGTGTGTCTGTCCATAGCTTTACTGAGTGTGTCTGTCTCCATAGCTTTACTGAGTGTGTGTCTGTCTCCATAGCTTTACTGAGTGTGTGTATGTCTCCATAGCTTTACTCTGTGTGTGTGTCTGTCTCCATAGCTTTACTGAGTGTGTGTCTGTCTCCATAGCTTTACTGAGTGTGTGTCTGTCTCCATAGCTTTACTGAGTGTGTTTCTGTCTCCATAGCTTTACTGAGTGTGTGTCTGTCTCCATAGCTTTACTGAGTGTGTGTCTGTCTCCATAGCTTTACTGAGTGTGTGTCTGTCTCCATAGCTTTACTGAGTGTGTGTCTGTCTCCATAGCTTTACTGAGTGTGTGTCTGTCTCCATAGCTTTACTCTGTGTGTGTGTTGTCTCCATAGCTTTACTCTGTGTTTTGTGTGTCTCCATAGCTTTACTCTGTGTGTGTGTTGTCTCCATAGCTTTACTCTGTGTGTGTGTCTGTCTCCATAGCTTTACTCTGTGTGTGTGTCTGTCTCCATAGCTTTACTCTGTGTGTGTGTCTGTCTCCATAGCTTTACTCTGGTGTGTGTGATTGTTTCCATAGCTTTACTCTGTGTGTGTGTGTGTGTCTCCATAGCTTTACTCTGTGTGTGTGTCTGTCTCCATGGCTTTACTCTGTGTGTGTGTCTGTCTCCATAGCTTTACTCTGTGTGTGTGTCTGTCTCCATAGCTTTACTCTGTGTGTGTGTGATTGTTTCCATAGCTTTACTCTGTGTGTGGTGTGTGTGTGTGTGTGTGTGTGTGTCTCCATAGCTTTACTCTGTGTGTGTGTGTGTGTTGTGTGTCTGTCTCCATAGCTTTACTCTGTTGTGTGTGTGTGTGTGTGTGTGTCTGTCTCCATAGCTTTACTCTGTGTGTGTGTGTGTGTGTGTGTCTGTCTCCATAGCTTTACTTGTGTGTGTGTGATTGTTTCCATAGCTGTACGGTGTGTTTGAGTTTATTGTCTCCATAGCTCTATTGTGTGTGTCTGTGTTGTCTCCATAGCTCTATTGTGTGTGTATGTGTTTGTCTCCATAGACTCTATTGTGTGTGTCTGTGCTTGTCTCCATAGCTCTATTGTGTGTGTATGTGTTTGTCTCCATAGATCTATTTGTGTGTCTGTGCTGTCTCCATAGCTCTATTGTGTGTGTGTGTGTTTGTCTCCATAGCTCTTTGTGTGTGTGTGTATGTTTGTCTCCATAGCTCTATTGTGTGTGTGTGCCTGTGCTTGTCTCCATAGCTCTATTGTGTGTGTGTTTGTCTCCATAGCTCTATTGTGTGTGTGTGCCTGTTCTTGTCTCCATAGCTCTATTGTGTGTGTGTGTGTTTTGTCTCCATAGCTCTATTGTGTGTGTGTGTGTTTTGTTTCCGTAGCTCTATTGTGTGTGTGTGCCTGTGCTTGTCTCCATAGCCTTATTGTGTGTGTGTGTTTGTCTCCATAGCTCTATTGTGTGTGTATGTGTTTGTCTCCATAGCTCTATTGTGTGTTTGTCTCCATAGTTCTATTGTGTGTGTATGTGTTTGTCTCCATAGCTCTATTGTGTGTGTGCCTGTGCTTGTCTCCATAGCTCTACTGTGTGTGTGTGTGTGTTTGACTCCATAGCTCTATTGTGTGTGTGTCTGTGTTTGTCTCCATAGCTCTATTGTGTGTGTGTGTGTTTGCTCCATAGATCTATTGTGTGTGTGCCTGTGCTTGTCTCCATAGCTCTATTGTGTGTGTGTGTGTGTGTGTTTGTCTCCACAGCTCTATTGTGTGTGTCTGTGCTTGTCTCCATAGCTCTATTGTGTGTGTGTGTGTGTTTGTCTCCATTATGTTGTGTGTGTGTTGATTTGTGTGTGCCTGTGCTTGTCTCCATAGCTGTACTGTTGTGTGTGTGTGTGTTTGATCTCCACAGCTCTATTGTGTGTGTGTCTGTGCTTGGTCTCCATAGCTCTACTGTGTGTGTGTGTGTGTTTGCTCCATAGTTCTATTGTGTGTGTGCCTGTGCTTGTCTCCATAGCTCTACTGTATGTGTGTGTGTGTTTGTCTCCATAGCTCTATTGTGTGTGTGCCTGTGCTTGTCTCCATAGCTCTACTCTGTGTGTGTGTCTCAATAGCTCTAATGTGTGTGTGTGTCTCCATAGCTCTACTCTGTGTGTGTGTCTCAATAGCTCTATTGTGTGTGTGTGTCTCTATAGCTCTGCTGTTGTGTGTGTCTCCATAGCTCTACTGTCTGTGTGTGTGTGCGTATGTAGCTGTACTGTCTGTGTGTGTGTGTGTGTTTTGTGTTCCCATAGCTCTATTCTGTGTGTAGCTCTTCTGTGTGTGTGGGGGGGTGGGGGGTGGGGGGGGGGGGGGGCATGGATATGTGCGTGCTTATGAGCCCACAAAAGGTCGCGTGTTGATGTATTAAGATAAACAAAACTGTATCAGCAGGTCTGACGTACGTAACAAAAACTGCGGGATAAAAAATGCCTTCATAAACAATTTAAACACATGCAGTACAATGTATATCAATAGAAGCGAAGATTTTGTTGATAGAAGCAGAGGTATGAGTGCATAACAAAAAACTGCTGGGTAAAAAGTGCCTTCATAAACATTTTAAACACATTGCAGTATTTCAATAGAAGCAAAGAATTAGATATATATGTTGATAGAAACTGTGTGTGCGTGTTTGTATCTGTACGTGCGTGTTTGTGTGTGTGTGCTTGCGTATGATTGTGAACGCGCTTGTGTGTGTAGGCAATCGCATCATTTTTTCATATATGTACGAGAGATGTATGTGTGTGTGTTAAGTAAATGTGTGTGTATGCCTGCGTACGTGTCTCTGTGTGCGTGTGGTTGCGAATTTTGTGTGTTGGGAGATGAGTGTGTGTGCTTTTTTTTTATTTTGTGTGTGTGTGTGTGTGTGCTTTTTTTGTGTGTGTGTGTGGTGTCTGTGTGCGGAATGGCGGCACGTGCGAGAGAAACGGCAAACATACGCGCACGCACACACACATGCATGCACATTCTCTCTATATATATGTATATATATTATATATATATTATATTATATATATGTGTGTGTGAGTTAGAGAATGTTTCGTCGTGTCCGTATGTGTGTATGTTAGTAAGTAAACGAAAGAATGTGCTGTATGTATTTGTATGTTTGTGTGTGCAAAGGTGTGTGTGCCAGCGAACGAGCATGTGAGGAAAAAAACGGAGAGCAATAACGTTAGCTCGGCAACACACCACACACACACACACACAACACACACACACACACACACACAGAACGAAAGAGACAGAAAGAAGAGGTGGGTGGGAGATACTGATAGACAATACACACTGTGATGAATATAGTGATAGTTTCTATATAATGTTTCAATAGCAAGTACCGGTAATATAAATTGTGTTCGATCCAGACGGTGGTGAAGAGAATTCTTGGGAATTTGTGGAGTGTGTAACATTTATCCCAAGAAAAAAATTAGGTAAGCTTTTGTTTTTGATAAAAACGCAAGACATTTTTAACCGACCCAAAGAACTTTTAGTTTTTCTGTATGTCGGCCTCTGTCTGTGGCAAACACCACACACACACACACACACACACACACACACACACACACACACACACACACACACAACACACACACACACCACATACATACACACACACATACACACGCACATACAACACACACATACACACGCACACATACACATACACATACACACACACACACACACACACACACACACACACCACACACACACACACACACGCCCGCTGTTATATACACACAAACAAGCGCGCGCACCACAACACACACACACATAACATGTATAATGTCTGTCTCTTTGTCTGTCTGTCTCTTCCTTTCTCTCACAAACACGCGTGCGCGCAAGCACGAACAAACAAAGGATTTCCGTATGACGGCACTCGAGTTAAAGACAGCGTAACAGTAATATTAACAAGAACACCTCCAGACCGAGCCTTTTTTATTCATATGTTTATCCAGTTTGTTGTTTACATTTTTTTATTTGTTTTGATTTCAACACCTATTCAGTCAAGAGTAACGATGATTTAACAATATACGAAGTGAGGGCATGGACAAGCTTTGTTCGTTGATGTACCGTATTTATTTATTTCGTGTGATGATAAAACATGTGGCGTTAACTGTCAACAGAACACTTAACTTTTTTTCGTTCGATTCATTCCTTGCATTCTTTATAAGAAGCAAATACATACAATAAAACGTATACAAGACATATAACTGCAATACAAACTTGCAAATACAAGATAACAAAAAATTACAACGTAAAATGCCGTACATCTGAAAAACTTTACACGTGCATAACAGACAGACGTGCAGATTGGCAGAATGCATAGTTAAGCAGCTAAGAACACATGAAAAAGAAATAGATGCACACTCCAGTTGGTCGGTAATAACTTGAACTAATTGCTAGTTTCAATAGATAATTACAAATATAGAAAATGGTATATTGCAGTTAGTGATGAACATGACAGCCACTATCTATCTTTAGATAATATATCTACATGTATGTATGTCTAGTTAGCTACCTAGCTAATCGTTATAGAACACTTTCCATAATTATTAGACTAAACAATGTAGGACCTAAAACCATAAATATGTGTGAGGGTTTCTTTTTTCCTGTCCCAACTTTCTGCCTGGCCTCACAGAAGTTCATCCAACGCCACTCATTCCAACTTTAAGTTCTTTGAGTGGGAGTCCCAATGCCGAGAATCGAACAGGAGCCAGCGATGTTCAAGCCACCATGAGGCCACCCATCAAGGGAATCCCCGTACTGCTGTTGGTCATTTTGGAAGAGTTCGACAGTACATTTTCTGATCCAACTTTCTAAGGACATTGCCTACTAAGCCCTTACTAAAGACAGTAATCACTCAGTAGTGAAGCCAGACTGAGAGAACACCCCCCCCCCTCTCTCTCTCTATTCTCCAGGTAAGGAGGCCACCACCACAGCCATCCGACAACAGCCCCCCCCCCCCCCCAGGACCCACTGACATCCAAGGTTCCCAACCTGAATTTACATGAAGCAAGGAAGAGGTAAAGAAATATCGAAATTGAGGTCACCATAAGGTCAGAGCATGAAGGGCAATAATAATATAATAGTAATAATTACAATATTTATATAGCGCAAAATCTTCATAAAATCAAATCTAAGCGCTGAAACAGACACGCACGCACGCGCACGCGCACACACACACACACACACACACACACGGGGCTACAGAATCTGGGACAGTTGTCACGATGCCATAATGATTCCCGATTTCATGACAATGGAGAGGATGATCATGTTGCTATGAAGATCCCTAATGCAATGGAGATTTAGTGACGGGGCTGCACTCTGCGCTTATTTCTGAGGTAACTTGAAGGCAGCGTCATGTCAAAGGACCTCCTACTTGCCAACCAGGCCTGCCACGAGATTGGAGGGGAAGAGTACTGTGTCAACGATGTGCATCACTCCGTTAGTCGCTGATACGTCACTCTGCGTCACTCTGGCGTTGTTGACATGCGTCACACCGTCTGCAAGGTCACCAATCCTTCATTAAGTCATGTACAACGTTATCGTGTTAGTGGATGTTAGTAAGTCGCTCAATTTTTATTCATGGCATTCTTAGCCTATCAGGTTCTATATTTTTAAGAAACATAACACGTACGACTCGTAAGAGTATGTGAATCCCCATTGTGTGGTGGTGTTGCGGGTTGTGTTTTGATTTGTTTTATATTTTGTTAGGTGGTTAAAAACTGCTTTTTTTGGGGGGGGGGGGGGGGGTTAGGTGTTTGATTGTTTGCTTGCTTGCTTTGTTGTTGTCATTCTTGGGCTTTTTTCGGGAGGGGGGGGGAGGAATGTGAATAGCAACCATAGAACCCATAAACACACGACAAAGGAATAATATTGTGTGTATTAACAACGAAAAGGCGGCAACTATTTCGACAAAAAAAAAAAGGCAAATATTTCAAACAGACTTGTCAACAATACAAAATTGACGAAGATACAAAATACCATCTTTGGGTTAAAAAAAAACCCACACAGATGACAAAGCCTTGAAACGGGAATACAAGAAGCAGTACTGCTGTTTGTGGCGTGTCCTAATCATGGTTAAATGTTTTCCTGTATACTTTGTGTTCCTCACAAAGGCCAGCTGGGATGAAGAAAATTGTGTTTGTCTTGTTTTGTCAATTGAACATGCGTTCTTATTCCTTTGTTCGTGTTTTTTCCCCTACAAACTGTATGCTCGTTCGTATAGTATGCATGTGCATTTCAGATGTTAAAACACAATTCACACATTCATATGCATACACATAATATATACACTCACAAACAAACACACATACACACACATGCACTCACACAATATACATATAACAATGCACACACAAACTGCACACACACATAAATATGCACATACACAGACGCGCGCGCGCGCGCACCATACACACATACACCAACTCTCTCTCTCTCTCTCTCTCTCTCTCTCTCTCTCTCTCACACACACACACACACACACACACACACACACACACACACACACACACACACAGTTACATTTTTCAACCGTCATCAGAGAAAGCGACGCACACAGGAACAGGCAGACAAAACAGACGAACAAACAAATGAAAAATGTCTGAAAAGGAGCCAGACAAGAACAAGAGGAAGACGAAGAAATAAAACAAGCAGAAGACAAAGAAGAAGAAGATCAAGGAAGGGGAGGGAACAATAGTCATTCAACAAACGAAGACCTGAAAGATAAATGCAGGAGCAGACAACTCGGGATTAAGTTGTAATCGGTATTCCTTGATCGTTGACCCCTGTGTTTATCCTCGGATAGGTTGATGTCACATCACATTGATATGATAATAACATTAACCCTGTGACTCCAGCACCCTGTCCACCAGCATCCTGCATTCTCAAGCACTCTAGCAAAGCAAAAACGTAACCATTTTACTCCATCATAGAAGCTAGTGGATAGGATGAGGGAGTCAAAGGGTTAAGCTTTTGCAGTTGGTGGATAGGGTGTGGGAGTCAAAGGGTTAATGTTACTTCCTTTCCTTTTCAAGATCATGTGACGATGACAGAAATGTCAAAATTATTCATATAAATTGTTAGCACAATTAATTATACTTCTGAAAACCTGAATGTACTAATAAGATACATGTGACAACCTGCATGACAAGACTGATAATGTCTTATATCACCAAGACTGAAGACATTTGTGGGCCCCTTATGTGAACAGCAATACCGTATCCGTACAGCAGTCCAAACAGAGCATTTTGGGTTTCTTTTTGGCACATTTTTATCATAAACATACATACTGTAATTCATGCACTGAGGCTCCCCCCCCCCCTCCCGTGGGGATGCCATGGGCTCGTTTCAGTATAAATAGTATCCCCACTTCTGGAAATTCGGTGCTAGAAAATTCCTCTTTTCTGTCCCTCTCTTTGTTTCTGCCTTTTCCATTTGCTTTCTGTCATTTCTTCTATCATTTTATGCCTTACTGGTTCATTCACCTGTATGTGTTCGATAAAGTCTTACATACTTTTTCTTAGCATTGATAATTGGGTACATGTATTAAAAGCATTTTTGGCTCTAGGGAGGTGAGATATGCGGAAGCAATTTTAGGTAATTTATGCCTGTTTTTATATGCTTTGGTGCCTTAGGTATGGTTATATTTGTATGCAGGTTATGTTTTTTTTAAATCCCTTTGTGACAAATAGGACGGAGTGGTCAACGCCAGGAGCATGTCCTTAGATATTGTGCGCGAATGCATTGATATGTATACTTAATTTTCTTTCCTTTTTTTTTTCCTGTCGAAGTTTTGTGTGTTTTGAAGCAGTTATAGCCCTGGTATGGTTCTGTGCAGTCAGCTAGACTTTAAACAACAATAACAGTGCACTGAGTATAAAATCCACCTCAAAGATTGGGACATTTAAAAACAAATTACGATTTCTATAAAGAAACGAGTAATGCACCTCCCCTGCCGGATGAATGAATGCACACCATGGCATCGTCTGCTTAGGGTATACCATGAGAACTGCATCAAGACCATTCGTTGTGTTGGTCAGGAACCTTATTCTACACACTATTAAGTACAGTAACATTCAACATCTGGCACACATCGCTGAGCTTTGGACAGAGGGCAGTGGTGGGAATCTGCTGACAGCGCGCGCTGGCTGGAACTTCGTCTGATCCGGTGAGGGAGTGGTGCTGCTGTTCACATAAGAGGCTCACAGACGTTGAATGAAAGAGCGAAAAAACAACTCGAGAGTGAACAAAAGGAGGAAATAATTTTGTACCTTTTCCCTGGCCATAGACAGCTTGTTAGCCATGTCTTTGGTGGTGTAGCTGCCGTCGAAGATCCAGACGTGAAGAGAACATCATCAAGCATATGGTACAGGACTATTTCTGTGTGAAACAAAATTAGTGTACTGTGTAAATGGTATCAGCTGTTTTGGGTAAATTGATACATCTTAAAAGAATTGATATGTCCATGATTTTCTCTCACTCTTTTAATTATAAAAGTGTTTATGTTCGTGCAGGCATCACCATTGCCAGAGAGAAACGAACTCGACAGTGGTCGGACAGAGGAGAGACAGGAAAGATGTAGGCGACCACCCAGCCACAGTGTCTTACCGCCCTATCGGTATATTTCGTTGAAAATAGCATACATAATGATATTTACAAAATCCAAAGCTTAACGTTCCAACAAATTGTTTTGGAAGATTATAAATGTGTAAACAATGAAAATGAAAAGGTCACGATTGAATTAGAAATGCACTTATTTAAAATTCCTTGGTACAATTTGGCCTCCCTATCTCGGTATAGCCTACTTTTGGTTTCGTTTGCTTTTTACAGTGAACGGTGATACACGTTTTTGCAACCTCTCTAACAAATTATCTGAGCATTCTCATTTCGGTAACAGAGCTACTTCGATCTAATTTGCACTAAAGAAAATTTTATCTTTTTGATTTATATAAACGAGTTTATGATGTTTCTGAAACGGAAGGGATATGCTACGTAAATGTAAAGTGGTAGGCTATGTATTAATTTTTGCATGGCTATGCGCGCTGGCTGACCACCGGTGCCAGTGATGAGATACATGTAACAGACATGGTTGCCAGTGCCAAGTGCTCCTGGGGAGGAGTTGTTAGTTACGATAGCTTCCATACCGAAAGGGCGTAAACAAGCGTGTCTTAGCTGGCAAAAGAATGCACTCAGAATTCAGCTGTTCCCTGCCGAAGCTGGTGGATAGGGTGACGAAGTCAAAGGGTTAAGTTTTTGCAGCTGGTGGAAAGGGTGCGGGAGTCAAGGGCTGACCGAGCGCTTTCGCCGAAATACAACGTCACCCGTTCTCTTTAGCGTCTTTTTTCTGTATGTATATGTTTCTGTTGGCTTATGAAATTAGATCTTGCTACAGAATTTTGACAAGGACAATGCCTGTACGATCCGCATTTCGAAACTGGTTCTCATGGTTCTTAGGCAGGTGCTTTAATCACTACGCCACACATTTCACCGAGCGATACCTCTCCAATCCCACCCAAACAGCTTCATAGGGTTAGTTTTGGGGTCACAGAGAGCAATACATTTGTAGACATACCTGAATACAGGATGGAGTCAATGGTTCGTTGTTATACTTTCTGTAAGAACTGAGGGACCATAATGCATGCTTTCTTTTTAAGTTCAGTTAGTTTTGTTTTCTTCTTCTTTTCTTGATCTTTTTTTTCGGTTTTGTTTTTGTTGCTGTTTTTTAAATTTTTTATAAAGCTGTAGACTTAACATCTGATGTCTCGAGTTCAATTCCAACCTGCAACATTAAAAACTGGCCAGTTCGCTGCCCATCATAAGGCTTTCATAATTTTTTTTTTTGAGTCAGATTAGTGTTTCATAGTTCTGTCTCTCCCCCCGTCCTTGTCTCCATTTGAAGAGCTTGCCTGTGCATAGGGTTTTGTGCAGGCTCAGGCACTCTGCCACATAACACCTGGCAGATTCGGGCGCCGGTGGGGTGCATATCGAGTTGCCCAAATGCCATAAATCCCTGATGAATAAACTCCGAACTTCTGTCAGACCAATACGGTCACTCATCATCATGTGCCTTGCGCATGGCGTTGGCGATCATGGCCGTCCATACGAATCTATCTTTTGTTGCTGCAGGTATAATCTCCAACTCTTTCTGTCCTCGACCGATTCGGAAGATCGTCTAATATTTTCTCCCTGGTTCTATCTGGTGCTCTCTTTCCCTCCAGCCTTCCTGTTGTGACCAGGTGCTACGAGGGGTCATTACGAGCGTGTAAGTTAATAATTGGAGTTCAGTCAACATAGGGTGAAATCACATTGTTGTCAACATGAGGTAATCGAATGAGTATATCATTGTTTCTTTGACAAAACTTATTCTCTCTCTCTCTCTCTCTCTCTCTCTCTCTCTCTCTCTCTCTCTCTCTCTCTCTCTCTCTCTCTCTCTCTCACACACACACACACACACACGAAACACACACACACACACACACACACCACAAGCGCGCATCATCATCTTGCCGTATGACACACATGCATATATACAAGCGCGCACACGCACATGGACCTCTCTCATGCATGCACACACAACACACAAATACGCACACACAAACGCGCACATGCACACACACGCGCGCGCGCCAACCACACACACACCACAACACTCTGACCAGCTCATGGTTTGCCATGAAAGAATTGTAAGCTGAAGAACCAAGGGAGGTGACCAGTGCAGTAAAGGCAGCGTTTGAGGGTGCCAGTAACGTCCCTTCGTATTCTGAAAGCCATCATGAAGTCATAAGAAGTCTATGCATGAATCACAGAACAGCAAAGTCACATCACACACACACACACACACACACACACACACACACACACACACACACACACACACACACACACACACACACACACACACACACACACACACACACACACACACACAACGTGAAAATGTCAATAGGACATTTTTTCCCCTTGATTAAAAACAAAGAAAAGGTTAAAGTGGTTCAGTAACATTGACGGCGAAGTGTAGTGAGGTGGTAGAAACTTCAACTTTCTCAAGGTAGCATGATGATGGTGGTATGCCGATCACCTGGTTCTCCAATGGTTCTTAGGCAGGTTTGCTTTAATTTCGACTACGCCACACATTTTCACTGAGCGATACCTCTTCCAATCCCACCCTAATACAGCTTCATAGGGTTAGTTTTGGTCATATAGAGTAATACATTTTTTAGTACATAACACTGAATAAAATGGTTATTATCATTCTCATTATCATTTTTGTTATATTGTTTGTTTTTTGGTTTGTTTTTCGTTTTAGCATTCCGATTTTTCTCGGATGTATGTATGCACTTTGTTTCTGCTTACACAGAGCGGGCCGTATGTTGTTGCTGCACAGTCTGCATACTCCGTCTGTGGTGGGTATGCTTGATTGGTGTTTTCATGTTGTTGTAAGTATAAACCATCACGGGCACTGACATGACTTACAAGACCTTTATTTGGTGTTATGCGTGCGAATACACGACGGAGAATTTCGGCACTGGCAGGTCTGCACATAGGTAGATATGGGAGATCGGGATGGGGGGTGGGGACCCAAACGTTGGGGTGGGCGGACCCAAACGTTTCTGCCCTTTACCCACCAGTCTGGATGTGCCAAAGCAGGTTCGAACTCACGTCTTCCGATTGGAATACTGACAGGTCTTACTCATTGACTCCCCCGTGGGGATGCCGGGGGTTCTTTCAGCATAAATAGTATCCCCACCTTCGGAAATTCTGTGCTAGAAATTTCCTCTTTTCTATCACTCTTTGTGTCTGCCTTGTTCCTTTGCTTTCTATCATTTCTTCCTATCATTTTCTGTCTTGATAATTGGTCCATTCACCTGTATGTGTTCGATAAAGTCTTATACTTTTTCTTAGGATTGATTATTGGGTGCATATATAATATTTTGGCTCTAGGGAAGTGAGATATGCGGAAGCAATTGTAGGTAATTTATGCCTGTTTTTATATGTTTTGGTGTCCTTAGATATGGTTATATTTGTATTTCCCTGTGCGATAAATTGGACGGAGTGGTCAACGCCAGGGAAATGTCCTTAGATAATGTGCGCGAAAGTATTGATATGTGTATTTAGTTTTCTTTTTCTTTTTTTTTTTTTTTTCATGTTGAAGTTTTAGATGTTTTGAAGCGGTTATAGCCCTGATATGGCTCTACGCAGTCTGATGAGCTTATCAACAACAATAACAACCCACTTGACTGCCGCGCCCGTCATATCCATCATCATCATCATCATCATCATGTGCACTGTCGCATGGCGTTTGCGATCATGGCCCTCCATACAAATCTTGTCCTGCAAGTGTATCTTCTATCTTTTCTATCTTCATCCACCCCGCAAGTCCGTCCAATATTTTCTCCCTGGGTCTACCTGGTGCTCTTTTTCTTTTCGTCTTTACATTTGTGACTAAGTACTCAAAGTTTCTCAAACCCCGGGACATAACAATAATAATAAATCACTTTTATATAGCGCTATTCTCCTACACATAGGAAAAGACTCACTGCGCTTTACATTAATTAGTTCATTTTTTCCCAATCAACCCTATGCCTAGCCGTCAATTATACTAACTCCCACTCCAAGTCCCTCCTCCCTCCCCCCACCCCAACACACATGCTAGCACATCTGTTGCAAGCAAGTACTAATAATTTTATATACATTACTGAATCAGAAAGATCAAAAATCATGTTTCATTACTGGTAGTACTGTCCATGAACAACTTTGTTTCTCAAACTGCCAGATCTTGCTACTATCATCTCCATCGTATAAGCCTGATCAGGAAGTATCTCTCTCTGTCGAAACAACTGCAAAACTCGTTTTCTCCTTCATAATGTCTCGCATTGACTATTGCAATTCACTCCTGTCTGGTCTTCCTGCCTCCACCATTCACATCCTACAGCGCATTCAAAACAATGCTGTACGCCTTGTACTCAAAAAGAAAAAAGCTGACCACATATCTCCTCTCCTGGCACAACTTCACTGGCTCCCTGTATCAAAGCGCATACAGTACAAACTAGACACCATGTGCTACAAAAGCCTCAATAACGCAGCCCCCGATTACCTGTCAAGCCTACTTGAGATCTATGTTCCCTCACGTACCCTCCGCTCTGCCTCCGATCCTCTGACTTTTCGCTTTCCACGCACTAAGCTCAATACCTATGGTCCCCGAGCCTTCTCTGTTTCTGGTCCACTCTCCTGGAACAAACTTCCTCTCTCAGTCCGTCAGCAACCTACTTTTGCCTCCTTCAAGTCCGCTCTCAAAACTCACCTTTTCTCCTCTGCATAAAATCCTAACCTCACTCAACCCCCCTCTGCAGCCTGTCTCCGCTCGGAGGGGAATCACTTTGTTTTAATATATAATTGTATATGATGTGCTCTCTGTGGTTTTCCATTGGTTTTATTCTTGCTTTTATTGCTTTTATTCTTTTCTCCCCATTTGTGGCCATGCATGTGTGTGTGTGTGTGTGTGTGTGTGTGTGTGTGTGTGTGTGTGTGTGTGTGTGTGTGTGTGTGTGTGTGTGTGTGCGTGTGTGTGTGCGTGCGTGCGTGTGTGCGTGTGTGTCTTTTCGGCGCTTGGATTTGATTTTGTCGAGATTTGCGCTATATAAATGTAATTATTATGTATGCATGTGCGTACGTATGTATGTATGTATGTATGTATGTATGTATGTATGTATACGCTTAGATTTATGTATGTATGTATGTATGCATGTATACGCTCAGCTTAGATTTATGTATGTAAGTATGTAAGCATGTATGTATGCATGTATACGCTCATATGTATGTAGGTATGTATGCATGTATACGCTCAGCGCTTAGATTTGATTTTATCAAGATTTTGCGCTATATAAATAAAATATATTAAAATATATTTATTAACAAAATGAGTTTTGAGGCCCGCCTTGAAAGAGGAGAGAGATGATGAACAGCAGAGAGAAAAAGGCAGATCGTTCCAGACAAGTGGGGCCTGGCAACGGAAGGTTCGGTGTCCTAATGGTTTGGGATTTTGCTTTTGCTTCATAACCTGCACACCAGTCGGGTTCCGCCCAGCTACCAGAACAAAAGAGAACGAAAGAGCCCTCCTTTACCTAACCACAGGCCTTCATCTTTTTACTGGGCAGCCTGCCCAGCCACTGGCTGGAATATCTGCCAGCTCTCCTCCCCATACTATAACCTCGACACTTAGCAGACGAAAACTTCCTTGGTTGCATTACCGCAACCACAGGGGATGTTCGTACGATTTCAAAAGCGGCCAGACATGATGCTCCAGACACAGCTATTTTGCTGGTATGCTGTAATTGTACATGTACATTCTCTTTCATAAATGATCTTGAGAGAGAGAGAAGGAAAAGCAAACAAATACAAAAACAAACAAAAACCCACCAGTCAACTCTTGCTCCATGCCAGCCGAGGAGACTAAACCCTTGAAAGCTGACAATTCAGGGGAGATAACCAG
>CM060314.1:22826022-22836022 GCA_030674185.1 Monoplex corrugatus
CAAGCATTCTTACCAACAAATGCCTACCAATTAACATTAGGAAGAGAGTCCTTGAATGTTATATAGAACCAATACTGTTATACGGATGTGAGGCGTGGACAGTCAGCAAGCAAAGCCAGAGCAAGATTGAGGCAGCCGAGATGTGGTTCCTAAGAAGAATGTTGAGAGTTCCATGAACAGCAAAGAAAAACGAGACAGTCTTGATGGAGGCAGACACAAGTAGATCACTCATAAGGAAGATTAGGAAAAGACAGGCAACATTTATAGGCCATTTTATGAGGAAGGGGGATTTGGAGCACCTGGTCACAACGGGAAAGCTGGAGGGAAGGAGAGCGCAGGGTAGACCCAGGAAGAAAATGCTGGACGGACTTGCAGAGTGGCTGGGGACGATGAGGGTGGGAGAGATGCTGGGGGCAACGAGAGATAGAGACAGATGGAAGTCCATGATCGCCAATGCCATGCGGCAGGGCACCTGATGATGATGATGATGATATATATATATTATTATTATTATTATTATTATGAACATTTAGTACGCCTAATCAAATTAATGCCCTAGGCGTTTTACAATGGCAAAACATATAACCAGAATCACAAGCACACACACCCACAGAAGCACCCACACACACACAAACACACACACACACACACAAACACACACACAGCATGACATGCAAATACAATGACACATTGACACTAAGACACTATAATGTCACCATTACATTACATGGGGGGAAGGGGGCAGAGATTACCAGTTTTGGGAAACAGGTAAGTTTTGAGGGAGCGTTTGAATGTGGACAGAGAGGATGAGTATCTAAGAGAGCGAGGTAACTGATTCCAGATGGTTGAAGCTTGATAGGAAAAAGAACGCTGCCCAAACCTTTTAGTGCGGACTATGGGGATACTATAGAGACGGGTATCAGATGAGGACCGCAAAGCTCGAGATGGCGTGTAGAGATGTAACAGATGGGTGAGATACTCAGGACAGGAAGACTCAATAGATTTGAAGCAGAGGCAGGCAATCTTGTAGGATATTCTTTGCTGAACAGGGAGCCAGTGGAGAGAACAGAGCAATGGCGTAACATGGTTAAATTTTGAAGAGCGGAAGATGAGACGGGCAGCATATATACTACCACAAAACACACACACTCTCTCTCTCTCTCTCTCTCTCTCTCTCTCTCTCTCTCTCTCTCTCTCTCTCTCTCTCTATCTATCTATCTATCTATCTATCTACGTTCAGCACACTAAGACCCACAGTAAATTTCAATGTTCCTATGCGTACCTCGTCCAAGTCAGTCGGAATTATAATTTGAGCAATCGCCCAGCATGTTCTTTGCCCTGCTTCTGTACTATACGGTTCTCAAGTTAATACGAGTAGTCTTGTTTGTTTGTAACATTTTCTTTCTTTTTTTTCCTTCTTGTTTTGCGCGTCTGCTTGACAAAAACCAATTGACGAAAATTCTGCTTCTTTCTTTTGTTATCTGTTACATTAAGCCTCTATTTCTTCTCTCTCTCTCTCTCTCTCTCTCTCTCTCTCTCTCTCTCTCTCTCTCTCTCTCCTCTCTCTCTCTCTCTCTCTCTCTCTCTCTCTCTCTCTCCTCCCTCCCTCTCTCTCTTTATCATTTAAATCTTCATTTAAAGGAAGATTATTTCATATCAGTCGGTGAGGGATGTGTGTAGTGAGTGCTTCTGTGAGTATATATATATATATGTGTGTGTGTGTGTGTGTGTGTGTGGTGTGTGTGTGTGTGTGTGTGTGTGTGTGTGTGTGTGTGTGTTGTGGTTGTGTTGTGTGTGTGTGTGTGTGTTGTGTGTGGTGTGTGTTTGTGGTGTGTGTGTGTGTTTTGTGTGTTTGTGGTGGTGGTGTGTGTGTTGTGTATGTGTGTGTGTGTGTGTTGTGTGTGTGTGTGTTTGTGTGTTGTGTGTGTGGTGTGTGTGTTATGTGGTGTGTGTGTGTGTGTGTGTGTCGTGTATGTGTTGTGTCGTGTTTGTGTGTCGTGTCTATGTGTATGTGTGTGGATGTGTTGTGTTTGTGTGCTTGTGGATGTGTGTATGGTGGTGTGTGTCTATGTATGTGCGTGATAAAAAATGTGCCAACAACATATTCTCAGCTGTTTAATGATGTATCTTTACCAAATATGGGTCAAATGTGTGGACTGGTCTTGACTGGCAAATGCATAAGTTTGGAACTCATGGCGCCAAGATCAGGGTCACATGGACTAAAAGACATATCTCATGGTCTATGAACGGCATTTTCTAAGAAGCACCTCATAGTATTTATATTCTGTTTTTGCTATAATTGTTATCTAAATGACACAAAAAGCAGAGTATCAATGTGGCTTGACTGTTCTGTCTTTATATGTTTAATCCAACCAAACACATCCATTTTCTAACTTTCTGCCCTTTATAATCGTCTCCTCTTAAAAATTGGAAATTATTTTCATATCAACTGGATAGATTGGTGTCAGTATAACTGTGTGAGTGTGTTTGTGTAGTTGTGTGTGTGTGTGTGTGTGTGTGTGTGTGTGTGTGTGTGTGTGTGTGTGTGTGTGTGTGTGTGTGTGTGTGTGTGTGTACGTATGTACGTGCGTGTCTGTCTGCCTGTGTGTCTGTGACAAAATGTGTCAGCACTATTTTCTCAGTTATTCATATATGGATTTTTACCCAGTTTAGAACAAAGGTACACATGCTGAGGAATCGCAAACCATGATTTGAAAATCATGGCGCCAAGGTGAAGGTCACACAGGCCAAAACTTTTTAAGATTAGCACCTCTGAATTTTCTTAAAAGTGTGTGAACAGCACTTTCTGAGAAACTTATCAATATTATTTAAATACTGTTTATATTGCTGAATCAGTATACCATTGTCATCACTTTACATCAATTTTAATGTCGTTTGAAGCTTCTTCGAGATTACAGTGACCTTGAGAAGCACAAAATCTGGATTTTCTGGAAGTAAGCAAAAATTTCTGATCTGTTTTTCTCCCTGTCTTTTATACACTATGTTTTTTATTTACTCTATCTTCTGTCTCATCACCTCTATATACTCTACCCCCATCCTTGTCATTCTCGTATCAATTCTACTTCTTGTGCCCTTTGCACTCCTTGTCTATCCCATCTCGTCCACCTATGCCACCCTCTACCTGTCCAACCCTGTCTACTTATGCCACCCTCTACCTGTCCAACCCTGTCTACTTATGCCACCCTCTACCTGTCCAACCCTGTCTACTTATGCCACCCTCTACCTGTCCAACCCTGTCTACTTATGCCACCCTCTACCTGTCCAACCCTGTCTACTTATGCCACCCTTTATCTTTCCAACCTTGTCTACTTATGCCACTCTCTACCTGTCCAACCCTATCTACTTATGCCACCCTCTACCTTTCCAACCCTGTCTACTTATGCCACTCTCTACCTGTCCAACCCTATCCACTTATGCCACCCTCTACCTTTCCAACCCTGTCTACTTATGCCACTCTCTACCTGTCCAACCCTGTCTACTTATGCCACCCTTTATCTTTCCAACCCTGTCTACTTACGCCACTCTCTACCTGTCCAACCCTGTCTACTTACGCCACTCTCTACCTGTCCAACCCTGTCTACTTAAGCCACTCTCTACCTGTCCAACCCTGTCTACTTACGCCACTCTCTACCTGTCCAACCCTGTCTACTTACGCCACTCTCTACCTGTCCAACCCTGTCTACTTACGCCACTCTCTACCTGTCCAACCCTGTCTACTTACGCCACTCTCTACCTGTCTCATCCTCTCTACTTACGCCACTCTCTACCTGTCTCATCCTCTCTACTTACGCCACTCTCTACCTGTCTCATATTCTCTACTTACGCCACTCTCTACCTGTCCCATCCTCTCTAATTACGCCACTCTCTACCTGTCCCATCATCTCTACTTACGCCACTCTCTACCTGTCCTATCATCTCTACTTACGCCACTCTCTACCTGTCCCATCATCTCTACTTACGCCACTCTCTACCTATCCAACCCTGTCTACTTACGCCACTCTCTACCTGCCCCATCCTCTCTACTTACGCCACTCTCTACCTGTCCCATCATCTCTACTTACGCCACTCTCTACCTGTCCCATCCTCTCTACTTACGCCACTCTCTACCTGTCCCATCATCTCTACTTACGCCACTCTCTACCTGTCCCATCATCTCTACTTACGCCACTCTCTACCTGTCCATCCTCTCTACTTACGCCACTCTCTACCTGTCCCATCATCTCTACTTACGCCACTCTCTACCTGTCCCATCATCTCTACTTACGCCACTCTCTACCTGTCCCATCCTCTCTACTTACGCCACTCTCTACCTATCCAACCCTGTCTACTTAGGCCACTCTCTACCTGTCCCATCCTCTCTACTTACGCCACTCTCTACCTGTCCCATCCTCTCTACTTACGCCACTCTCTACCTATCCAACCCTGTCTACTTAGGCCACTTCTACCTGTCCCATCATCTCTACTTACGCCACTCTCTACCTGTCCCATCCTCTCTACTTACGCCACTCTCTACCTGTCCCATCATCTCTACTTACGCCACTCTCTACCTGTCCAACCTTGTCTACTTACGCCACTCTCTACCTGTCCCATCATCTCTACTTACGCCACTCTCTACCTGTCCAACCCTGTCTACTTAGGCCACTCTCTACCTGTCCATCATCTCTACTTACGCCACTCTCTACCTGTCCCATCATCTCTACTTACGCCACTCTCTACCTGTCCAACCTTGTCTACTTACGCCACTCTCTACCTGTCCCATCCTCTCTACTTACGCCACTCTCTACCTGTCCCATCATCTCTACTTACGCCACTCTCTACCTGTCCCATCCTCTCTACTTACGCCACTCTCTACCTGTCCAACCTTGTCTACTTAGGCCACTCTCTACCTGTCCCATCATCTCTACTTACGCCACTCTCTACCTGTCCCATCATCTCTACTTACGCCACTCTCTACCTGTCCCATCATCTCTACTTACGCCACTCTCTACCTATCCCATCCTCTCTACTTACGCCACTCTCTACCTGTCCCATCATCTCTACTTACGCCACTCTCTACCTGTCCCATCCTCTCTAATTACGCTACTCTCTACCTTTCCAACCCTGTCTGCTTACGCCACTCTCTACCTCTCCAACCCTGTCTACTTAGGCCACTCTCTACCTGTCCCATCCTCTCTACTTACGCCACTCTCTACCTTTCCAACCCTGTCTGCTTACGCCACTCTCTACCTCTCCAACCCTGTCTACTTAGGCCACTCTCTACCTGTCGCATCCTCTCTACTTACGCCACTCTCTACCTGTCCCATCCTCTCTACTTACGCCACTCTCTACCTATCCAACCCTGTCTACTTACGCCACTCTCTACCTGTCCAACCCTGTCTACTTACGCCACTCTCTACCTGTCCAACCCTGTCTACTTACGCTACTCTCTACCTGTCCCATCCTCTCTACTTACGCCCCTCTACCTGTCCCTTCCTCTCTACTTACGCCCCTCTACCTGTCCCATCCTCTCTACTTACGCCCTCTACCTGTCCCTTCCTCTCTACTTACGCCACTCTCTACCTGTCCCATCCTCTCTACTTACGCCACTCTCTACCTGTCCAACCCTGTCTACTTACGCCACTCTCTACCTGTCCAACCCTGTCTACTTACGCTACTCTCTACCTGTCCAACCCTGTCTATTACGCCACTCTCTACCTGTCCAACCCTGTCTACTTACGCCACTCTCTACCTGTCCCATCATCTCTACTTACGCCACTCTCTACCTGTCCAACCCTGTCTACTTACGCTACTCTCTACCTGTCCAACCCTGTCTATTACGCCACTCTCTACCTGTCCAACCCTGTCTACTTACGCCACTCTCTACCTGTCCAACCCTGTCTATTACGCCACTCTCTACCTGTCCCATCCTCTCTACTTACGCCACTCTCTACCTGTCCAACCCTGTCTATTACGCCACTCTCTACCTGTCCCATCCTCTCTACTTACGCCACTCTCTACCTGTCCCATCCTCTCTACTTACGCCACTCTCTACCTGTCCCATCCTCTCTACTTACGCCACTCTCTACCTGTCCCATCATCTCTACTTACGCCACTCTCTACCTGTCCATCCTCTCTACTTACGCCACTCTCTACCTGTCCATCCTCTCTACTTACGCCACTCTCTACCTGTCCAACCCTGTCTATTACGCCACTCTCTACCTCTCCAACCCTGTCTATTACGCCACTCTCTACCTGTCCATCCTCTCTACTTACGCCACTCTCTACCTGTCCAACCCTGTCTATTACGCCACTCTCTACCTCTCCAACCCTGTCTATTACGCCACTCTCTACCTGTCCCATCCTCTCTACTTACGCCACTCTCTACCTGTCCAACCCTGTCTATTACGCCACTCTCTACCTGTCCCATCCTCTCTACTTACGCCACTCTCTACCTGTCCCATCATCTCTACTTACGCCACTCTCTACCTGTCCATCCTCTCTACTTACGCCACTCTCTACCTGTCCCATCATCTCTACTTACGCCACTCTCTACCTGTCCCATCCTCTCTACTTACGCCACTCTCTACCTGTCCCATCCTCTCTACTTACGCCACTCTCTACCTGTCCTACCCTGTCTATTACGCCACTCTCTACCTCTCCAACCCTGTCTATTACGCCACTCTCTACCTGTCCAACCCTGTCTATTACGCCACTCTCTACCTGTCCAACCCTGTCTATTACGCCACTCTCTACCTGTCCACCTGTCTATTACGCCACTCTCTACCCTGTCCAACCCTGTCTATTACGCCACTCTCTACCTGTCCAACCCTGTCTACTTACGCCACTCTCTACCTATCCCATCCTCTATACTTACGCCACTCTCTACCTATCCCATCCTCTCTACTTTACGCCACTTCTACCTGTCCAACCCTGTCTATTACGCCACTCTCTACCTGTCCCATCCTCTCTACTTACGCCACTCTTACCTGTCCCATCCTCTCTACTACGCCACTCTCTACCTGTCCATCCTCTCTACTTACACCACCTTCTATCTGTCCATCATCTCTACTTACACCACCTTCTATCTGTCCCATCATCTCTACTTACACCACCTTCTATCTGTCCCATCATTCTCTACTTACCACCTTCTATCTGTCCCATCATCTCTACTTACACCACCTTCTATCTGTCCCATCATCTCTACTTACACCACCTTCTATCTGTCCAATCTTTCTGCCTACACCATACTGTATCTGTCCTATTCTTTCTGCCTACACCATATGCTATCTGTCCTAGTCGTTCTGCCTACACCATACTCTATCTGTCCTAGTCTTTCTGCCTACACCATACTGTATCTGTCCTAGTCTTTCTGTCTACACCATACGCTATCTGTCCTAGTCTTTCTGCCTACACCATACTGTATCTGTCCTAGTCTTTCTGTCTACACCATACTCTATCTGTCCTAGTCTTTCTACATGCGCCATTCTCTATTTTACACAGCTGTTGGTGTGACAAAACCATCAAGCGTAAGAACGCTGCTGACTTCCTTTTTTGTTTGTCTGTTTGTTTGGTTTTTGACGCTATTTGTTACTGTTGTCTAGTGAAAGAATTCACCCCACCCCCTATGGGAATGCCAGGAGCTCTTTCAGTATAAATAGTATCCCCACCTTCTGGAAGGTCTGTGCTAGATACTTCATCTTTTCTGTCACTCTCTTTGTTTCTGCTTTGCTCCTTTTTTTTCTGTCATTACTTGCTATCACTTTCTGCCTTGCTGGTCCATGCATATGCATGTGTTCGTTAAAATCTTATGTACTTTCTCTCAGGATTGATAACTGGGTGCATGTGATGTATTAAGCGCATTTTTGGCTCTATGGAAATCAGATATGCGGAAGCCATTTTAGGTCCGTTTTTATAAATGTTTTAGAGTCCTTAGTTATGTTTGAATTTGTATTCAGGTATTTTTTAAATCCCCTGTGTAATATACTGGACGGAGTAGTCAACGTAAGGGGCATCTCTTTTGATTATGTGCACGAAGACATTGATATGTGTACTTAATTTTCTTTTCCTTTTTTTTTCCTGTTGAAGTGTTGTGTATGTTTTGAAACGATTACAGCCCTTATATGGCTCTACGCAGTCGGCTGGGCTTAAAAAAAGTATAGAATGAGAAAAAGACCACGGAAATAGGGGGAAAAATCTCCACCCTGTGCCCACTTGGCAGGGGGTACCCAGGATTTTTTTTAGTTTATTTGTTTGTTTGTGTTTGCTTTACATGTTCTATCCTCTCCCACGACTATGAGTTTTTTTGTATAGGTTGGTTGGTGGTGGCGTTTATTTTCCTAGTCATTACCTAAAGTTGGTGATAGTATCGTTTCATGAACGTTTTCCTTGAAATTAATATTTCCCTCTTCAACAGTGGTCTTTAATTAACAAAGTGCAACAAGTTTAGATCTGTGTTCCAGAAACGTGTTTCGACTCAACTTTCATCATCATCATCAAGTGCCTTGCCACATGGCGTTGGCGATTATGACCCTCCATATGCATCTGTCCTTTGTTGCCGCAAGCACATCTTTCACCCTCTCTGTGTTCAGCCATTCTGCAAGTCCGTCCAATTTTTTCCCTCGGTCTACCTGGTGCTATCCTTCCCTCCAGCCTTCCTGCTGTGACCAGGTGCTCCAATTCCCATTTCCTCATAAAATGGCCTATAAATGTTGCCTGTCTTTTCCTAATCTTCCTTATGAATGATCTTCTTGTGTCTGCCTCCATCTAGACTGTCTCGTTTGTTTTCTTTTTTGTCCATGGAACTCTCAACATTCTTCTTAGGAACCACATCTCGGCTGCCTCAATCTTGTTCTGGCTTTGCTTGTTGACTGTCCACGCCTCACAACCGTATAACATTATCGGTTCTACGTAACATTCAAGAACTCTCTTCCTGATGTTAATTGGTAGGCATTTGTTGGTAAGAATGCTTTTCATCTTCTTGAATGCGGTTTTGGCTTTGGCCGATTCTGCTGGCTATTTTTGATGTGCATCTGCAGTCTGATGAAATGATCGTTCCCAGATATTTAACCATATCAACCTGTCTCAAGCTTGTGCCGTTTGCTGTAATTTTGCATTTCTTTTTTTCCAAGGATTTATGAAGTGTTATTCTGTAGTTTTGCATTGTCTTTTGTTGTTTTGTGCTGTATTGATTTTTTTTTGTATTGTACTGTACTGTTGACGCGCTGCGAGATATGCACCTACAGTTTACATCAAAATGTTGGGAAGTTTGGGATTGTTCTAGTATTTCATTTTTAAAGTTATTATTTCAATTTTTTCTATTTCATTTTAATTCTCAGTTATTTATTTGTTTGTTTGTTTATGTATTTATTTATGTATTTATCTATTTATACATTCATTTATTTATTCATTTATTTGATTTGCGTTTTGCTTTATTCTACAAATTACGACAGATTTTACACCTGGCACAAAGACACCTTAACAGTTTTGGATAGCCTGCAGGGCGGGTCGTAAAAAATATACCAGGCACAAATCTGGAAGGGAATCACTTTTTATGGCATGGAACGTGGGAAAGAGCAAATGGCTGCAACCTGTGGCCCTGAATCAGACGACGGTGATAAGTCAGTCCCACCCAGTTCGTTCGAACTCGTGTGGGTTGGCGTGTGTCAGTGTCTTACCTAACAAAGGCAGGCCGTCGGACTGTTTTGATAGATCCCATAGATCCATAGACCTAAGATGTCACGTTCCGGGTTCAGTCTTAGCCCGCAAGATAGAATTTGGCTTGCTTCGCTGCCCACGTTAATGTGTTTTGGTGGTCTCTGTTTTAAAGTCTCAGTGTTTTAAAGTCTCAGTGTTTTAAAGTCTCTATGTTTTAAAGTCTCAGTGTTTTATAGTCTCAGTGTTTTATAGTCTCAGTGTTTTAAAGTCTCAGTGTTTTAAAGTCTCAGTGTTTTAAAGTCTCAGTGTTTTATAGTCTCAGTGTTTTATAGTCTCAGTGTTTTAA
>CM060314.1:22841022-22843522 GCA_030674185.1 Monoplex corrugatus
GCTGAGAAAGTTTCTGACGGGTGCCAATGAGGATAGCTTCTGTCTTGTCATCATTTAGCTGAAGTTTGTTGTATGTCATCCAATTTTTAATGTCCGAGTAACACTCAGTGGTGAGAGTCAGGAGGCGCTGTATATTGTCAGGTAAGTCACTGTCTTGAAGTTGGGTGTCATCAGCATAGAAGTGGTGTTTTATAGAGTGGGAGTTGATGATGGTGGACAGGGGGGAGGTGTAAAGAGTGAAAAGAACAGGGCCAAGGACAGATCCTTGTGGAACACCACAGGTCAGGTATGCAGGTTGAGAGTAAGTGCCATTAATGAGAACAGTTTGTTTTCTGTTTGATAGATATGAAGTGAACCAGAGAGAGCAATGTCAGAGATGTCAAAAGTATGATGAAGTCTAGAAAGGAGAATACCATGATGAATGGTATCAAAGGCTGCAGACAGATCAAGGAGTGTGAGGAGAGAGACTTTGCCAGTATCAGTTGCAAGGAGGAGATTGTTGAGAATGTGTAGCAAGGCAGTTTATAATACACATATTAAAAGACATTGTTGACATATGAACTCCATGTAGTATACAGACTATACAGAATGATATTTTACACATTGGATGTCTAAAAATGAACATCAAGATCTAAGCACAAACCGTTTGCTTGTTACATCAACCTTTTGACTTCCGCACCCTATCCACCAACCGCAAACACTGAACCCTTTGACTCCCTCATCCTATCCACCAGCTTCCTGCACTCCCTCATCCTATCCACCAGCTTCTGCCTTCTATCCATCCACCTTCCTGCACTCCTCATCCTATCCACCAGCTTCCTGCACTCCCTCATCCTATCCACCAGCTTCCTGCACTCCCTCACCCTATCCACCAGCTTCCTGCACTCCCTCATCCTATCCACCAGCTTCCTGCAAGAAGCTGGTGGATAGAGTGAGGGAGTCAAAGGGTTAAGTTTTTGCAATTGGTGGAATAGGGTGCGGATTTAAAGGGTTACAGATCTGGAAGGTTATGTCCCTTTTCAAGTCTTAATGTCCCTATCAAAGCCGTAAATTTTTCAACTTGTCTTGTCATGGCTGTCACACATGTTTGCCGTTTTGACATCGTTCCCCCCTCCCCCTTCTTTTATTATTCTATGGGAACTTTGCTATCCCCCCCCCCCCCTCCAAATTTTGTGTATTTACTCTTTGTTGTCTTTTGTGTACGCTTCACTAAGGCCATTGGTTAAAAAAAAAATAGTGCGCCTGTCTTGTGGTTGCTGTATTGAATAAGTGATCTGATACGATTTTTGTGTTTTCCTTGTTGCCATGTATGTCCTTGCCTTACTGGTATTCGCTTTGAACACTGAAACAGTTTATGGCATATACTGCACATCTATTTGATTCTACAACGGACTGTTTTTCTTTCTGATCAAGGGTTTTAACACCTGCTTTGAATGTAAAAGTGAGAAACGTCGAACACAGTTATTGCAAGACTGCATATACTTACACCGACATTGCACATGTAACACTACTTAATAGGTACACAGGGCCTGTTGTTTCTTCTGACATCATACAAGCAAACCGTCCCATATACAAAAATTCCCTGTAGTGAAAAACGGCGAGATAAGAGTTGTCTCACCCCTTGACCTTATGCCATCCATAGTTAACCCTTGTGCTCCGCCTCCACATTCACCAGCTACCGGTAGGAAACTGGTGGAGAAGATAAGGGAAATGAAGGGTTAAACTAAACCCTTTGTGTACTCTTCGTGTAGCTGGCTTACAAAATCTCATCATCCCATGCACAGTTCTCTTTGGCTTTCGACCTGTTCGTGTGTAGTAGGTTTCCCTCTAGTTCTAGAACCATGTTGATGTCTTCGTCGTCGTCGTTGTTTTTGCTGTTGACTATGGCTGTGGTGGTGGGGGTGGCGGTGGGCATAGACTTTCGTACTGTTATGGGATACGTGAACGACAATCCCGAGTTGTCTACCCTGAAAGGACTTCTTCAGACTGCTAATCTTGACTCGGTGATTGAAGCCCCGGGAGGTAAGAAAGGGGTAATTTTCTTCCTTTTATTCCGAGAGCTCTGGAGGTAAGAAAAGGTCATTTTTGCCCTTATTCCAAGAGTCCTGGAAATAAGAAAAGGGTAATGTTTGCCCTCATCCCACCAGTCGCCGTGGTGTAGTGGTTAACGCAATGGACTCCTAAGTTGAAGGTTGTGGGTTCGAATCCCCATCAGTCCCTTCAAAATCATGTGGGTTTTTTTTTCGGCTCTAACGGGCTCCTACCCAGAGTTGGGCGTGCTATGGGTTCATTGGGAAGACTGGGACCACACAGTCGAGTCTCATCCACTTCACGATGCGACATTAAGGGTGTTGCTCAAATCTTCTGACCAGCACCGCAGGTGTCCGTATCTCTCGGGCCTGGTTGACGCCAGGATATATGATGATAGTAAGCGTAGAGTATAGCCCTGTCACGCAGTCTCAATCCTAGATGGAACTGCATAGCATCATGATTATCATCC
>CM060314.1:22848522-22851022 GCA_030674185.1 Monoplex corrugatus
GAGAATGCGAATTGATAATTCCCAGTTCTGTCGCATGGTTTCTTTTTCACCACACTGACCAGTGATCAAGTCTGAGTAAAGACCAGTGACAATACAATTGAATCACTTTTATTTTTCAGACATTCCGAATTTCTCAGATGCGTGCACTAGTAAGCACGTTGTTTTGCCCACGTTGTGAAGGCGGAATGTTGCTGCACAGTCTGCACACTCCGTCTTCTGTGGGCGTTTATGCTGGGTGTTTTTATGGTCCATAGACCACCCGACCTGACATGACATAACAAAGGTCTTTAACGTGCATATTTGATGTTTTACGCGCGCCTACGCACAAAGGGGGTTTAGGCACTGAACTAGTCTGCACACACGTTGACCTGAAAGATCAGAGATATTTCCACCCTTTACCATTCAGACGGGAGCTACCCAAAGAGAATTGAACCCCAGAACTTCCGATTTGAAGTCTCAAGTCTCACCATCTTAACCACGGCGCCTGTCACTCTGAGTTTGAGTCTGAGTGTTTCATCATCATCATCATCATCATCATCATCATCATCATCATCATCGTTATCATCATCATGTGTCCTGCCGCGTGGCGTTGGCGATCATGGCCCTACGTAGGAATCTATCTCTTTGTCGCTGCAAGTACATCGTCCATCCTCTCTGTCTTCAGCCACTCTGCAAGTTCGTCCATTATTTTCTTCCTGTGTCTACTTGGTGCTCTTTTTCCCTCCAGCTTTCCTGTTGTGACTACGCGATCTAATTTCTCTCGCATCATGAAATGACCTATAAATGTCGCTTGTCTATTCCTAACCATCTTCATTAATGTTCTTCTTGTGTATGCCTCCCCCACGACTGTCTCATTTGTTTTCTTTGTTGTCCAAGGGACTCTCAACATTATTTACGTGTTTTTTTTTCTCACCAATCCTGCCGCAGAACCGCACATACACAGCCGAGGGTTCCCCTATCACTGACGGAGACATCGTGTTGCGAAACGGCATCGTTCACGTCATCGATGGCGTCATTCTGCCGGCGGAAGGCGACATCTTACATCAGATTCTCTCCGACGACGCCGAGTTCGAAGATCTGATAGCGGCCCTTGCCGTCACTAATCTTCTGGATGATCTAGAGTGTGAGTGTTTGATTTCTTGTATCTTGGCTGCGCCGTTGACGTACAGCGTACGTCATGAGTTTGACGATCGCAGTGCGTGATTGACGATTAGTCGGATAAAAGAGCTGTAGTGTTCCTTTCAGCATCTGTGAAATGTCCAATGTTACAAGATTTAATTTAACTCCTCTGAGAGCTCTTTCTTATTTCTTACCAGAATATGGCGAGCTCAGTGATGTGGTATATCAACCACTAACTAGTCTTTGTCCGTTGCGCTAACCACTACGCCACGGCGACTAGTTATCCCATTGCTGTTGTAAGTCACTGGAATGAGGTGACCCATGATGGGAATGTAAGGATGTTGAAATATAGGTTATCTCTTTGTTTGGTTGGTTGGTTGGCTGGTTGCTTGCTTGTTTGCTTGCTTGATTGGTTGGTTAGTTGGTTGGGTGGGTGGGTTATCTTCCTGTCTGCGTGTTCTTTTGGTT
The DNA here is from genome assembly GCA_030674185.1 of Monoplex corrugatus. Classification (NCBI taxonomy): domain Eukaryota; kingdom Metazoa; phylum Mollusca; class Gastropoda; order Littorinimorpha; family Ranellidae; genus Monoplex; species Monoplex corrugatus. The sequence continues at coordinate 22,850,110 of CM060314.1, forward strand.
TAAAACAATTTTTCTTTATTCAAAGTAGAAAGCGAAAACATACACAATTTAGACGGAATATCAAAAGAAAAAAAATCTTAGCTAAAATCTTATCTATCAGTCAGACGCTTCATTTGGACTTGCAATGGATAAATATAGATACGAATATAACATATATTCCTAACGGAAAAATCAGCTCATGTAACAACTGGAGAGAGAGAGATATGGGGGGGGGGGGAAGAGAGAGAGAAAGAGGGAAAGAGAAGAGAAAAGAAGAGAGAAAGAGAGCGTGTGAGTGTGTGTGTGTGCTTGTGCGTGCGCTGTGTGTGTGTTGTGTGTGTGTGTGTGTGTGTGTGTGTGTGTGTGTGTGTGTGTGTGTGTGTGTGTGTGTGTGTGTGTGTGTGAGTGTGTGTGTGTGAGTGCAAATAACAATCATTTATTAATGTTTGTGATACTTATGCCAAATGCTACGTTTCACTGTGAAAGTGAAAAAAAAATTTGAATAGGTTGTCCTTTAAATGTTGTTTGAAAAGGTCATCATCGTGATCGCTCATTTCATTTGTATCTCTGTCTTTTATCTGTCCCGATTTGTGTTTTTGCGTGTGCCTGTGCGTCTGTGTCATTGTAGGCCTACGTATGCTTAGTATGTCTCTATGTCTGTTTAATAATAATAATGATGATGATAACAACAACAACAACAACAATAATAAATAATAATAATAATGATGATGATGTTGATAATGATAATAATGATAACAACAACAACAACAATGATAATAATAATGACAATAATAATGATAATAATATTAATAACGATGATAATGATAATAATAAAAGAAGAAGAAGAAGAAGAAAGAAGAATGTGTACGTGTAGAGAGAGTGAGAGTGTGTATTTGTTTGTCTTTCTTGTCTTTTTTTTTATAATCATGGACAT
>CM060314.1:22853522-22856022 GCA_030674185.1 Monoplex corrugatus
TGTCTCACTGTACTTATCGTTCTTTATGGACATGTCTCACTGTACTTATCGTCCTTTATAGACATGTCTCACTGTACTTATCGTCCTTTATAGACATGTCTCACTGTACTTATCGTCCTTTATAGACATGTCTCACTGTACTTATCGTCCTTTATAGACATGTCTCACTGTACTTACGTCCTTTATAGACATGTCTCACTGTACTTATCGTCCTTTATAGACATGTCTCACTGTACTTTCGTCCTTTATAGGCATGTCTCACTGTACTTATCGTCTTATAGACATGTCTCACTGTACTTATCGTCCTTTATAGGCATGTCTCACTGTACTTATCGTCCTTTATAGACATGTCTCACTGTACTTATCGTCCTTTATAGGCATGTCTCACTGTACTTATCGTCCTTTATGGACATGTCTCACTGTACTTATCGTCCTTTATAGGCATGTCTCACTGTACTTATCGTTCTTTATGGACATGTCTCACTGTACTTATCGTTCTTTATGGACATGTCTCACTGTACTTATCGTCCTTTATAGACATGTCTCACTGTACTTATCGTTCTTTATAGACATGTCTCACTGTACTTATCGTTCTTTATAGACATGTCTCACTGTACTTATCGTCCTTTATAGGCATGTCTCACTGTACTTATCGTCCTTTATAGACATGTCTCACTGTATTTTTATCGTCTTTATAGACATGTCTCACTGTACTTATCGTCCTTTATAGACATGTCTCACTGTACTTATCGTCCTTTATAGGACATGTCTCACTGTACTTACGTCCTTTATAGGCATGTCTCACTGTACTTATCGTCCTTTATAGGCATGTCTCACTGTACTTATCGTCCTTTATAGGCATGTCTCACTGTACTTATCGTCCTTTATAGACATGTCTCACTGTACTTACGTCCTTTATAGGCATGTCTCACTGTACTTACCGTTTACCTTTTTTTTTTATAGACATGTCTCACTGTACTTATCGTCCTTTATAGGCATGTCTCACTGTACTTATCGTTCTTTATAGGCATGTCTCACTGTACTTATCGTCCTTTATAGGCATGTCTCACTGTACTTATCGTCATTTATAGGGCATGTCTCACTGTACTTATCGTTTTATAGGACATGTCTCACTGTACTTCGTCCTTAACATGTCCTCACTGTACTTGATCGTCTCATGACATTCTCATGTACTTATCGTCTTTATAGGCATGTCTCACTGTACTTATCGTCCTTTATAGGCATGTCTCACGTACTTATCGTCCTTTATAGCATGTCTCATGTACTTCGCTTATGGACATGTCTCACTGTACTTATCGTCCTTTATAGGCATGTCTCACTGTACTTATCGTCCTTTATGAGACATGTCTCACTGTACTTATCGTCCTTTATGGCATGTCTCACTGTACTTATCGTCCTTTATAGACATGTCTCACTGTACTTATCGTCCTTTATAGGCATGTCTCACTGTACTTATCGTCCTTTATAGGCATGTCTCACTGTACTTATCGTCCTATATGGACATGTCTCACTGTACTTATCGTCCTTTATAGGCATGTCTCATGTACTTATCGTCCTTTATGGACATGTCTCACTGTACTTATCGTCCTTTATAGGCATGTCTCACTGTACTTATCGTCCTTTATAGGCATGTCTCACTGTACTTATCGTCCTTTATAGGCATGTCTCACTGTACTTATCGTCCTTTATAGACATGTCTCACTGTACTTATCGTCCTTTATAGGCATGTCTCACTGTACTTATCGTCCTTTATAGGCATGTCTCACTGTACTTATCGTCCTTTATAGGCATGTCTCACTGTACTTATCGTCTTTATAGGCATGTCTCACTGTACTTATCGTCCTTTATAGGCATGTCTCACTGTACTTATCGTCCTTTATAGGCATGTCTCACTGTACTTATCGTCCTTTATAGACATGTCTCACTGTACTTACGTCCTTTATAGGCATGTCTCACTGTACTTATCGTTCTTTATAGACATGTCTCACTGTACTTATCGTCCTTTATAGACATGTCTCACTGTACTTATCGTCTTTATAGACATGTCTCACTGTACTTACCGTCCTTTATAGGCATGTCTCACTGTACTTATCGTTCTATATGGACATGTCTCACTGTACTTATCGTTCTATATGGACATGTCTCACTGTACTTATCGTTCTTTATGGACATGTCTCACTGTACTTATCGTTCCTATATGGACATGTCTCACTGTACTTACGTCCTTTATAGGCATGTCTCACTGTACTTATCGTTCTATATGGACATGTCTCACTGTACTTATCGTCCTTTATAGACATGTCTCACTGTACTTATCGTTTCACTTTGATAGACATGTCTCACTGTACTTATCCCTCCTTTATAGACATGTCTCACTGTACTTTACGTCCTTATTAAGACATGTGTCTCACTGTACTTATCGTTCTATATGGACATGTCTCACTGTACTTATCGTCCTTTATAGACATGTCTCACTGTA
>CM060314.1:22871022-22876022 GCA_030674185.1 Monoplex corrugatus
TCTTCTTCGCATTCCTTCTTCTTCTTCTTCGCATTCTTCTTCTCTTCTTCTTCGCATTCTTCTTCTTCGCATTCTTCTTCTTCCTTCTTCTTCTTCTTCTTCTTCTCTTCTTCTTCCTTCTTCTTCTCTCTCTTCTCCTTCTTCTTCTTCTCTTCTTCTTCTCTCTTCTTCTCCTTCTTCTTCTTCTTCTCCTCCTTCTTCTTCTCTTCTCCCTTCTCCTTCTTTTTCATCATCATCATCATCATCATCATCATCATCATCATCATCATCATCACCACCATCACCTTCTTCTTCATCTTCTTCATCATCATCATCATCATCATCATCATCATCAGTCGTCGTCGTCGTCGTCGTCGTCGTCGTCGTCTCATCATCATCATCATCATCTCCTAAGAAACGATTTGTTTCTTTTAAATTAACTTTACACTAGCAACTCACGACCAACAATTTGTGTATATATGTTTTTAAAAATGGGTTAGTATAGGATGACAGAGAGTGATCATTTTTTTCTGTCTTTCTGTCCAGAGTCACTGCCGATCACAGTTTTTGCTCCCACCAATGCTGCCTTTGATGCTCTGCCAGATGAGTCGTTGGTGGGTGATAACTTATTGCTGTGGCACATTTATTTTGTCAGTGATTGTTTTCAGCGCTTAGATTTGATTTTATCAAGATTTTGCGCTATATAAATATTGTAATTATTATTATTATTATTAGTATCCGTTGGTGCACATTGATTTCGTCAGTTGCTATTTTCTAATACACGTTGAAAAGGGGGTAGGGATGGGGTGGGCGTTATTACTTTATCTGAATGAACTGATACTAACTAGTTGTCACTTTTTTACCCACTGATAGCGTATGTTATTAATCGTGTACATGTGTTTGATGCATTCTTTCTTAATGCGTATCAATAGGTGAGTGTTCACTTTATGCTGATGTACATGGATACATTTTGCCTTACAGATCTTTAAAATCTTTTTTTTTTTTTACTTTTATAACAAGGAATTATAGGCAATAGTGCTGACATGCATTGTACGATATTTATTTCTAGATATTATACACTGACGAATATCTGTTCATGGGTGATATACAGCGGTGAATATTTATTCATTGCCGATGCACACTGGTGAATATTATATTTATTTATAGTGACTGGACCCTGAAGAGAATTCATTTAACTCTTGCCAGTGCACACAGTTGAGTATCTATATTGCTGACATATACCGGTAATCGTTTTTAGCTCATTTGTAATGGTGAACATTTGTCTATTGCCAATGCACATTTGCGATTATTTATTCATTGCAACCGTAAACTGGTGAATGTTTGTTTATCAGTTCTCAGCTGGGTAGACCGGACACTGCGACTTCAGTTTCAGTTTCTCAAAATGACGTCTCCGCGCTCGGGACGAATTCCATATGCACTAACATCACAGGTGCCGTGTGTATGATGATCATGGCACAAATCTTAAATTAAGCCTGAACATGAACCCGTACGGCAGGTACGTCTGAAGTTCCATCAGCGTGATTCGCACCTGTACAAACTGATGTAGGCAAGCCGACAGGCGAATATGCTGCCTCTGCCTTAACCAGCCTCGACAGATCAATTGAAAAAATGGAAAAACAGTTAAATACGTAAACAATTGAATAGATATACAAATGAATACATAAATAAAATGTTAATTAAAGAAAGAAGTAAGTATATACACGAACATAAGTAAAATCAATAAATTAATCAGTCAATCCATTCATCCGTTCATCCACCCATCCATCCATCCATTCATCCATCCATCCATCCATCCATCCATCCATCCATCCATCCATCCATCCATCCATCCATCAATCAATCAATCTGTCGATCAGTATCCTCTCACAGTCTTATTCGCTACCTCAATCAATCAATCAATCAATCAACCAACCAACCAACCAACCAACAAACCAACCAACAAACCAATCAACCAACCAACCGACCAACCAACCAACCAATCAATCAATCGATCTATTGATCGATCAATCGATTGAGCGAGCGAGTGAGCGAGCGATCACCTACCAACCAACCAATCAATCGATCGATTGATCGATCAATCGATCAATCGAGCGAGTGAGCGAGCAAGCGATCAATATCCTCTCACACTCTTATCCACAGGTGGCGATAGAAACAAATGGCACGTATCTGCGAATGGTGCTAAACGGTCACGTGTCTGACCAGACCATTTTGGGCATCTTTATCCGGGAGGGGCTCACACAGACCAGCAAAAGTGGGACGACTCTGCACTTCAATGTCTACCCCAATTCTGTACGTATCTATCTATCTATCTATCTATCTATCTATCTATCTATCTATCTATCTATCTATCTATCCTATCTATCTGTCTGTCTGTCTGTCTATCTATCTATGTCTGTCTGTCTGCCTGCCTATCTATCTGTCTGTCTGTCTAGCTATCTACGTCTGTCTAGTTATCTGTTTATCTATCTATTTATCTATCTGTCTGTCTGTCTGCCTATCTATCCATCCGTGTATGTATGCATGCATAATGTATATATGTGTACGTATGTATGTTTGCGTGCATGATGTATGTATGTGTGTATGTGTATGTATGTATGTATATATGTATGCATGTATGTATGTATGCATGCATGCATGCATGTATGTATGCATGTATGTATGTATGTATGTATGTGTGTATGTACTATGTACGTACGTATGTACGTATGCATGTATGTATGTATGTATGCATACATGTATGTATGTATGAATGTATGTACGTATGTATGTATGTATGTATGCATGCATGTATGTATGTATGTACATGTATGTATGTATGTATGTATACTATCTATCTATATCTGTCTATCTATCTAACTGTCTGTCTGTCTATCTGTCTGTCCATCTGTCTATCTATCTATCTATCTGTCTGTCTATCTATCTGTCTAGCTAGCTAGCTAGACAGATAGATAGACAGACAGATAGCTAGCTACATGTCTGTCTGTCTGTTTGTCTGCCTATCTGTCTGTTTGTCTGCCTATCTATCTATCTATCTCTCTATCTATCATATCTATCTATCTATCTCTCTATTATCTATCTATCTATCTATCTGTCTATCTATCTATCTGTCTGTCTGCCTATCCATCCATGTATGTATGTATGTATGTATGTATGTAGATATGTAGGTAGGCATATATATGTATGTATGTATGTATGTAGGTATGTATGTATGTATGTATGTATGTATGTATGCATGATGTATGTATGTATGTATGTATGTATGTATGTATGCATGCATGTATGTATGTATGTATGCATGATGTATGTGTGTATGTATGTATGTATCTGTCTATCTATCTATCTATCTATCTATCTATCTATCTATCTGTCTGTCTGTCTGTCTGTCTATCTATCTATCTATCTATCTCTATCTATCTATCAATCTATCTATCTGTCTGTCTCTCTGCCTATCTATCCATCCATGCATGTATGTATGCATGTATGTATGCATGCATGTATGTGTGTATGTATGTATGTATGTATGTATGTATGATGTATGTATGTATGCATGCATGCATTATGTATGTATGTATGTATGTGTGTATGTATGTATGTATACATGTATGTATGTATGTATGTATGTATGTATGTATGTATGTATCTGTCTGTCTATCTATCTATCTATCTATCTATCTATCTATCTATCTATCTATCTATCAAAATAAAAGAGCTGAAAGACTGAAGTCATGGTAATCAGTAAAAAAAAATAAATAAATAAATAAAAAAAGAAAGAAAAAGAAAAGAAATCCCCTCATGCAAAATAACAGCAAATGGCACAACACTGAGACAGGTTGATAAGTTTGAATATCTGGGAACAGTCATCTCACCGGACGGCAGATGCACATCAGAAACAACCAGCAGAATCGGCCAAGCCAAAACAGCATTCAAGAATATGAAAAGCGTTCTTACCAACAAATGCTTATCAATTAACACGAGGAAGAGAATTCTTGAATATCATATAGTACCGATACTGTTGTACTGATGTGAGGCGTGAACAGTCAATACACAAAGTCAGAACAAGACTGAGGCAACTGACCAGTCGCCGTGATGTAGTGGTTAACGCAACGGACGACCGGTTGGAAGGTTGTGGGTTCGAATCCCCTTCAGTCCCTTCAAAAATATATCATTGTGGGATTTTTCGACTCTAACCGGCTCCTACGCAGAGCTGGGCGTGCTACGGGCTCATTAGGAAGACTGAAACTACACAGTCGAGTCTCATTCACTTCACGGATGCGTCATTGAGGGTGGTGCTCAAATCTTCTGACCAGCACTGCAAGAGTCTGTATCTCTCGGGCCCGGCCCTGTCAAGCAGTCTCAATCCTAGATGGAACCTCACAGCATCTTGATTATCATCCTCATCAATATCATCATCATCGCATTGTAAAAATAAAACTGTGCCAGCGTAGAAAATGGGACGAACAAGAAAAGATAAGCACAAAGGTAACCTCCTTGGGTGCGATGATCCTTAAAAAAAAAGATTGATGCAACTGAAATGTGGTTTGTAAGAAGAATGTTGAGAGTTCCGTGGGCAGCGAAGAAAGTAAACGAAACAGTCATGAAGGAGGCAGACACAAGAAGAACATTTATGAAGAAGATCAGGAAAAGAGAAGCAACATTTATAGGACATTTTATGAAGCAAGAGAAATTAGAGCACCTGGTCATAACAGGAAAGCTGGAGGGAAAAGAGCACCAGGTAAACCCAAGGAGAAAATATCTGACGGATTGCAGAGTGGCTGAGGACAGTAAGGGTGGGAGATGTTCTAGCAGCGACAAGGATTAGATTCGTATGGAGGACCATGATTGCCAACGCCATGTGGCGGGGCACATGAAGATGACGATGACGATGATGACAATGACGATGATGACGATGATGACAATGACGATGATGACGATGATGACGATGACGATGACGATGACGACGACGACGATGACGACGACGACGATGATGATGATGATGATGA
>CM060314.1:22886022-22936022 GCA_030674185.1 Monoplex corrugatus
TAACATCATCTTCAAGCAACAACTACTGGCCAAATGCAATCAAAAGTGTGTGTGGGTACTACTGTATCATCATGGAATGACGATGGCGATGGAATGGAGAACATCATCCTAAGAGAAGAGAATAACATCACCCGTACTGCATTTCACTAGACACCAGAAGGAAGACAAAAGTGTAGGAGACGAAGAACACCTGGTGACGAAAAATTGCAGGTAATCTCCAGATCCTAAAACAACCAAAGAAACTATAAAATGACTGGGTCAGATTAGACAGGGGTGGAGAATTGCTGCTGCCCAACATGTCAGTAACAATACTGGCCAGTAAGCAAGTAAATACATATGTTAAAAGCGTAGCACGTTCTGGCAACAGTTAAATGATGCATGGTGCTTAGTTTTTCCACATCATCCGACATGACACACTATCCAAGACCACCTTTGCAAGATACCCTGTGAGGAGGCTATCACTAAAGTTGACCAGTAGAAGAGCCGGAGGCCAAGCATCAAAGTCTGGACCGACTTCAGAGTGTTTGACCTATCTGCTGCTGCATCTTACAGACTGAGATGGAGGACCCTGTCTTTTGGTACATCCTATCCGTTCTCCTAGCCTCGACTCTGAAATACTCAGCGACCACACTGATATAGATTAGATGATGATAAAATTGGTCAAGAAAATTGTACCTGTTTTAGAATCAGATGTCATCTCTTTACAACCGAGAAAGGTTCGAGTAAACAACAGCTCCTGCCCCCATCCCTCCCCTCCCCTCCCTTCGCCCATCTCAACCCTTCCACCACTCACAATCTCAGTGCCCATACCAGCATTAAAGGAACGGGCAAAGGCTCTCAGCTAATAACATCAGTGTCGACAATACACAAATAAACAACAAAATGGTCTATCCGTTCTAACATTTCCCATTTAATACGAAAATGGTTGCAGATAGAAATATCCATATTTTGAATTTCTCAAGGTCAGTGTAACCTTGAATAAGATTTACGTAAAGTAAAGCTTCTTTTTCTCTTCCTTTCATTAAAAAACTTTTACCTTTAAAATGAAAATATGACAATATCAGAACATGCAACAATAATTCAGAGTGCTCATGTGACAATAGTTTAAAATGCAACATTATATTTGATAGCATTTATAAACTTTTCAATAAAAATCATCGTCAGCAAATCTTAGGCAAAGACAACAGAAAATGTCACACATTTATTAAATATTGTTTTCTATTTTCTGAATTTCTGTTGATCTGTCCTCAAAACATTCTGACACTAAACATCCCAAATGCAACTATGTCTAAGATGATATCTGTCTTTCTTTTTGATCCAAACGATTCAAAAATTGTCTTTTGATTCCTATCAAATACGTCATCTGGTTGATTAGGAAGCGAAGACCATAGGTGTACAATTTTGAACAGAATAATCAACCTGAGAAAAGCCACTCTATCAGTAAACGTTTTGTTTCTTTTGAACCACATCAAATACAGATTTTTGATCTCAACAAAATCTCCTTACAACTGATCTCAATAAATTCCTCCAAATCATTTATAAACTACATGTACATTCCAAGGAACTGATATTTCGGTGGATTACAATTCATATTTAAATGTGATATATACGTGATTGGTGAGTTCTGTGCTTCCAAGCCAAAATGCACTGCTTTTTCTTGCTATCTATAGGAGACCAGAAATTCTTCCCGAGTCATTATCTTTTTTTCCTTTTTTAGTCCAAAGATCGTTTATTTCTCCATTCTCTATTTAAGATTATTTCTGTATCATTTGCTTGTCGCGATATTTTGTTTTCCTATTTGTCTTCTCTACTGTTCCTTATTACATCTTCATCCTAACAGATCATTATTGTGAAAAGTTCATCACAAAGAATAAACAAATGAGGTGAACATGGACCCCCTTGCCTAATGCCTCGGGTCGAGTAATTTTTTTATTGAATTTGTATCTCTATTTGTATTGTGAAAAAGGTGGAATCAATGATTCTGTATATCTCGGGACTCAGTTCAGTGCGTATTCCTGTTTGTTCTACTGAAATGTTTATATTATTGGTACCATTATTATTATTAGTAGTAGTGCTAATAGTAGTAGTAATAGTAGCAGTAGTATCATTCTTCTTCTTCCTCCTCCTCTTCTTCTTCTCCTTATTATAATTACTATCATTATTATCATCATCATCATTAGTAGTAGTAGTAGTAATAGTAGTAGTAGTGCTAGTAGTGGTAGTAGTAGTAGTCGTCGTATTAGTATCATCATCATTATTTCTATTATTGTTAGCCTTATCATCAATATTATCCAGAAAGAAACTCTGGGAAGAGCCGGACAGTAGAAGGTCCTCAGAGGAGAAATCCCCGTTAAACAAATGTTTCGGCCCTTAACTCCTGACACTCTAAGAGGGCCGGGCCACATCCAGGTCATGACTCTTGGATGCCCCTCTGCTGTCGCCGGTTTGTTGTGTTGTTGTTGTTGTTGTTGCTCTGTGTGTGTGTGTGTTGTGTTGTGTTGTGTTGTGTTGTGTTGTGTTGTGTTGTGTTGTGTGTGTGTTGTGTTGTTGTGTGTGTGTGTGTGTGTGTGTGTTGTGTTGTTTTGTGTTGTGTTGTGTGTGTGTGTGTTGTGTTGTGTTGTGTTGTGTTGTGTTGTGTTGTGTGTTGTGTGTGTGTTGTGTTGTGTTGTGTTGTGTTGTGTTGTGTTGTGTTGTGTTGTGTTGTGTTGTGTTGTGTTGTGTGTGTGTTGTGTGTTGTGTTGTGTTGTGTTGTGTTGTGTGTGTTGTGTTGTGTTGTGTTGTGTTGTGTTGTGTTGTGTTGTGTTGTGTTGTGTTGTGTTGTGTTGTGTTGTGTTGTGTTGTGTTGTGTTGTGTTGTGTGTGTTGTGTGTGTGTGGTGTGTTGTGTGTGTGTTGTGTTGTGTGTGTGGTTGTGTTTGTGTTGTGTGTGTTGTGTGTGTGTTGTGTGTGTTTGTGTTGTGTGTGTGTGTGTGTGTGTGTTGTGTGGGTGTGTGTGGTGTTGTGTTGTGTTGTGTTGTGTTGTGTTGTGTGGTGTTGGTGTTGGTGTTTGTGGTGGTGTGTGTTGTGGTTGTGTTGTGTTGTGTTGTGTGGTGTGGTGTGTGTGTGTGTGTGGTGTGGTGTGGTGTGGTGTGTGTGTTGTGTTGTGTGTTGTTGGTGTGTGTTGGTGTTGTGTTGGTGTGTTGTGTGTGTGTGTGTGTTGTGTGTGTGTGTGGTGTGTGTGGTGTGGTGTGTGTGGTGTGGTGTGTGGTGTTGTGTTGTGTTGTGTTGGTGTGTTGTGTGTGTTGTGTTGTGTTGTGTTGTGTTGTGTGTGTTGTGTGGTGTGTGTGTGTTGTGTGTGTGTGTGTGTTGTGTTGTGTTGTGTTGTGTTGTGTTGTGTTGTGTTGTGTGGTGTTGTGTTGTGTGTGTGTTGTGTGTTGGTGTTGTGTGTGTGTTGGTGTGGTGTGTGTGTGGTGTGTGTGTGGTGTGGTGTGGTGTGGGTGTGTGGTGTGTGTTGTGTTGTGTTGTGTGGTTGTGTTGTGTGTTGTGTTGTGTGGTGTGTTGTGTGTTGTGTTGTTGTGTTGTTTGTGTTGTGTTGTGTTGTGTTGTGTTGTGTGTTGTGTTGTGTTGTGTTGTGTTGTGTTGTGTTGTGTGTGTGTGTGTGTGGGGTGTGTGTGTGTGTGTGTGTGTGTGTGTGTGTGTGTGTGTGTGTGTGTGTGTGTGTTGTGTTGTGTTGTGTTGTGTTTGTTGTGTGTTGTGTGTGTGTGTGTGTGTGTGTGTTGTGTTGTGTTGTGTTGTGTGTGTGTGTGTGTGTGTGTGTGTGTGTGTGTGGTGTGTGTGGGTGTGTGTGTGTGTATGTGTGTGTGTGTGTGTGTGTGTGTGTGTGTGTTTATTATTTATTTTTTTAGAAATTTGTCCTCCAAACATCACTTGACATTCTTACATCAGGTACGGAAGCCTTGCAGTGGGTGACCTCCGCACAGAACGGCACGCTTCTCCAGGCTTGCTCAGGCAGCAACTTCACCTTCCCCTGGCACTTCACACTAGAGACTGGAGAGCAGCTGGAGGACATCAAGTGGCTCTACGTCCCCAAGGGTTCCTCCGCCTCCACCCCAGAGCTGGTGGCCAACTACATCTACGGCCACTTCATTACCATGCCCCCCTTCACGAACCGCCTGGTCTACCTGGGCAACGGCGATCTGTCCATGAGCCACGTCACCCGGCCGACGCGGGAACGTACATCGTGGAGGTGGTCACCACTCACAATGCAAACACCGGATACCAGTCAAACCGTCGCTACGTGGTGATGCAAGTTTTCGGTAAGGTGTTTGGGGCTTTTCATGTGACACCCCCATTCCCTCCCACTCTCCCCCCGTCCCTTATCGCTACTCCCAGTATGCCAGGATGGAGATCTTTTAATATAACTAGTATTACCACGTTATAGCGCTTATTGAATTCGTTCCGAGCGCGGAGACGTCATTTTGAGAAATTGAAACTGAAACTTGGGTTTAAGTTCTTAAGCCCAACTTTAATCCAAGATCTCATGATATGTATATATGGGTTGTTTCCTCTGTGCTCGTGTTGTTGTTGTTGCTGTTTGTTGATTGTTATCCAGATAGATTCGTATGGAGGACCATGATCGCCAACGCCATGCGGCAGGGCACATGATGATGATGATGATGAGTATTATCGCCTTCCGGGAAAAAAGTCTGGTTCAAACTCGGGGTGCCCTACATGAAGCTTGAGCTTTTGCTGCCCATCTTAAATTAACGTAACTGTTACTCTGCTGAAGTCAGTAATGCACTAGACAAGACCTCCCTTTCAACCCACTTCTATGGGATGGTTATCTCTGTTAGCAATACCACCTAAGGTGGGTGCTGACGTAAAACTGAATCAAATCAATCAGTCAGTCGAATATTCTGTGCTAGAAATTTCCTTCTTTTTTCTACAGCTCTCCGTTTCTGTTCTCTGTTTTTCCTTTTATTTTTATCCAATCGCCTCTTTGTGTGTGTGTGTGTGTGTGTGTGTGTGTGTGTGTGTGTGTGTGTGTGTGTGTGTGTGTGTGCGTGTGTGTGTGTGTGTGGTGTGTGTGTGTGTGTGTGTGTGTGTTCTTTTTGCCTTTTGCCTAAATGGTCCATTTACTTTTTCTCTGTTTTCAAGAAACTCGTGTGTTTTTCCGTCTCTGACATTATCCACAGAACAGGGAGTATGCAGACTGTGCAGCAACATAATGCCTGCATATTGTGGACCAAAGAAGAACAATAACAAAATGCACCCATGCATATGAGATGACACATCTCAAATGTGTGAGACTGACAGGAGCAGAAACGCCATCCGTACACTCAAGCCTGTTCGAAGTATGACCAATGACCCATAACAAGAGTAAATTGGCGACGACAGTGTGCACAGGAAACAACCAGATTTGAACAGCCAGCAGATCTGCAGCTAATGAATGGAAGAGGGACCGGAAGAAACAGAAACCTGGGCTGCAGGACACCTTCCCATGCACTGCCAGTGGAACAGAATGTCTCTCTAGCACCGGTCTCGTATCCCGTATGAAGACTCATACCAGGCGCTGTAGACCAGGACGCCTACTCATCCGTCGGATCGATGGGAAAGTCTGTCTATTTCCGTTTATTATGCAAGTTCTTTTGTTCTCAAATACATCTTACTTTAGTTGTTTAGTTGTTTATCTATTTGTGTATTTATTTATTGATTTGTTTGTTTATTTATCTATTTGTTTATTTATTTATGCATGAATTTATCTATTTATTTACCTATTTATTTACTCAATTATCAACTGCTGTCTTCCGCTTGTACTGAGAGGTGTTGCGGGAAGATGCTGCTTGCGACCAGCAGCCAAATGAAAAGTCTGGCGTACTGTGAAATGACGTAAATGTCGTCATAGAATGCCAACACTGACTAAGCAACAAAAATGAATAACATTAAATAACATTATGCCACCAGAGAATGCTATCTAGAGCTGGATAACAGTTCTCTCGATGATATAATGGTATAAGGGTTTTTTTTATATGATACATATGAATATATCAGTTTGAAAAATAATAACAATAAGCGCGTGCAATCCATGATTTTATCCTTTTATGTGATACTTTTACAATCTGAATTAGTCAGCCATAAGACAATTAAGGACCAGTGAAAATATGTGATTTGGAGGTTTTAAACATGAACATTATTATGTGTTCAGTTCATTTTTCTCTTTCAGATCAGTATTTTTTTGTTTTGTTTTTCGGTTTTTGTGTTTGTTTGTTTGTTTGTTTTTTTCATCATAATCTACAGTCCAGACAGACGTTAAACGTTTCTTTATTCTGTTTCCGTAGACTGGGATGAAATCTTAACCTTTGTTTTGTTTTTTTCTTAAGTTAGATATCATTCATAGTGCACGTATTACCCCTCTCTCTATCTATCTGTCCGTTCGTTTGTCTGTCTGTCTGTGTCTCTCTCTCTCTGCTTTTTGACCCCTCTCTATCACACATACACAGACACACAGATATATATATATATTGATATATATTTATATATACACACACACACTCGCACACACTCGCACACACTCACACGCACACACTCGCACACACACACGCACACACACACACAAGCACACGCACACACGCAAACAAATCAATTGATAATTTATAATGCTACCAATTTTGAAGAACAAGGTCTCCCAACAGTGTAAAAATCGCTACTCACAGTTCCGTAGCTTTCGATGGCGTTCTCGCCATCTTCGTCAGCGCTCTAATGCTGTCTGCGTGAATCTCTATTGATAATTTCCTTCCCAAGTGTCTCCCTTCATCCTTTACAGACCATAACAAGTGCTGTTGCTCTCTCTGATTTCCTTGTGTATTATGTCTTGTTAATATAGATATATCCATGCATTTGTTGTTAATGTTGTTGTTGTTGTTGTTTAATTAGTATTCTAGTTCTAGGTAGATATACAAATAAGCAACGGCAAGTAACTTCTATCGTTGGAAAGCAACTAACACTGTCGTTAACATTGTCTTTCCTTTTCTTATCTCTCTCTCTCTCTCTCTTCCCCCCTCTCTTCCTCTATCTTCCACACTCATTATCCCTCTCTCCCCCTCGCTCTCTTCTCTCTCCCTCTTTCATTCTCTCTCCTTCTCTCCACCCCTCTCTCTCTCTCTCCCTCCTCTCCCTTTCTGTCTCTCGACACTCTCTCCCTCTTCCGCCCTCTCTCCGTTTCTGTTTTTCTGCCTCATTCTCTCTGTCTCTGTCTGTCTGCTCTCTCCCCCCCCCCTTTCTCTCTCCCATTCTCCATGTCTCTCCATTTTCTATCCCTCCCTCTCTCTCCACCATGCCTTCCCTTTCTCTTCCCACCCACTCCTTTCTCTCTCGCTTCTCTCTCTTTATCATTCTATGTCGACAGTTTTGACAAGAGTCTTGTTTCTTCTTCTTCTCCTTGTTTCCTCAGGGGTTTTTTTTTTCTCTTTCAGTAAGCGTTCATATAAATATCACCCACCACTACGATTTCTCATTCTTGTCCCCCTGTAGAAGTCCCAGCAGGTGTTGACAGTTCCCGGTGGACAGAGGTGGGCATGCAGGCTGTGCCTGATAAAGTGTCGGGGGACTGGCATGTGGTACTGACCTGCGGTCACTTCCTCTTACACACCCATCCTGAGCCACAAGTCGTCTGGGAGGTAAGGATTAAGGGGGGGGGGGGGATAAGCTTGCCATCTGATGTGAATGCGCTATGCGCTAGTATGTGGTGTTAGGTGCTGATACTGCTGTTGATGATAATGAATTGTTATTGTTATTGTTGTTTAAAGCCCAGCCGACTGCGTAGAGCCATATCAAGGCTATAACCGTTTCAAAACATGTAAATACTTCAACAAGAAAAATGAAAAGAGAATTAAGTACATATATCAACGCATTCGCGCACATTATCTAAGGAGATGCCCCTGGTGTTGACCACTCCGTCCAATTCATCGCATATGGGGATTTAAAGAACAAACTCTAATACAAATTTAAACATAACTAAGGACATTAAAACATATGTAAAAAAAACAACAACAACAACAACAAAAACCGGGCATAAATCACCTAAAATTGCTTCTGCACATCTCACCTTCTTAGAGTCAAAAATGCACTTGATACATGTACCAAGTTATCAATCCTAGGATAAAAGTACGTAAGACTTTATCGAAAACATACAGGTTAATGGACCAGACAAGCAGGAAATAATGGGAAGAAATGACATAAAGCAAAGGTATAAGGCAGAAACAAAGAGAGTGACAGAAAAGAGGAAAATTTCTAGCACAGAATTTCCAGAAGGTGGGGACATTATTTGGACAGAAAGAGCCCCCGACATCCCCACGGGGGAGATGATGATGAATAAATACAGACAGATAGATAGACAGGTGTACAGGTAGGGAGATAGGTAAGCAGATAGAGAGAAAGGCAGACAGACAGACAGACAGATAGATAGATAATAATAATAATAATTACAATATTTATATAGCGCAAAATCTTGATAAAATCAAATCTAAGCGCTGAAGCAGACACACACGCAAGCACGCACGCACGCACGCACGCACACACACGCACGCACACACACCACACACACACACACACACACACACACACACACACACACACACGCATGGCTATAAATGGGGAGAAAGAATAAAAGCAATAAAAGCAAGAATAAAACCAATGGAAAATTATAGAGAGCATAGCATATACAATTATATATTATAACCATGTGATTCCCTCCGAGCGGAGACAGGCTGCAGAGGGGGGTTAGGATTTTATGCGGAGGAGAAAAGGTGAGTTTTGAGAGCGGACTTGAAGGAGACAAAAGTAGGTTGCTGACGGACTGAGAGAGGAAGTTTGTTCCAGGAGAGTGGACCAGAAACAGAGAAGGCTCGTGGACCATAGGTATTGAGCTTAGTGCGTGGAAAGCGAAAAGTCAGAGGATCGGAGGCAGAGCGGAGGGTACGTGAGGGAAGATAGATCTCAAGTAGGCTTGACAGGTAATCGGGGGCTGCGTTATTGAGGCTTTTGTAGCACATGGTGTCTAGTTTGTACTGTATGCGCTTTGATACAGGGAGCCAGTGAAGTTGTGCCAGGAGAGGAGATATGTGGTCAGCTTTTTTCTTTTTGAGTACAAGGCGTACAGCATTGTTTTGAATGCGCTGTAGGATGTGAATGGTGGAGGCAGGAAGACCGGACAGGAGTGAATTGCAATAGTCAATGCGAGACATTATGAAGGAGAGAACGAGTTTTGCAGTTGTTTCGACAGAGAGATACTTCCTGATCAGCCTTATACGATGGAGATGATAGTAGCAGGATCTGGCAGTTTGAGAAACAAAGTTGTTCATGGAGAGGGTAGAGTCAATGCAGACACCAAGGTTTTTAGCTGAATCAGAAATTGGGACTGATGTGTTACATAATGGGAGAGAAAGAGGAGGCAGCTGAGAAAGTTTCTGACGGGTGCCAATGAGGATAGCTTCTGTTTTGTCGTCATTAAGCTGAAGTCTATTGTGTGTCATCCAGTTCTTAATGTCCGAGTAACACTCAGTGGTGCGAGTCAACAGGCGCTGTATATTATCAGGTGAGTCACTGTCTTGAAGTTGGAAAGATAGATAGAAAGATAGATAGATAGATAGATAGATAGATAGATAGACAGACAGATAGATAGACAGACACACACACATACATACATACATACATACATACATACATACATACATACATACATGCATACATACATGCATACATATATACATACATACATACATGCAGACATACATACATACAGACAGACGGACGAACAGACAAACAGACGGACACAAAGGCAAAAATACTAATGATACATAGACTATATACATAAATACACAAACAATAAGTAGATAAATGGGCTAATAAATAAATGAATAAAAGAGTAGATAAAGAGATGGACAGATAAAGAAAGAAACAAAACAAAAAAGAATGAATGAATGGATGAATGAATGAATGAATGAATGAATGAATTGATAGATAGATACCTAAGTAAGTAAATAAGTAAGTAACTGACTGACTGACTGACTGGTCAACTAACCAGCCAACCAACTAACTAAATAACCAACCAACTGACCAGATAGATAGATAGATAGACAGAAAGGTAGATAGATTAATAGATAGATAGATATATAGATAGATAGATAGATAGATTAATAGATAGATAGATAGATATATAGATAGATATATAGATAGATAGATAGATAGATAGATAGATAGATAGATAGATAGATAGATAGATAGATAGACAGAAAGGTAAATCTTTATGTATTTCAACTATTTTCCTGCGTTTCATTTTTTGCCATAGAAATCATCCGGGTGCTTTTTTTTTTATTAGCATTATTGTTGTTTTTGGAGAGGTGCTCTTCTACAGTCTTGTGTCGTTTTCTATTTTGTTTTGTTTAATGTTCTTTAGAATTGAACTCAGTACCTAAAACATGTTTGCTGCAAAAAAAGTTAAGCAGTACAAATAAATATTGCTGGGCAATACAAAACTGGTCGTGTTTGTTTATTTTAGACTTTGAAGGACGAAAGTAACCTGATTTGTTCATTACTCCACGTAAGCTGACAGAGTATAGACTCGTTTACCTAGGACACAAACAAAAATTAAACAATGAAAATAGATAGATAGATAGATAGATAGATAGATAAATAAATAAATAAACAAATAAATAATAAATATATAAATAAATGATAAATAAATAAATAAATAAAAATCAGACCGGATGATTTCTGTCGTAAAATCAAAACTTTATCAAGCTATTTACAGTACACAATATATTGATTGATTGATTGACTATAATACCAAAAGATTTATTTATTTACCTATCTATCTATCTGTCTATCTATCTATCTATCTATCTATCTATCTATCTATCTCTCTCTCTCTCTCTCTCTCTCTCTATATATATATATATATATATATATATATATTCTCTCTCTCTCTAGAATCAGAACGTGTATTTGATGTATATATATATATATATGTGTGTGTGTGTGTGTGTGTGTGTGTGTGTGTGTGTGTGTGTGTATGTGTGTGTGTGTGTGTGTGTGTGTATATAGAGAGATACTTACAAACATATATATATATATATATATATATATATATATATATAGAGAGAGAGAGAGAGAGAGAGAGAGAGAGAGAGAGAGAGAGAGAGAGAGAGAGAGAGAGAGAGAGAGAGAGAGAAACAGACACAGACAGAAAGAGAAATGAGTGAATAGACAGGTAGAGATTAGAGATCAGGGGAGTCTTCTACCGTTTTCCTCCACGAAGTTTTGTGTATTCATTCTTTCTTGCCTTTTGCATGCACATGACAAAGGGTTGTTGGCCACAAACTGGCGCCTGTCTTTTTCTTGTTACATCAAATACACGTTCTGATTCTATTTATATACGTTCCTGG
Source organism: Monoplex corrugatus (assembly GCA_030674185.1). NCBI lineage: Eukaryota > Metazoa > Mollusca > Gastropoda > Littorinimorpha > Ranellidae > Monoplex > Monoplex corrugatus. The sequence continues at coordinate 22,897,441 of CM060314.1, forward strand.
CTCAAGAACACAAAGCAATAATTCTGACATCACAATATCAATCTGGGTATGTGTTAGAACAACTCCATCCTTTCACACGGTTTTTTTTTTTTCAATGACCATTCAGCTGGCTGCATGTGTAAAATCATTGTCATGCAACCCTTGAAAAGAGCAACATTGCCACTCGGTTCTTCTGTAGCATGGCACTAACATAACTTTGTTACTGATGTTGTCCGGACTTCGGTTTTAAATCGTCTCTGATCAATAGCGTTGCCTATCGGCTCTTCTGTAGCATGGCGTTGCTCCTAATGTTGTCCGGACTTCGGCTTTAAATCGTCTGTGATCAATAGCGTTGCCTATCGCTCTTCTGTAGCATGGCGTTGTTCCTAATGTTGTCCGGACTTCGGTTTTAAATTGACTCTGATCATTTTTTTTAAAGATTCATTCATCTTTTACAGACTCCAACTGGGTCAGAGCTGACAAGTTCCTACAGCCAGAACGGAACGTATTTCCTGAAAGTGTCGAACCCTGTGAGTGAGGGAGACTATGTCTGCAAGGTGACCTACCCTTCCAGCATCGCCCGCTGTCTGTGGGACAACACCTCCCTGACACATGAGGCCTCCCTGCACCTGGACGCCGCCACGGCTCGCCTTATTCTCCTGGAGGCCAAGCAGGAGGCCCTGTTGGGGCAGAACCTGCTGCTGACAGATCTGAGAGACAAACTGGCTCACACTGATTCCGTGCTGACTCAGACACAACAGGACCTGAACACCACCATGAGCGTGTTGTCCAACACGACTCGGGAGTTAACCATGACGAAGAACGTCTTGGCCAGCCTCAGGGGGGACCTCACCAACATGCAGACAGAGCTGAACGACCTCAGGAACTGTTGCAGGGCGAAGGAAATAGTGACCAAGCCGACTGAAAATACCACGCCAAGCGTGAACTATGTGAGGGATGTCAGGCACCAATTGACCGAGACGCAGTACAGGCTGAACGACCTCAGAGGGGACCTCACTGACGTGCGGGAAAGGTGGATGAACTGAAAGAGTGTTGCGTGGCAGCGAGCTTACCGCCTGTGGATCACACGCCGTATATGAAGCCAGACCTCCCAGACCCGCTTATCGGGGATATAACTACATCGTCCTTGTCAGGGGACGTCACTGAAGACGTGACTACGGTGCCGCACATAACGAAGGAAACAGTGACCAGAAAGACGGTCCAGAGAGTTAGCACTGCACAAGGCTTGACACGGGACTTGAAGATGCTCACCAACCACGTCCGCGTCGTGGAGTCCAGGCTTCAGCAACTTCAGGGTGAGTGGAAAGCGTAAAACAAAACAAAAAAACAACGATTTGTTAACCTTGAAAAAAAACAACCCACCTATGAGCTAGTTAAGCTTTCAAACGAAATGAACCTAAAGGTTCGTTAAGCTTTCAAACGAAATGAAACTTAAGTTTCGTTACGTTTCCAAACAAAATGAACCGAAAGTTTCGTTACGCTTTCAGACGAAATGAATCTAAACGTTCGTTACGCTTTCAAACAAAATGAACCTAAAGGTTCGTTATGCTTTCAAACAAAATGAACCTAAAGGTTCGTTACGCTTTCAAACAAAATGAGCCTAAAGGTTCGTTACACTTTCAAACAAAATGAACCTAAAGGTTCGTTACGCTTTCAAACAAAATGAGCCTAAAGGTTCGTTACGCTTTCAACAAAATGAGCCTAAAGGTTCGTTACGCTTTCAAACAAAATGAGCCTAAAGGTTCGTTACGCTTTCAAACAAAATGAACCTAAAGGTTCGTTACGCTTTAAACAAAATGAGCCTAAAGGTTCGTTACGCTTTCAAACAAAATGAGCCTAAAGGTTTCGTTACGCTTTCAAACAAAATGAACCTAAAGTTTGTTACGCTTTCAAACAAAATGAACCTAAAGTTTCGTTACGCTTTCAAACAAAATGAGCCTAAAGGTTGTTACGCTTTCAAACAAAATGAGCCTAAAGGTTTGTTACGCTTTCAAACAAAATGAGCCTAAAGGTTTCGTTACGCTTTCAAACAAAATGAACCTAAAGTTTCGTTCGCTTCAACAAATGAGCCAAAGTTCGTTACGCTTTCAAACAAAATGAACCTAAAGTTTCGTTACGCTTTCAAACAAAATGAGCCTAAAGGTTTGTTACGCTTTCAAACAAAATGAACCTGACTGTTCGTTCAGCTTGCATACAGAATAATTGTATGGGTTTGCTCAGCTTTTCAGACACAATATTCTACAGTTGTGCAAGCGATCCGAACCTTACACTTAATGTTTCACCTCCAGTAAATGTTAAGGAAAATGTATTAGTTGAAATGCATACAATACTCAAAAACAGGTCAAAAGTCAGACTGGCAAATAACATTGCACAATGGAAAGCAAATGCCTAATTCATACTTCCTATTAACACTTTGTAGTCTGTTTACGCATCTCAAGGACTCCATAGGACGAATTAAATATAGAATGAGATTAATGGACTGGCATGCAAACAAGAACTCGATAGAAAGACCAAAGAAGACAACGCCCTTCCTATCTCTTCCCAACCACTGACCTCTTCACTACTCACACACACGCACACACACACACGCACGCACACACATACTGCTCAGCCACTCCCCCCAACCACTCCCCCGCCCCTCCAAGAAAAAAAAAGAAAGACAGAAAAGAGGAATTTCGTACCATCTCACATCATCTCGTCTAATCCTACAACCAGCATGGCAGTTTTGGGTAGAGGACATATGAAAATGATAAAGATAATGATAACGATAATGATGATGAAATTTACTTTGTTTCCCAGCGGAAGAAGTGTACCTCTGTGCAAGTTATCGAGATGACCGTTTCCTGCAGAATTTTTACATGGACAACTCTTGCTAATGAAAAATGATTGCGAGATGAGGCACTGCACTGCACAAGGAGAGTCGAAGAAAAGCTCTCAGATTAGTAGCGTGTGTGTGTGTGTGTGTGTGTGTGTGTGTGTGCATGTGTGTGTGCGTGCGCGCGTGGTTTTGTGCGCGTGCGTGTGATGTGTGTGTGTGTGTGGTTTTGTGTGCGTGCGTGGCGTGCGTGTATGTGTGTGTGTGTGCGTGCGTGCGTGCAGTATGAAGAAGAAGAACTCTACAGGTTTGCACAGTCGTTGTGTGTGTATGTATGTGTGCGTGCTTGCTTGCGTAATGTGTGTGTGTGTGTGTGTGTGTGTGTGTGTGTGTGTGTGGTGTGTGTGTGTGTGTGTGTGTGTGTGCGTATCTGTCTGTCTGTCCTGTCCTGTCTGTCCACACTTACGTAGGCTATAAACAACACAGTCTTCACACTTGCAGCCCAGGCTAACAAACGGATCGCGTTCCACGCCCAAGCGTCTTACCAACAGTACAACAACAACGACCACGTCCAGTTCAGCGAAGAGGTCTTCACCAACGACGGTAACGCCTTCAACAAATCCTCGGGAGAATTCATCGTCCCAGTGAACGGGGTCTACGTGTTCCTGGCATCGACCAGTGCCTATGGTGTGTACGGAAGCTCGTGCAACGCGGATCTTATGGTAGATGACCGGGCAGTGGCCAGAATGCTGGGAAAGTACATGAACAGTTATGATCAGGTGACGGGTCACGCTGTGATGCACCTGCGCCGGGGTCAGAGAGTATGGGTACGGAGCATCGGCGCCACTGCTATCGACTCCCGTTCTATTTTCAGTGGCTTTCTGCTGAAACCGGGCCGGTAGACTTCAACTTCAGTGAAACATTTTTAAAAAAGGTAATCATACGTATATGCAAGCACGCGCGTGCGCTCACACGCACAAACACACACATCCATTCACATACACACACAAACAGATAGATAGATAGATAGATAGATAGATAGATGGATGAATGGATGGATGGATAGACACAGACAGACAAATAGATAGATGGATGGATGAATGGATGGAAAGATAGATAGATAGATGGATAGAAAGATAGAAAGATAGATAGATAGATAGATGGATAGATAGATAGATAGATAGATAGATAGATGGATAGATAGATAGATGGATAGAAAGATAGATAGATAGATGGATAGAAAGATAGATAGATAGATAGATAGATGGATAGATAGATAGATAGATAGATAGATGGATAGAAAGATAGATAGATGGATAGAAAGATAGATAGATAGATAGATAGATGGATAGAAAGATAGATAGATAGATGGATAGAAAGATAGATAGATGGATAGAAAGATAGATAGATAGATAGATGGATAGATAGATAGATAGATAGATAGATAGATAGATGGATAGATAGATAGATAGATAGATAGATAGATAGAGATAGATAGATAGATAGATAGATAGATAGATAGATAGATAGATAGATAGATAGATAGATTGACTGAGTGAGTGAGTGAGTGATATAAAACTGTAGATTATACATACGGAGTGGAGTTTATTTTTTGCGAACAGTTTTGCTCTTGAATAATCTGAAGTTCACAAATCCAGAGCATCAGAGCTATTTCCACAAGACTTGCGCTGTTTTTCAGTGTTTTTGTAAGTCCGTTCATTTGTTGTTTATTCTCTCTCATTTCTTACGCCACAAAAAATTTCATGCGTCCCTATGTCATCTTTAGTCGGGGAGGGTGTAAAGCAAGTGAACAAACAATCTTTATTATTTTGAATACAAAAATCTGCCATTCCTTTATGTTGGTCGGTTTCCTGTGTCATTTTTTTTTTTCATTTGTCTTATTTGGAAATAACATTGTTTGCTTGAAACTGTATAACGCCCAACCCTTTCACGTAATGCACCAAAACTGTTTCATTCCTTGTTAATTATTGAAATGAGTGTTTCTCTGATTCCGTTTACACGTATTCAAGTGCCGTTAATATCCACTAATCTATTAAGCGCGCGCGTGTGTGTGTGTGTGTGTGTGTGTGTGTGTGTGTGTGTGTGTGTGTGTGTACGTGTGTGTGTGTGTGTGTACGTGTGTGTGTGTGTGTGTGTGTGTGTGTGTGTGTGTGTGTGTGTGTGTGTGTGTGCGCGCGCGCGTATGTGTGTGTCTTTGATTTAAATTTGATTTCAGACAAAAGCAAACTGAGTTTTTTTATTCAAATCACATACCACCATGAACATTTATGCTTTTCAGGAAAGAAATGTGTAGGGCCTACCATTCACTATTTTGTTTTACATCTAGTACTGCACATACACGTTATTAAACAATAAACAGAAAAACCAACTTATGTACCACTTCATGTGTTTCTCTGCGTCCGAGTTGATGGAAAGATATAGAGTGGAAACCATTTATAACAGGACCGGTTATAACAGGAATCCGGATATAACAGGGCTTTTTTCAATCCCCATTTTTTCTTCCTCTTTCTCTCTATTAAAACTTATCGGCAATAACAGGGAGACAAGAGGGCTCGATCGGTTATATCAGGGATGCCGAGACGGGCTCTGCAGCAGAAAGGCCTAGGCCTAGACTCAGCACGCCACGCAACTGGTTCTCACTTGTGCCTTTATAAAAAACAAAAACAAAAAAAAAACCTCAATGACACTACTGAGAGAAAATGGGCCTACTACACCCCTGTTCAATTTTTTTTGTCAAGGGACAAAACCCATGATTTACAAAAGTCAAGAGTTAGTTGATCAGTCCTTATTTCCCTTGATATCTGATATAACAGGGATCTGATATAACAGGGATTTTGATTTGGTCCCAATCATCCCTGTTATATCAGGTTTCCACTGTACATGGTTTACTGCACGCGTGTGATTTTGAATACAGAAGCAATTTTAATCATATTGTGTAAAGGTGTTCAAAACAAAATCTGCAGATGCCATCAAACAAACAAGAGACTGGTCACTATAATTCCACAGCCAGAAACAACTTGTGTCAAAATATGTGATATTAATGAATGAATGTTCAAGGAAACAAATGGTTACATTGTACAAGACTGCCTCTTATTGTCTATCTATTTAGATAGATGGATGGATAGATAGAGAGATAAATAAGAAACGAATGGTTACATTGTACAAGACTGTCTCTTGTTATCTAAATATTTAGATAGATGGATAGAGAGATAAATAAGAAACGAATGGTTACATTGTACAAGACTGTCTCTTGTTATCTAAATATTTAGATAGATGGATAGAGAGATAAATAAGAAACGAATGGTTACATTGTACAAGACTGTCTCTTGTTATCTAAATATTTAGATAGATGGATAGATAGATAAATAAGAAACGAATGGTTACATTGTACAAGACTGCCTCTTGTTATATATTTAGATAGATGGATAGATAGATAGATAAATAAGAAATGAATGGTTACATTGTACAAGACTGCCTCTTGTTATCTATCTATTTAGATAGATGGATAGATAGATAGATAAATAAGAAACGAATGGTTACATTGTACAAGACTGCCTCTTATTGTCTATCTATTTAGATAGATGGATGGATAGATAGAGAGATAAATAAGAAATGAATGGTTACATTGTACAAGACTGCCTCTTGTTATCTAAATATTTAGATAGATGGATAGATAGATAGATAAATAAGAAACGAATGGTTACATTGTACAAGACTGTCTCTTATTATCTATCTAATTAAATAGATGGAAAGATAGATAAATAACTAAATATAGATATATAGATAGATAGATAAATAGATAGATAGACAGATAGATCGATAGACAGATATATACAGTGGAAACCATTTATAACAGGACCGGTTATAACAGGAATCCGGATATAACAGGGCTTTTTTCAATCCCCATTTTTTCTTCCTCTTTGTCTCTATTAAAACTTATCGACAATAACAGGGAGACAAGAGGGCTCGATCGGTTATAGCAGGGATGCCGAGACGGGCTCTGCAGCAGAAAGGCCTAGGCCTAGACTCAGCACGCCACGCAGTAGGCCTAGATCTAGATCTAGGCTAGCCTTGGTATACTGTGTACTGTACACTGAAAGAACGCTTCGCAATGCGAGCGTGAAGCGCGCGCAAGCGTGTAGGCCTGAGGCCACTGAGTCAGTGACTGACTGCGCCATCATTCAGTTTGTAAGCTTACTGCACACTTACACCAGACCAGATCTAGGCCTAGATCTACTGTTTATCTTTCTATTTTCTTAGCTTTCTTGCTGATTCTGATTCTCATTGCTATTGCTCATAATGGCCACCGCTGACAACAAACGTAAAAGAAAATGCCTTTCAATTGAGAAGAAATATGAGATCATCCAGGCTGTCGAGAAAAAGCAAGCATCCCTCGCAGAGATTTGCCGTCAGTTCGAAATTCCACAGGGATAGTTGATCAGTCCTTATTTCCCTTGATATCTGATATAACAGGGATCTGATATAACAGGGATTTTGATTTGGTCCCATCATCCCTGTTATATCAGGTTTCCACTGTAGATAGATAGATAATAGATAGATAGATAGATAGATAGATAGATAGATAGATAGATAGATAGATAGATAGATAGATAGATAGGTTTTATTGTTGCTTGAAGCCCAGCTGACTGCGTCAAGCCATATCAGGGCTATAACCATTTCAATACACACACAGTACTTCAACACGAAAAAAAAAAAAAAAGGCAACAGAAAATTAAGTACAAATATCTATGCATTCACGCACACAATCAAAAGAGATGCCCCTGGCAATGACCACTCCATACAATATATCACACAGGGGATTCAAAAAACAAGCATGAATATACATTTGAACATAACTGAAGACATTTTAATACATAATTATATATTATAAAAACAGGCCTACATTACCTGTAATTGCTTCCGCATATCTCCATTCCCTAGCCAAAAATGCACTTAACATATATACCCAATTATCAATCCTAAGAGAAAGTAATAAGACTTTATCTTACATATACAGATGAATGTACCAGCAAGGCAGACAATGATAGGAAGAAATGACAGAAAGCAAAGAAACAAGGCAGAAACAAAGAAAGTGACAGAAAAGAGGACATTTCTAGCACAGAATTTTCAGAAGGCGGGATATTATTTATACTGTCATCCCCATGGGGGGGGGGGGGGGGGGGGGGGAGAGATAGGTAGATAGACAGACAGAAGGACAAATTGGTAGATAGACAGAGATAGATAGATAAACGGATGGACACAGACAAATAGACAGACATATAGATCTGGACAGATAGACAGATAGATAGATAGATAGATAGATAGATAGATAGATAGATAGATAGATAGATAGATAGATAGATAGATAGATAGATAGACAGACAGACAGACAGATAAAAACTACTGGGTTTCAAGCCTTGGTGGGATCCTCTTATTCAACGACTTTTATTTTATCAGAGATTAGATTAATACAATGACGAGGGAAAAAAGCAACTTTGATCACATTGCTGCAGACATCGTGATCATATTCCACTACTCAAGCCTGCAGTACGCTTCAGTTTACATTCTAGCGTTTTATCAGATAATGGCGACAGTGTGTGTGTGTGTGTGTGTGTTTGTGTGTGTGTGTGCGCGCGCGTGTGTGTGTTCGTTTGTGCGTGCGTGCGTGTGTGTGTGTGTCCGTGCATGTCAATGAGAAAAGTTTAGCCATGCAATATACACAGAAAAGTTCAAATATCATAAACTCCAGTCTCCTCGCACACAGTCTCTCTCTCATACTGGACAAACGATATTCTTTAGCATTTTATTCGTCACACACACACACACACACACACACACACACACACACTCACACACACACACACACTCTCTCTCAAATACATACACAGACACTCACACTCGTACACACACACAGTCCCTCATACACTCTTTTCCACAAATCTTTAATTTCAAAGCATTTACTCTTTAAACACACACATGTTCATGCATATATATGCCTGCATGCATACACACACATGCTTACAAACGCACTTGTGTGCGCATATACACACACATACATACACAAATACATATCCATAAACATTTACAAATCTTTAAGTCCTATGACCTTGTTCTTCAGGTGTACATCTATTCCTCATGCACATGCACACACACACACACTCTCTCTCTCACACACACACGCACACACACACACACACACACACACACACACACACACACACACACACACACACACATTTTAGATTTCACAAATCTTTACCTTCCAATAATATATTTTCAGACATATATCTAGTGCTCATGCACATGTATACACCACACACATGTTCATACACATGTGCACACACACACACACACATAAATGTACATACACATATACACATACACATGAATGTACATACACACATACACATATACATGCACACACACACACACACACACACACAAACACACACACACACGAATGTACATACACATGTGCACATATAAATGCAACACACACACACACACACACACACACACACACACACGCACGCGCGCTATCACAACTGACAGTTGCGGGACCAGCGAGGAAAGGGGATGGTGTCCTTAATGTTGGGTGTACCCAACACAAACTGTAGGTATCGCTCAAAACCCAAACCAAACCCGCCGTGAGGGCTGGAACCAAACCGTCGCAGATCCAAATACCTGCAAACGTAAGCATAAAACTCGTCACTCAAAATGAAATATTATCATGATGGTCAAGCCATTCTAGCAATCTCTCTTTCCAAACAAAATTATTAAGAAAATGCCTGATTTTGTACTTCTCAAGGTCTACACGACTGTGAAGAAGCATCTGATACAAGAAAAACAAACAAACAAACAAAAAAACTTAACATGAAGCAAGTATAATGGTAGGCTGTCACAACAGTGAAAATAGAATGCAAATGCAGTCCAAAGTTCCTGACAAAGTCCAGTTCACCCATCTTCCCTCAAAAAGTGCAGATTATTTTAAACCTTTTGACTCCCACAGGAAGCTGGTGCATAGGGTAAAGAAATCCAAAGGGTTCAGTTTTTGCTTTGCTAGCATGGTTGACAATGCAGGATGCTAGTGGACAGGGTACAGGGAGTCAAAGGGTTAAGGCACTTTTTTGGTCCATGTGACTGTGATCTTGGTGCCATGGCTCCAAAACATGCAATCACTACTCTTCAACAGTCTTCACCTTCAAACTAAATCTGGTAAAACTCCACCCAGAAATCAAACACAACTTTCTGCCTGAGAACCAAACCCTGCCACCTACTACAATATATGTGCTGGAAAGGGGCTCTGTCTCACACAGATGAGTGTCCATGCCAGAGCACGTTGTACAGTTCTGCTGGCTGTAACAGGCAATTCTAGGGCAACTGAATGGACTTGGTGAAAACCACATCTTTCATCCACACTGTGCCAGAATGACTACTTCAGGTGTAATCATGCTTGAACCTAACAAAACAACAATGACAAAACAACAACAACCACGGCTGTGCAAAACTGGCCAAATCGTTCTCTTTAGTTTACTGCGGACGGCAGCTGTAGGCCTGCAAAGCCTGGCATTCCAGAGTGGGGGAAGGGGGTGGGATGCAGGGTCGAGACGGGGTCACGACAGTAGCTGCGGACGAATCCCTTCTTTGTCTGTATTAAAACTTGATCATTTTACCCGATCTTCTCCTGTCTGTAGACACGGAACCTAAAATATCTGGATGTTGATTTTTTGTGATTTACAAGTTTGTTCTAAGTGCCCGCGTTACGTCTAAGAATTAGAATTTGTACCGTTGACTGAAGTTTGTAATCTACAAACTTTTGCAGTGACTATGTGTTCAGCTGCTGTGCTTTTTTGTTAAAACGTGTATTGTTCACGTGTTAAAACTTCTAATTCCACTGATGCTGATTTTTTGTTCCTCCCCCCCCCCTTTTTTTTTTTTTTATCGTTTTCTCATCCTTTTGTTCTCGTTTTATTTCATCCATTTTTTTTTTTTTTTTTTTGTCGTTGACTTGGAGACTGGTTTCCAAATATATATGTGATGCTGAAGTATTGATGTATATGAAGTTAAGTGAAAGTCTAAGGATAAGTTACTCACTATAATCTGCTTTGAACATCACATCATTCAGTCTTGTACTCAGAGCACTGTTGTGAGAGAACTGAACAGTTTTGTTGTTTTGATCGTAGTTCTTTCCTTACGTATTAGTGTTAAGTGTTGTGTGTATAATTGAACAATGGCTGTTGTTTATGAACACACTGCAATTTTGCACAATGAGAGACTTCAGTCTTTGTGTCGAGCATGTGGTGGGCGTTCCAGCAAAAAAAAACAACAACAACAAAAAACAAACAAAGCCCAGGGCTCCCATTCTCTGTCAGTATGTGCTCAAAGTGCTATGCATGGCTGAGAAAACTGAAGATGTCGTCTGTTCCATCGAAAACAATAATGAAAACCAGTCTGTCTGATGTGGAGAAGGCGGCACCAATGTGGGTTAACTTTGATGCAGTTCAGTGTACACTATTCATTACTGTGTTAAAACTTCAACCTGCATTCAACACGCACCCGGCAGTGTGTGATGACCAACCTCTTGACCCCAATTCAGTGGAGTAATTAAAACGCGCACCTCTCCTCTCAGGTTCAGGTCGAAAACTTTCAAGTAAGTGGAGGTGCACGCTGGCATGCTGTAGTTTGTGTGGCATGTTGTTCTGTGTGCATGGAAACTGTCAGGACTGCATTAACGGCGGTTTAAAACAGCAAAATTTTGTGAAATCGGAAATTATCCGTCTCCGTACTTGTGGTTGTGCATGTATTTGAACTAACACTGCAGTCTGCTTTGCCAGTCAAACACATTCGTGTTTGGTATCATTTTAAAGCTCGTGGTTCTGGCCATCCAGCTATCTACAATACACTCTAGTTTGGCCAAAGCGCTTTAAAAAAATGTAGCATTTAAAGTCATACCCATTTCCCCCAGTTAAACGCCAGATGTCAGCTATGGCTGCTGACAGGCGATATATATAAACAATCTGCCCAGGGAAGGCAGGCATCATGGTCGGGTCACGCATAGGTCAGCGCGCTCGGCTCAGCAACTAAAGGGAAGGGTTGGAACAGCAGTGCAACAACAACCACCACTGAGAAAATCTTGTTGATAAAATTTTGTCTCTCTCTCTCACTCACACACACACACACACACAAAACACACAACACACACACACACAAACACATACACATGCATATGCACACAGACACACATATGCACACATACAAAAGCAAACAAAAGCTGAGAAAATCTTGCTGACAAATTTTTGTCTCACACACACAAACACACACACACACACACACACACACACACACACACACACACACACACACACACACACACACACACACGAACGCATGCACACCCCCACACCCACCTCTTACCAACATGAACAAATCTTGAAAAAACAGCACACACACACACATACACATTCTCTCTCTCTCTCTCTCTCTCTCTTTTATGAAAGGGCATTTGTAGAATGTAAAAATGTGGCCAGTCTGTCAATACATGATGGGACATTTACAGAATATAAAAATGTGGACGTTATCTGTTTATGTTACGACATTTGCAAAATATCAAAATGTTGTATAATGGTGCATCTCTAGAATGCTGAAATATGGCAACCAGCTGTTCATGACTGGACATATGTAGAAATAAGCATACGGCCACAATCTGTCAATCTCTACTGCGACATTTTTAGATTAAAAATATGTAGCCACAAACTGTCAGTTTGTGATGGGATATTCATAGAATATAAAAATGAGGACCACAATCTGTCCTGATTGTGATAATGGGATATTTATAGAATATAAAATTGTGGTCGTAGTATCTCTATTATGGGACGTTTGTAAAAAAAAAAAAAAAGAAAAAAGAAAAAAGATGTCCAACCAATTGTCCACACCCATTTTTAAGAGGTGGTCACCAAGGATAGGGCAATCACAATCAAAAACATTTCATGCCAAGTGAAAGCAGACAAACAAAGCAGCTGGCTGCACGTAAAGGGTCTGCAGAAGGCAGGTTGTACTGTACTGCAATCAATTTCTCAGTTCTGACCAGTAGTGATATTAAGTTATGTTTTATACCTATGTGCAGGATAACTGCAGACATTAACTAACTGCAGATGAAATAAACAGTGCAATAGATGCAATACAACAAAATATAACAATACAAAATATGATACAATACAATATGACAAACAATGCAATACTCAACACTACACCACACCATACACCACATCATGCCACAGCCTGTCATACCCCATTTCACCGTACCACCGCAAACCATAATGCAGCACGACACAACACAACACAACACAATACGATGCACCACATCACATCATAGTACACATTTCATCACCACACCACGCTATATTATACACAGACTATTAACATATGAAGTCTACAGCCTCACCATCTGTATTGTTCCTCCAGTCCCAGAAGCTGCAGGCGAGCAGTGAGAAGGTCAAGGTCATCCTCTCTCAGACTTCCACCAATCAGCTCCCCGACGCCTGGAACCAGTAGATCGACTGCTCCTACCTGTTGATACGATTGACTTTTATTACGTTCAAATCTATAACAAAAGTACCAATTCAACACTTTAACAATTATACCACAGCTGTGAAAACTATGACATGAAAATCAGCACCACCAAGAGACAGAACTTATGCCAGCAGGAGGAACACCTGACAAAGCAGACACCAGAATCGAAGGGGAATAACCACACCAAACTTCAGAATTTAGTAAGGCTACTTGCGAAGGTCATTTGCTGGGGATGGAAAAATGAACAGAGAAAGGAGAACTGAGTGCCAAAGGCAAAGGCTGTGAGTTACCAATTTTCACCCTTCCTCAAACACCCAAGCATCGCTTATCCATACAATCTTTGTCCCACACTGACTTACCAATGCCAGACCTGGACTTTTGAAAGAAAGATCACAACCTGCGAGATGACATGGCTCAGAAAAGCAGCAACCAAGACAAGAAAAGAAGTGATGAGAAATGAAGAGAACTGAGAGGTGACTGGAACAAGATCTGTCAACCATTACATCACAAAACAGTGGATCAAGTGGTCTGGCCAGGATTTTAAGCCTACAACAGCAGATGCTCAGACTCCATTGATAGAGGAAGACCACAGCAATGCTGGTCAGATGGAATAAAAGAAACATTCCACATCTACAACTTGACACTACTCCAGATTTCCGGTCTAGCTCAAGACCATAGCTTCTTTGTCTTTTACACCTCTACACCTGCCACCTGTCAGTATCATCAAGTTCAATGGTAGCCACAGATGCCACAACTCATGACAGAAAAAGTGAGTAAAGCAACACTCTGCTACTGTTACTGTTGTTTAAAGCCCAACTGACTGCAAAGAAAAAAAAGAAAAGAAAAAAAAATTAAGTACACATATCAATGCATTCACGCACATAATCTAAGAACATGCTCCTGGCACTGACCACTCCGTCCAATTTATCGCACAGGGGATTTAAAAAACATACCTGAATACAAATACAGGCATACCTAAGGACCAAAACATACATCAAAACAGGCATAAATTACCTTACATTGCCTCCGCATATCTCACCTCCCTAGCCAAAAATGCACTTACACTGCTGTTCCAACCCTTCCCTTTAGTTGCTGAGCCGAGTGCGCTGACCTATGCGTGACCCGACCATGATGCCTGCCTTCCCTGGGCAGATTGTTTACATCTCGCCTGTCAGCAGCCATAGCTGACATCTGGTGTTAAACTGGGGGAAATGGGTATGACTTTAAATGCTACATTTTTTTAAAGCGCTTTAGCCAAACTAGAGTGTATTGTAGATAGCTGGATGGCCAGAACCACGAGCTTTAAAATGACACCAAACACGAATATGTTTGACAGGCAAAGCAGACTGCAGTGTTAGTTCAAATACATGCACAATCACAAGTACGGAGACGGATAATTTCCGATTTCACAAAATTTTGCTGTTTTAAACCGCAGTTATTGCAGTCCTGACAGTTTTCATGCACACAGAACAACATGCCACACAAACTACAGCATGTCAGCGTGCACCTCCACTTACTTGAAAGATTTCGACCTGAACCTGGGAGTAGAGACGCGCGTTTTAATTACTCCACAGAATTGGGGTCAAGAGGTTGGTCATCACACACTGCTGGGTGCGTATTGAATGCAGGTTGAAATTTTAACACAGTAAGGAATAGTGTACACTCAACTGCACATGACAGTCAATTTGTTGTGAGCTTCTCTTTCTCTTGGCTGGCCTTCCTCCCTTTGTTTGACTGACAAACGCGGAGCAAACGGAACACTGGTGAACAGACAAGGCTGCATCAAAGTTAACCCACTTCGGTGCCGCCTTCTCCACATCAGACAGACTGGTTTTCATTATTGTTTTCGATGGAACAGACGACATCTTCAGTTTTCTCAGCCATGCACAGCACTATGAGCACATACTGACAGAGAATGGGAGCCCTGGGCTTTGCTTTTTTGCTGGAACGCCCACCACATGCTCGACACAAAGACTGAAGTCTCTCATGGTGCAAAAATGCAGTGTGTTCATAAACAACAGCCATTGTTCAATTCTACGCACAACACTTAACACTAATACGTAAGGAAAGAACTACGATTGAAACAACAAAACTGTTCAGTTCTCTCACAACAGTGCTCTGAGTACAAGACTGAATGATGTGATGTTCAAAGCAGATTATAGTGAGTAACTTATCCTTAGACTTTCACTTAACTTCATACACATCAATACTTCAGCATCACATATATATTTGGAAACCAGTCTCCAAGTCAACGCAAAAAAACAGCAACAAATAAATAGATGAAATAAAACAAGAACAAAAGGATGAGAAAACGAAAAAAAAAAGGGGGGGGAACAAAAAATCAGCATCAGTGGAATTAGAAGTTTTAACACGTGAAGAATACACGTTTTAACCAAAAAGCACAGCAACTGAACACAGTGACTGCAAAAGTTTGTAGATTACAAACTTTAGCCAACGGTACAAATTCTAATTCTTAGTCGTAATGCAGGCACTTAGAACAAACTTATAAATCACAAAAAATCAACATCCAGATATCTTAGGTTCCATGTCTACAGGCAGGAGAAGAGGGGGTGAAATGACCCAGTTTTAATACAGACAAAGAAGGGATTCATCCGCAGCTACTGCCGTGACCCCGTCTCGACCCTGCATCCCACCCCCTTCCCCACTCTGGAATGCCAGGCTTTGCAAGCCTACAGCTGCCCCACAGGTAAACTAAAGAGAACGATTTGGCCAGTTTTGCACAGCCGTGCTTAATACATGTACCCAATTATCAATCCTAAGAAAAAGTACATAAGACTTTATCACACACATACAGGTGAATGGGCCATTAAGGCAGAAAATGATAGGTAGAAATGACAGAAAGCAAACGAACAAGGCAGAAACAAAAAGTGACAGAAAAGAGGAAATTTCTAGCACAGAATTTCCTGAAGGTGGGGATACTATTTATACTTGGCTTGTTTTTAAATCCCGTAAGCGAGATCATGTCTCTCCTCTGCTAAAACGCCTCCACTGGCTTCCTGTACAAGCTCGTATCGAATTCAAACTTGCGATTCTCTGTCATTCATTTTTCTCTGGAACGTCCCCTTGTTACATTTCTGATCTCCTATCCGTCTACTCACCTTCCAGAAATCTTCGCTCCTCTTCTGACTTAAGACTACTGTGCATTCCCAGAGTAAGAACTAAAACCTTCGGTCACTGCACCTTTTCATATTCAGCACCAACTTTTTGGAATTCTCTGCCCCGTGAAATTCGCTACATTGAATCTATTACTTCTTTCAAGACTGCCCTCAAAACTTTCCAATTTAAATCCTATTTTCCCGACTAGGTAGTAACTGTGTGGACACTCTTTGTTCTCGTGCGCACGCGCGCGCGCGTGTGTGTGTGTGTGTGTGTGTGTGTGGGTCCGTGTGTGTGTGTGTGTGTGTGTGCGTGTCTGTGTGTGTGTGTGTGTTGTGTGTGTGTGTGTGTGTGTGTGTGTGTGTGTGTGTGTGTGCCTGCGTGTCTGTGTGTGTGTGATGTTATTAGTGTGCAGCGTCACGAGCTCCGGCCCCGTACTGGAGGTTTGCGCTTATAAATGTTCATTATTATTATTATTATTATTATTATACTGAAAGAGCCCCCAGCATCCCCATGGGGGGGAGGTGACACTCTAACTCTCAAAATCAGACATCAGTACAAATAAAAAAAAACCCAAATGGTGGGGTGATAGCCTTGTGGATAAAGTGCCCACCCAACATGCGAGAAGTCCAAGTTCAAGAGAAGTCCAAGTTCAATCACCAGTCAAACAAAACATTTCTCTATCCCCTTCACTACGCCTTGAATGCGGGTTCTAGCGGGTGCTTGTCTTTCAGACCAAAAAATAAACCCGGGTACTGTGTGCATATGCACTTTACACATGTAAAAGAACCCACAGTAATTCAGGGGTTGTCCCTGGCAAAATTCTGCAGTAAAATTCATTCATAAGTATACACGAAGACAGGCCAAACTTTACATGAGGAGTCTACTGTGACAAAAAAACAAAACAAAACAAAAAAGAAAAAAAAGAAAAAGGACATACAACAAACTGACCCCCCCCAAAAAAAAAACAACCAAAACAAAACAAACACTGATCAAACTAAACATAGCAAGAAAAAACAAACAAAAAACACAAAAAGATATCTTATAACTACGAGTCAACAAGTCAAATTCATTCATGTTTGTAATCCAGTAGCTTCAAGTTGAATGATACTATCAGAATTACATGCTTATTTTATCAACATGTGATGTTTTACAAGTGTGATCTACCCTCTCCATCCCCTTTCCCCCAACTTGCACACAAACATTCACAGTCACATACACACACACGCGTGAGCGCGCACACATACACACACTTTTGAACTCTATCCACAATATATGCTTATTTCATAAATAGTTTTATTTAAAAGAGGTAACTTCACCCTTTTCCTCACACCCACACATAGTATAAATGTAAGTTTTCTTTTTTTCATAAGCATGACAGAATTTGAACTTTATCACAGTCTGCTTTTGTTTGGCATTCGTATTTTGACCGACTACTTGCATTTGAACCAAAATCACAATAAGAATGCAAATTTAATAGAAAAAGAAAAAAAAAGGTGGGCACAAATTCTTGGCCATCTGGCTTTTGTCAAGTGTAACACACACACACACACACACACACACACACACACACACACACACACACACACACACACACACACACACACAAAAACCAACAAAGAATAAACGCACAAAACGTACCTATATTTGGGATAACCCAAAGATTATTAGTTCCTGACACATTTATAATCCCACTGATGCTTATAATGATAAAGTGAAAAGTGATATCGTTAACTACAGAAATTATTCATTGTTGTGTTGATTTATTCCAACCAAAGCATGTCTGGCAGCCCCATTTTGAGTTTTTTTGACAAGAACATAGTGGCATGTGGTCAGCTCACCTAACAGCTTGAGTTTTCCAAGCTTCACTAAAAAGTCGGATTATGTGCAATGTGCAGTGAGTCCAACCAAGTTTGGAGAACAGCGTTACACATGAATGATTTACAATAACAGTAATTATAAATAAATGTGTTCTGAGTTCTGAGTTCACACTCGTTCAACTTACTGTCTGGCCGTCCTGGTTGGCTTTGGCATAGAAAGGTTTGAGAGTGGCAGGAAAGTCTGTGACAAACACAGGCACATCACCCATCTGTCTGGTCAGGAATTTTTCATGTTCCTTCTTCAGGTCACAACCCCACTGCAACACATCATGAGAAAGACTCTGTGAAGAATGATAGCGTGTGCTGGCAACAGTACCATAACCTTTAATGACATTTCACTCATTGTCACGCACTCATTACTCTTCTCAAAGTCTTCAGCGCGCGCGTGCGTGCGTGTGTGCGTTCGTGCGTGTGTGTGTGTGAAGAATCCAACTATACAAAATTGAAATGCAAAATGAAGAGTGTTAGTTATAGATCTTTTTTCCCCCTATATATGACTCACCTCTGCTTTGTACTGAAATGTGCGGTTATGTTTCTGTAACAGTGCCAACGCCTCTGTATAAGACAATCTGTACAGACAAAGACACACAATCTGACTGTAAATACTGAAACCTGTATGTATGTGTTACAGACTTCATTTTCATAAGGCTTGAGAACACGATATCACATGCACTGTTTTGTGGATTATTTCCCATAAAATATACTCACAATTCTTTCAAAAAGATTTGAGGTCATACTAAAATAAGCCTCACAATGCCTAAAACATATCTTCAGCTTTTACTTTGTCTTTTCCATTTACTGTCATGGTTATAAATTGTTTCTGCATTTTACACATTCAGACTTTTTTTGTAGAGCACAGAAAACTTAAGCTGTTAGGTGAAGCTGACCACATTCCACTACGTTGTTGCACACTTTACTGCATCTCTAGTGGGTGAGCATGCTGGGTGTCTTGATGTTTTCGTAAGCCAGTCATTGACATGATGGGTGTCCATGCTGGGTATTCTGATGTTTCCGTAAGCCACACACTGACATGACCTACAAGATCTTACAAGATCTTAATGTGCACATTTGAAATTCTGCATATGTATACACATCAAGGGGGTCTAGGCACTGGCAGGTCTGCACACATGGTGACCTGGGTGATTGGGAAAATCCCCATACTTTACCCACTAAGTGGAAGGTGTATAGACAGAATGAACACTGGACCTTCCCACTGGAATTTGACCTTTACCAACTTAAACTACTGCGCCCATCAATATCTGTCATTTGGAGCCAATGATTTAAGCATGTGTGACATATATGGCAAAGACAGCAAAGAGGATTGCCATGAAGTGCTAATTATCACTTGGTCCCTAATTGACAAAAAAAAAAAAAATTTCAGACTAATATATCTGAAACAGCAGTATATAAAATATATACTAATACATATAGTTTCTGAATAATAGCAGTCATCCTTGCTTGCTGGTTGAGAGCTGTTATAATACATACAAAATCTCTTGGATAATGAGTGTTGATCTGGATGGAATTTGGAATCTGTTCAAGAGGCTTCACACTCAGGTAATTCCATATGTGCACCACCCAATTTACCACACTCTTTGAGCTTGCAAGAAACCCATGTGCGGGCAAAGTCTTGAAATGGGTAGGTTGGAGGGGTAGGGAAGGGACTTATGAAACATTAAGCTGACACCACCAAATGGACTCAGCATTAGATGAAGATGGCACTGAACAGGCCACGTTTTACATGCAGGTTGGAGCACACAAGCGTACTGAATCCATTCTGAATAAAATCCCATGCAAATGAAACACCACTGCAAGAAAATCAGAAAGCATCATCAACAATTCATTAACTAATAAAGTCTTTGTCTTGTGACATCCTTACCGGACAAATGGAGCTTGTACAATCTTTTCCAGGGATTCCTGGAATCAAATCAATGTGAAAATAAATATCAAAAGAAACTGTCATTCTCTTCATTATTACCACACTTAAAATACACAAAACAGCCTCAATTACCAGCTCATTTAAGCTAATGCAAAACATACAAAAGTTGGTATCATTATGCATTCTTCAATCTGGTTTTGTCTGAGATGATTATACTACATTAAAATATCTCAAAGCAATTCTACGTCCATACCAAATCCCTTCTTTGTGTCAAAAAAGAACCTCCAATAATACTAAAATGAAACCGAAAAATGACCTAAGAGACTTTTGCTTATATGCCAAATTCCTTCATATCTCTCTGTCTGACAACACACACACACACACACACACACACACACCACACACACACACACACACACCACACACACCCCACACACACACACACACACACACACACACACACACACACACACACACACACACACACACACACACACACACACACACACACACACACACACACACACACACACACACACACACTCACATACACAAATGCACAAATATAGAAATACCTAACTTATCTTTCTTTATTTCCATATCAAATTCCTACTTTATATTAGACAAAAAATATCAAAGTGATTTTTTTCCATATGCCAAATTTATTCCTTTTCAATGGTACACACACAAACTGGAATTAACTCCATGGCAAATGTGGTAGGAAACAAACATGAAATCTTTGGCATGCTGTGACAATACAGAGCAACCTAAAACTGGGAAAAAAGCAAAAGCTGAAAACTCACAATAACATGTCCAAACTAGACCCTAACTTCCCCATTAATGATGCTGACCTTATGTTGTTGCGTGCCCTGTCTCTTGAGGTAGAAGTCCAGTTCTGTACTGCTGTTGTGCAACAAACGCTGGCATGTCTCACGGACCATCTCTTCCATGACCTGTAAACAATAAGGTCATTTTCTTAATGTGCAATCCTTTGACAACTTTTAGCAGTATGGAGGAAACAATCACACCTCATCTGATTCAAAGTGACTGTCAACATTCATGTAAACAGAAACCAGAAACACACGGAAATAAAATGAGAATGGATGTTAACCGACAAACCACAACAGGCACAATTTTTTTAAGCCAACTGATCCTTGACAAGCATATACAAAGGACAATACAGAAACAAATTCATTACACTTAGGACAAAAACAACAATCAAATAACTTCTCTGATAACTCCTCTCCAGCTCAATAAATATCAGGGAAGTCATCTATCTGTACTTTTTGTCCTAAATCTAATGAATTTGTTTCTTTGCTGTCTTTTATGCCTGCTTGACTAAAATTTGCACCTGTCTTGTTCCGTTGAGTAAATCTGGTAGAAACTTTGACTGCCTCCTGCATCTCTACTATTTCAAAGTTAGTATTTGTTCTTATTCTTACTGTTGAAAGTAAACAAACAGATCAGAGAAAACCAGATGCAACAATATTATACACACATTCAGTTAGTATCTTGTCATGTTCTGAGATCAACACAAGAATTTTTTTTTTTTTTTTTTTACTATACATTGGAGGATTTGTGGAAATTAAAATCTCCTTATTTCAACTATTCAGGATATTACAATACAAACGTGTTGGATGAGTAAGTACATAAATTCTCCTTTTTTGTCTCCCTGATTTTTCACTGCTTTTCTTAAACATTGCATACAATTCTCTTTCCTGAAATGAAAACAGGACAACAGCAAAACATGCAACAATAATTCAGTAATTCAATACAGATATAATCAAAGCTATGTTGATTATTCATCACAGGTGAGTAAAATAAGGGTTCAAAGGATGATGTTTGATCCCTGACTCCCGCACCCTGTCTACTAGTATCCTGCAATGTCAACCATGCTGGCAAAGCAAAAACTTATTTCTTTGACTCTCTCACTCTATCCACCAGCTTCCTGCAGAAAGCTGGTGGATAGGGTGAGAGAGTCAAAGGGTTAGTTTTTGCAGTTGTTGAATGGGGTGCAGGGGTCAAAGGATTAAAGTTACACATAGAAATACATTCAGAGTTGATGAGTCTTGCTTGTCATTTTGACCCACAGGAGCAAAGTGATAATGTTAACAACATTTTTTTTCTTTTCTTTTCTTTCTTTTTTTCCTGATGTGCAGTGAATGTAAATAAAAGCAGTGTAGCAGTATCACTATCATACTTTTTCCTCACATAGGTGGATCAAACAAGCCAAAATATGGTCTGCCTTTGTGGATAATAGATATTTAACATTCATTTCAACATTGCTTGGTCTAGAATACGGAAAACATTTTCCTCAGACTCAATGCATCTAATTTCCAAATGCGATACATGTTTTGTTGCTATCTCACTTTCTGCACTGCCTGTGTGTCATTGCCCCCCGCCTCTCCCCCCATCCTGCTGCTCAGTTTAGTTATCAGCAAACCAGCAAACCCAATGAATCTGAGGTCACCATGACAGCAGGGCATGAAGGAATCATAACAGTTCTTTAATACTGATTAAAAGACATTGAACAGAGAAGTTAGCAAGACAAACAAAGACAATAATACTATATTTTAAAACTCTTTTGCTGCCGTGGGTGATTTCAGTCGCCACTACTGTTCACCACCATAGGTGACTCTGGTCAACACTGAGAGTCATGTTGAAAAAGACAGTTTTTCACAAAGTAACAAAGTTCACCCCACCAGCTGACAATCCTGCATGATTGTTGACATAAAATCCTTCACTCCTTGACCAAATTTTGCGTGGTACAACTCGCTGTGCTACTTTGAGACAGACTGAATGACTTGCTCAGCCTAGCACTGACAGAAAAATAACCAGCACTGAGGAGTGTTTTTCAGTTAAAAACTTGGCAGTGAAAGAGTCAAATGATTGAAGCTACTGACAAAAAAGTTGAGAGAAAAAATGGTGGGGCATGGTAGAAAATGGGTGCAGAAGATACAGATGCTCTCATACCTGTAACAAACCATCCAAAGAAGGAAGGAATGCGAGTTCAGCCTCCACCATGTAAAATTCTGACAAGTGATGGCGACCCCTTGAGTTTTCTGCTCTGAATGTGGGCCCAAAGTTATACACCCTTGATACTGCACTGACAGAAATCAACCAAAAAATTAATGATAATCATCATTATCATCATCAATGTCATTGTTGTCACCATCATTATCGTCGTCGTCATCATCATCTTCATCATCATCAATTATCATCATCAATGTCATTGTCGTCACCATCATTATTGTCGTCGCCATCATCATCATCATCATCATCAATCCTTTCATCCCCACATCCTGTCCACCAACATCTTGCATTGTCAACCATGCAAGCAAAGCAAACACTCAACCCTTTGATTCCCTCACCCAGTCCACCAGCTTCCTGCACTGTCAACCATGCAAGCAAAGCAAACACTTAACCCTTTGACTCCCTCATGCTATCCATCAGCTTCTTGCAGGAAGCTGGTGGATAAGATGAAGGGGCCAAAGAGTTAAGTTTTTGCAGCTGGTGGATGGGGTACAAGAGTCAAAGGGTTATACAGCCCCTCATCTCAGAGGAGCCTTACGCGCTTGGCAAAAACATTCAGTGCATAAGACGGACCTGCATAAAACACATATACATCAGCCCCTACTACTATGATAAAACAGATGAACTATAAAATAAAAATAATGAATTAGAATAAAATGTCTACTTCCGCATGTCCATCACACATGCAACAACCATTGTAAACGATTAAAGATAATCATACAGATGACTGCAAAAAAACCAAACAAACAAACAAATCCCCCCAAAATTAATTTAACGTAATGATTTTTGTTTACTTTTCTTTGAGATAAACTAAGCTCGCGAAAAAAAAGTGGAAACAGACAGACAGACAGACAGACAGACAGAACAAGAAGAAGCGGTATGCGCAATCATCTATACACAATTACATTGAATGTAAGAAAAATTATTGCGTACAATCATCACTTATTCATTTTATTCGATAAAGCGTCATTTATCATTTCACTCCAAGACACATGAAAAAATGACTGCATACAATCACTGTTTGTTCATTTCATTCAACAACACATTATTTATTTATTTCACTCCAAGACACAGACTGAGAAACAAAAAAAGTGCAGTCTACTGTAACTACTATGACTATTGTCTCCCCTGGCTTACATCATAACTTGTGGTCTACTGGAGCCATCATGACTATTGTCTCCCCTGGCTTACATCATAACTTGTGGTCTACTGGAGCCATCATGACTATTGTCTCCCCTGGCTTACATCATAACTTGTGGTCTACTGGAGCCATCATGACTATTGTCTCCCCTGGCTTACATCATAACTTGTGGTCTACTGGAGCCATCATGACTATTGTCTCCCCTGGCTTACATCATAACTTGTGGTCTACTGGAGCCATCATGACTATTGTCTCCCCTGGCTTACATCATAACTTGTGGTCTACTGGAGCCATCATGACTATTGTCTCCCCTGGCTTACATCATAATTTGTGGTCTACTGGAGCCATCATGACTATTGTCTCCCCTGGCTTACATCAACAACTTGTGGTCTACTGGAGCCATCATGACTATTGTCTCCCCTGGCTTACATCATAACTTGTGGTCTACTGGAGCCATCATGACTATTGTCTCCCCTGGCTTACATCATAACTTGTGGTCTACTGGAGCCATCATGACTATTGTCTCCCCTGGCTCACATCATAATTTGTGGTCTACTGGAGCCATCATGACTATTGTCTCCCCTGGCTCACATCATAATTTGTGGTCTACTGGAGCCATCATGACTATTGTCTCCCCTGGCTCACATCATAATTTGTGGTCTACTGGAGCCATCATGACTATTGTCTCCCCTGGCTTACATCATAACTTGTGGTCTACAGGAGCCATCATGACTATTGTCTCCCCTGGCTTACATCATAACTTGTGGTCTACAGGAGCCATCATGACTATTGTCTCCCCTGGCTCACATCATAATTTGTGGTCTACTGGAGCCATCATGACTATTGTCTCCCCTGGCTCACATCATAATTTGTGGTCTACAGGAGCCATCATGACTATTGTCTCCCCTGGCTCACATCATAACTTGTGGTCTACTGGAGCCATCATGACTATTGTCTCCCCTGGCTTACATCATAACTTGTGGTCTACTGGAGCCATCATGACTATTGTCTCCCCTGGCTTACATCATAACTTGTGGTCTACTGGAGCCATCATGACTATTGTCTCCCCTGGCTTACATCATAACTTGTGGTCTACTGGAGCCATCATGACTATTGTCTCCCCTGGCTTACATCATAACTTGTGGTCTACTGGAGCCATCATGACTATTGTCTCCCCTGGCTCACATCATAACTTGTGGTCTACTGGAGCCATCATGACTATTGTCTCCCCTGGCTCACATCATAACTTGTGGTCTACAGGAGCCATCATGACTATTGTCTCCCCTGGCTCACATCATAACTTGTGGTCTACAGGAGCCATCATGACTATTGTCTCCCCTGGCTTACATCATAACTTGTGGTCTACAGGAGCCATCATGACTATTGTCTCCCCTGGCTCACATCATAACTTGTGGTCTACAGGAGCCATCATGACTATTGTCTCCCTTGGCTTACATCAACAACTTGTGGTCTACTGGAGCCATCATGACTATTATCTCCCTTGGCTTACATCATAATTTGTGGTCTATTGGAAATGTTATGATTATTGTCTCCCTTGGCTTATGGCAAAACATGTGGTTTACTGGAACTGTTAATATATTTGTCTCCCTTGGCTTACAGCGTAACTCTGGCTCTCTGTTAAGACCATGATATGCACGCTTTCTTTCTCCCTCTTTCTCTAACACATGTGGGCACACACGGACACACACACACACACGGACACACACACACATCAAGCACACGTACTGGCTGCTGAGCTAGAGTATACTCAGCCTGTAATACGTGTGACTCTTGAGCCAAGTCATCACTACCCTCTCTGTTTCACTTACAATTCAAATCAATGACATGTGATGTCAGTCGACACAGGAAAGTCCTGATGCCAGAGACATAAGGGGCCAGTCAATACAGGAAAGTCCTGATGCCAGTGACATAAGAGGCCAGTCAATACAGGAAAGTCCTGATGCCAGAGACATAAGAGGCCAGTCAATACAGGAAAGTCCTGATGCCAGAGACATAAGAGGCCAGTCAATAAGGAAAGTCCTGATGTCAGTGACATAAAAGGCCAGTCAATACAGGAAAGTCCTGATGCCAGTGACATAAGAGGCCAGTCAATAAAGGAAAGTCCTGATGCCAGTGACATAAGAGGCCAGTCAATACAGGAAAGTCCTGATGCCAGAGATATAAGAGGCCTATCAGTACAGGAAAGTCCTGATGCCAGTGACATAAGAGGCCAGTCAATACAGGAAAGTCCTGATGCCAGTGACATAAGAGGCCAGTCAATACAGGAAAGTCCTGATGCCAGTGACATAAGAGCCAGTCAATAAGGAAAGTCCTGATGCCAGTGACATAAGAGGCCAGTCAATACAGGAAAGTCCTGATGCCAGTGACATAAGAGGCCGGACAATACAGGAAAATTCCGATACAGTAACAGAAGAAGTCAGTCAGCACACAAAGGTTCTGTCATCAGCGAGGATGGTTGTGTGGCAGACACAGAACATTGATCATATGAAGGAGCACAGAGCATGCAGAGACAGAAGTGACCACATGGCAACAAGGTCAAGGCCATAGGATGGTCACGGCAATGATGACAGAGCTGTTGGGTTTTCAGCCTCTCAATCGGTTCTAACATCAGCGAGGATGAATGTGTGGCAGACAGAACATTGATCAGATGAAGGGGCACAGAGCTCACAGACAGAAGTGACCACATGGCAGCAAGGTCATGGTCACAGGATGATCATGGCAATGATGACAGAGCTGTTGGGTTTTCAGCCTTATAATCTCCTTCCTCAGATTGATCAACCTCTGCTTCAGCTTTAACTAGCTCTCAAATTTTAGTTTCAGCTTGCATGAATGGTTTGGGCTTGCTTCAGAGGATCCTGTGCCTGCTGATGTTCCTGTGATTACTAACCACAATGTAAAACTTTAAATGCTGTCTCTAGTGCTCCAGTCATGCATCTCAGCATCACCTAAATCTTTGCTTCTGTCTGCCGTCATGTTGAGTTGGAAAAGCCACCTCTGTGGCTGCTTTGTTGGTCATGTTCTTCTGCAGAGCTTCTTGGACATGTCTGCTGATCATTGTGCTATCTGAGGGACTCAGTAGTGAACGCACGATGAACTGGACTTGGAAGCTGGACCAGGCAGTACTTCGGTAACTGAGTCACAGACCTCGTTCTTCACAGCAGTCCCAGTTCCCCATCTATCAATTCTTTTTCATACCTCAAATGATGCAGCCTAAAAACTAAAACTATTATGTTTATGATTTTGGCAACAGCACATAACGTATTAGACATGTGTTTGTTAAGCAAAAAAACAAACTAAAGCACAAAATCGAAATTACAGATGGGAAAAATAAATCTTGCTTGTCAAAAGAAACATACATCTTGCAGACATAAAACAAATATGTACAGGTCACTTTGCAGAAAATTGTGCATAATTTCCCTGAAACCAGATGTTCTGGAATTTCACAAGATGTACTGGAATGTCTGTGCTACAAGATGTATATAAAGAGGCTCCTCCCTGCTTCATCCACCAATTTTTAGACAAAAATTTGAAACTAAACCTGCGTTTTAGATGCAGTCAAGATCAACTGAACGAGACTCAAAGTGATTAGATCTATCAAATAATGGCCAAATCAAAACAATGAAATATGGACAGAATATAACGACTAATCCGGCTTCCTCGAAAAATGTCTAATATAAAAGAGACAAAAAGTTATGTTGTTACCTAGCAACAGCCTCAAGGTGCAGCTGTCCCGAGACTGTAAGAAAGGCAGGATGGGAAAAGAAATGTTTCTTGCTGTCGTCATCGCCGGAACTCTGGCAAGAGTCTGTTTTGCTGTCTGATTCAGAATCAGATGCGTAGCCATCCTTGTGGTCTGCTGGCTGTAAAAGAAGAGATAATAATTTCACCTATACAGCACAGTCCATGTCAAAAGCATGTCCGTTGCACTTTACAAGAACAGGCCGACCAAAGCGTACACACAAACAGAGACCTATGTACATACAACATATATACATATTTGTTCTTTTTTTCATCATAATGGAATTTTACTGTGTGAAACTCAGGCTGTTCTCCCAATTCAGAGCGTATCGCTAATGTACAATACCAACCATTCTTTTCTTTTTTTTTTAATTTGTTTTCGTAAACTGACCAAACACAACTGTATTGTATCTCTGTCATTACCGCCAGACAATAAATATCAGTCACTGGTTCATTTTCTCTCTCTCATGTTCACAACTACTAAATGCTAATTATTATATGATATTCACAGTTTTTTGTTAATTGGCTATCAACCAAAACTTTTTAGTTTTTAGGCCTACATAACAACAATAACATTACCATTTTTCAAAATGAATCAAAAACAAATAATCCCCGCACAGCTTCATTAAAAACGTCAAATATGAACAGCATGTGATACCATACCACATTGCAGTAGACATACAAAAAACAAAAAAAACACAAAAAAAAGAAGAAAGTCCTGCCCTACACATTTTCCAACAATTTGACTGTTGCGGTATATCTGTCATCATTCAAACAAAAAGATTGTCAAGCTTCTTCTTCCTCTTCATTAATTTTTTTCAACAATTTGGCTGTGATGACATGCCTTAAAGTTTTCATCATAAATACAAACAGATTGTCCTTCTTTTTCTTCTTCGTCTTCTCCCTCTTCTCATAATAACTGCTGCTACTACTTATACTACTACTATGAATTTCTTAAAATGAAGATGCAAAAAATTACCAACCTCAGCAACAAACACTTCACCTCCCCCTTCACAATCATTGGATGTCAAGATGGGTGTGTGGACGTACAGATAGCCATTATCCTGCACAACATAACATATGCGGCATTACAGGCAGTTAGTGTTAAATTATTCATGTGCACATACAAGGATATCATTCTGAGACAACCCTCAGTGAAAAGCCTACAATAAATTCAGAGAGCAGAAAACACTGGTCATCTGACCAATCAACATGACAAAATGGACTGCTGAGTTGAAAGATGTGGGTTCAAAGCCCTGTCAGTCAAAAAAAAAAAAAAACCATTGTGAGATTTCTTGACCATGACCAGCTCCAATCCAGGGTTCAGGATGCTACGGGCTTGTTAAGAAGCCAGGGATCACCAAGTCGACTCTACCCCATCACAGAGGGAGTTGTGCAAATTTTTTGACCAACTACAGCTGTCTATATTTCTTTAACACCAGCTGACACCAGGATGATTTGTGAAAATAAATATAGAGCATAGCTCTGTCACATCCTCAGTCAGAAAATGGAACTCCATAGTATTACCAGTACACTTATTACTCCATTCTCACTCATCACAGTACTGTGAAAAATTGTCCCACATTC
Organism: Monoplex corrugatus; assembly: GCA_030674185.1. Taxonomy (NCBI): domain Eukaryota; kingdom Metazoa; phylum Mollusca; class Gastropoda; order Littorinimorpha; family Ranellidae; genus Monoplex; species Monoplex corrugatus. Next base: position 22,927,242 of record CM060314.1, read on the forward strand.
TGTGGCTATTCCTGCCCTACTCTTAGAGTGCCTCTATTTCGGTAGACTTGAAGGGGTGCTGAAGAGCAAAAATAAGTGGAGTGGTTTAGGGTAGTGATGAAGAAGATCCTATACAACAAAAAACAAACAGAAATTAAAATATTGATTAAAGAGAGACAGAGACAGACAGACAGACAGAGAGAAAGAGACAGAAAGACAGAGACAAACAGACAGACAGACAGACAGAGAGATAGAGAGAGGGACAGAGAGAGAGAGAGAGAGAGAAAAAAACAAAGAGAAAGAAACTGTGACCTGTCAGCCAAGGAGACTTTATTGGATCTGCACATTTTCATCAGATTTTTTAGAAGAGGTAATGTTGTAAATAAAGACAGACAAAAGCAATGCTCTGATGGACTTCATTTTTGGTGAAATCACAGATCATTACTCAGGACGCACATTTCCGTTTATCTACTTATCACACATGAGTTGCTTTCTTTTGAAAGACATGATGAAATAACCAAACCATTTTGAAAAGGGCCTAAGCTTTGTGATTGTTAATAATAATAATAATAATTACAGTATTTGTATAGCGCAAAATCTTGATAGAAATCAAATCTAAGCGCTGATTGTTTCAGCCAAATGTCCAATAACAACAAAAATATTGTAGCAGCACTAAAGACATGTACATATAAACCTCTATACGCTGGTAAGTGTTGAGATATCAGTTAACTTACTGGTTGTAAAGTGATAGAAATAAATTCTGATGGTAGATTTTTCAGTAATTTGCTTCCTTAACCTCCCTTTATAAAAATGTTATGAGCTGAGCACATATGAAATCAGTGTTCAATAGGTTTCGCCTGTTAGCAATTTAGCAATGTGCAGATAAATTTGCCAGTTTCTTTTCTCCAAATCTACCCCTGTGATTGTTTGTAATCATACTGAATGGTAACAAAATCGTGTCTGGGAGGCATGGGAGTTGGTGTAGTGGCATAAATATTCAGGTATTGTTTGTACTTTGTTAATTCTATGCACACAGACATGCACTCATCAACATCCATGCAACACACACATACAGACACACACACACACACAATGCACACACACATACATACACACACACACACAAACACACACACACAAACAAACACACACACACAGACACACACACACACACACACACACATACACACACACACACACACACACACAAACACACACACTCTCTCAACAGTACTTTCTTAATGGAATCTCACCTGAAAATAGGAGTGGAACGCAGCAGCTGCAGCACTACGAAGTCGAAGTAAGGAGGCAAAGGAATCGTTTTTTTGGACGAAGGTGAAGAAAATTCCGACAATAATCTGCTGAATGCTTGTGTCTGGCCCCAAAAGGAAATTTCTGCACAAAATAAATATAACAATACATAAAAAGAAAGTAAATTATAGTTTGAGCATATTTTTCTTGGTATGAACCTGCTTTTCTCATTATCATGTGATTTTTACAAAGTATTCCAAAATCTAATATGTACATATGTGTGCTGTGAGTAGTTCCATTCGCTATGCTTTTTAAAGTACAACGCTTTGACTATTGTTAAGTGTAACTGATGTCAAGACATGCTGAAAATATTAGCTGTTTTGGTCACTGAGTTTATCTGAATATTGACATTAACGTACTATGAGAAAAAAATATTTCATTTCCACAAACTTATTTACATAAATTTGCAACAGAGTCTGAAGTTTGTCCAAGTTGGTTTCATCTCATTTGGACAAATTACACACACACTCTACCAAGATCTGCCAGCAGTTATTATGGCAAACATCTTGTCCTACACAAAATCCTATACACTACAAAGTCTAGAAATTTGGATTTGAACAGGACCTATGCAACATTATTGACACAACCAGAATGATTGCAGATTTATGATGGGCAGGAAAAATGCTATCTTTTCTGTTGCGAGGTGGGGAAAAACTTGAGACATGAGATCTTGAATCCATGGCTCTATCATTAAGAACCAGCCTACATGTACCAGGGAAAAGTCTTATCAGAACAGATGCAGTGTCAGTGAAATTTTATCACAATATAATATGTTGTGATAGTAAAACAGCAGTGCTTGTTTGGATAGCCTGCTGGCTAAGATGACTCAGCCATGGAATTGAGACCTGGCATCTCAAGTATGATCCCATCCTGAAACAATAAAACCTAGTCAGTTCCCTGCCATTCTTAATTAAGTCAGTGTCTTGTCAGTTTAGTAAGTCCACTCCTCCCTGACCATTTCAACACATCAACCAGCCGTGAGGTTTTGCAAAGACTCAAACAATATCCAACGATCTGTCAGAAAACTGCTAGCAGATTTGGCTGCAATACATATGTACGGTACTCTCCCAAGTGTGATGAACCTCTCATGAACAAATTTTGAATTCAACTCAATTATTGTCATAACATCCACACTAGGCAACATTCTAAAACACATGGAATAAGAACTATTTTACTGTGATAAAAAAGATAACATAATACAGGATACAATACAATGCAATGTAATCATTACAGTAAAACAAGTCAGTAAAACAGTGCAACACAGAACATTACCAAACACAATACAATATTCAGGCCACAGATTTCTTAATCATTCAATGAGACATACTTCTTATCATGAAACATTTTCTTTTGAAAATCATTTTTTTCTTCTGAAATTTCTTATCAGAGGAGATTTTATAAGCCTGAATAAACCAGGTGCTTTAATATCAAGGTGCATTTCCTCTCTCAAAACACTTTTCCCTTAAACATTATTCGATTGGAGGTGAGTTTATTATCCTGCTTAAGTAAAAACAGCATTTCACCGAAGTGTCACAATCTCCATGAAGGGTAATGGAGTCAGCCACCAGTTCCACACTTTGTCCTCTGGCAGGGCTTTCCTTCAGCTGTCCATTCACTTGCACACAGCTGGCAAAGGTCACTGTGTCAGGCCTAAAATACACACAAATAGAACATTTTACACTTACCAGCAAAAACAGATGCTATATGACTGAAATACATATATATATGTATACAAACAGAACAGTTATTGCTGATTTTAACTAAAGATAATTAAAAAAAAAAAAACAGTGCTGCAAGTCTTAATTACATACAAAAACAGAACAGTGTTCCAGGTCTGAAATACACTAAACAAAGAATGGTGCTGCAAGTCTGAACTACACGAGAACAGGTCAGTGTTCCAGGTCTGAAATACACTAAACAAAGAATGGTGCTGCAAGTCTGAACTACAAAAGAACAGGTTAGTGTTCCAGGTCTGAAATACACAAAACAAAGAATGGTGCTGCAAGTCTGAACTACACAAGAACAGACCAGTGTTCCAGGTCTCAAATACACAAAACAGAGAATGGTGCTGCAAATCTGAACTACACAAAAACAGACCAGTAATCAAGGTCTGAAATACATACAAACAGAACACTGTCGCTGGAGTGAAACAAACACTTGGTGAAGCAAGTAACTGCTAACCACTTTTCTCAGTCCTGCAGGACCTTTCTTCTTCCATTTCTGAGTTCATGGGCTGCAATTCATATGCAATGAGAAAAATCAGCAGTAGGTGGTGGTGGGTCAAAACTCAAGAATGGAATTTTTCCAATTTTCTAAGTCGACATGTGTGGAGACCTATAATTAGCTAAACCCCCTTCATGTGTATACACATGCAGAATATGAAGTATGCATGTGCATACTCAAGAGTCAATGTCCTCTATCATGTCTATGTGTATAAATACAAATAACAAGGGTAAAAGTGTAAGTCATGTTACAGCTGATGGCTTATGGAAACAAGAAAACACCTAGCATGCATGCCCACTAAATTAGTAAATACAAAGTATGCAGAATGAGCAGACTGTACACAGACTGTGCAGCAACATGCTGCCTGCACAGTCTGGGCAAAACAATGTGCATACAAGGACCAATAAAAAATCAGAACAACAAGACTTGCACTTGCATAAGACAGAGTCAACAAAAGCCTTATCAAGACCCCACACTTACAGACTTTGTGGAGAGATGATGACCTGAAGAGGCTGAGGGCCACTGCCATCACTGATATGCAGGAAGACATGGTCCTTGTGCTGACGCACACTTTTCACCCAGCCCTGGTAAAAGAAGAAAATATTAAAAAAGTATGATATATATATATATATATATATATAATTATAATATTTATGTACTCAACTGTGAGGAGAGTTTGATGAACACAACAGCCAAGTGGTCAGGATACTGAATATCCAGCTGGAAGGCCCAAGTTTGATCTAGCATAGGGAAAGGGTGGATTTTATTTCTGCTAAATCTGCTGCACTGTTCCTATGTCACTATGCCAATACCACTCATTTCGTCTTACCTGCAAACTTCCAAGCACATTAAAAGTACCTCCAAACACTCTGCAGTCGAAGTCACCATACAAGTATGGCATGAATGGCCATAGAATCTGGTACAATTTTTCCATAATATATATGATGATGAGAATGTGCATGATCTTGATGATGTTACATAATTAATTCTTTTTCCTGTGTGTATGACTTGACATAATTTTTTGTTACTGGTACTACACTGTATGATGTCTGTTTATTGTAAAACAATAGATGAATACATAAATAAATAAAAATAAATAAATAAATAGATAAATAGATAAATAGATAAATAGATAATAAATAAATAAACAAATAAATAAATAAATAAAGGTTTAAAAAAAAAATTCAAAAAATTCTTTGAGTTATGACAGGGTTGTACCCTATAATTTCTTTTCATGACATTCCTGGGATCAAGATCAACCAGGTCTGAGAGATCTATACAGACACTTGTATTGTTGGTAAGGAAATCTGAATAACACACTCAATCAATCAGTCAATGGCACATCCATAAAATGAAACGGAGGAAGAAGCTCCACTGTGTGGTTCAGTATTCCCAATAAATTCTTAACATGATCAACACTCAGCTGCGTAGCAGCCAGTGAGTCAGGACTGAAAAATCCTACAATAATTTTTGGATTGACTGAGGGTTCAAACCCACAACTTCCCAATCACTATAGTTTATTGAAATAACCACTCGGCAATGCTGATTGGTGGGTGGTGATTTTTCTTATGTCCCAACCGAAGTCAACATATGCACAGCCTCACCCACTTCATGTGTACATGATTGCCCTACAGAACACCAAATCCTACAGTATAAGCCATGTCAGAGTTTGATAGCTTGTGGAAACAAGGACATATTTACCAAGTACCATGCACATGCACAAACATGGAGCACGCAGACTGTGCAGCAAGATAATGCCTGCAGATTGTGGCTGATCCAATATGCATGCCTGTTGCACATATATCACATTAAAAAAAAAGGTTTAAAACATAGATACATAATAAAGACACTACTACTACTATTACTGCTATTGAATAATGATCAATAAATGATACATGAAAATTAAAATGAAGTTTCATTGTCATGGTCCAAAGTCTATATCATAAGTATAGAATATATACTTCATAGTGATTAACTAAGTGTAAACTGTCTAAGCAAAGAAATATCTTGGGTACTCTCTTTCCCCTCTTTGCCATCCTTCTGATGCATGATGCAACTGTCATTTTGTAGCACTTGACAAACACAATAGAGACGATAAAAGCTATCACATGTTAATGTTGCTAAGCATCAACCTTATGAGCAAAACAGAAAAGCAATGTTTCTAGGCGCAGTATGGCTTACTTCCTGTGTACTACTTGATCTTTAATTAACCACACTTTGTCCAAGAGCATCCTGTATTGTCAACCATGCTAATGAAACAAAAACTTAACCCTCTGACCCCCTCACCCTATCCACCAGCTTAAGGTTTTGCAGTTGGTGGATAGAGTACAGGAGTCAAAGACTGAAAGAGTTAAAGCATTAGAGTATACTGGTGTCATACAAGATCCAAAACAAGTGCGACTGCCCGCGCCCATGTAAACAGGAACCAGAAGAACAAGAAAACCAATGTAAGCACGTATTTAACAAAACAAGACAAAACAAGCGCAAATTTTAGCCAACCGGCCTTTGCCAAGCGCGAACGCACGGTCACAAACAGACTACAAACACCAAACAACGGATAATAAAAACAGGACTAAAAACTTCCCTGCCGCCTCGTCCAGTGGATAAAAAGGGACCAAATATTGGTGTCAGTCACAATGTTTATAAATTGTATCATGGGTTCACCTTTCACTTTGTTCCTCATTTGGGCCTTTATCACTGCAATCCACATCAGAGTGTAGTGGTGTCAGTCATAATGCAGATCTGATGGGCTCATGCTTAATTGCCATGTGGGTCTAACTAATGTCTAATCTTTAATCTTAGACCAGAGGTTGTGGTAGGTGTGGATTGTGTTGAGACTGTTAATACAGTGAGATTATCATCTAATCATTCAATGGAAGTTTTCAAAAAATGAGGACATTTGCAAAAGTTCTGCATGCACAGTCGAGTCAGTCAGTCACACACCCACACACAAAGAGTCTCACACATACACACACACACACACACACACAGTAACACACACACAGAGTCCAACATACACAAACATACAGTACTTACACACAAATCACACACACAATGACAAAGTGTCTCAAACATACACACACACACGTATACAACAGTCACAAATGCATACACACACACACACACACACACACATAAACACACACACACACACACACACACACACACACACATACACACACACACACACACACACACACACACACACACACACACACACACACACACACAGACTCCGAGTCGGCTAACGTGCGAAGAAAAACAAAAACTTCAGAGACCAGGCACTGAGGCAGAGATTCATGGTCACCCCTAAAAGTCAACCCGGGTACCTACGCTGACAGACACGGTAGATCCACACATCTTTTCATTCTGCAACAATGAAGCGATGTTCAGTTTTGTTAGTCTGCAGCAGTGTCTACGAAACTGTAACCTCCCACTTATGGCCCTTGGCCGGCACATTTTAGCACATAGTAACCTAATGGGCGCAGCCATTTTTGTCTGACGTCATCGCAGTTTGTTCAGACGAACAACGCAGCCTCGATTGCAGTTCAGTCACTCGATCTGCGCAGCGTAGCGAAGAATCGTACACGGTGACCGAAAAAAAGACAAAGAATGTGAGTTTGATGTTTTTCTTTTCGATTTATTTAAGTAATTTTATTTCAAAACGAGTGCGTATTTTCTGTGACAAATATTTACGAAATGGTGGAACCAGAATTTGCATTTTCGGACACAGGAGAAGCCAAAAACTGAAAAGGAGGTGTTTGGTCAATTAGGAAATTTAATTCGCATACGCTATCCGTTTCACCATTACGGTGTTAGGCCTAGATTGGAAAGTATTTGTACATTATGATCATCATATGGGTGTTGGTTCCCCTCATTATGATAGCATTTTTGCCTACATCCGTTGCAAGCTTGATGTTAGCTCGCAACAGATTTGCAACACTGCTGACATTGCAGTGCAGTGCGTAAACCATTGGGCCTTGTTCAGGCACTTCTCGTCTGCTGCGTGCTAAAAATAGCTTAGTCGACTGGGTCAACCCCGATCACCCCGAAAGGTCAGCTCAGGTTAGGTTAGGTTAGGTTAGGTTAGGTTTTGGGCACATCTGACCTTTTATTGAACATTTAATTATATTGTGTTTGTGTACTTTACTATGTGGTGTAATTATTTTAAAGGGAGATTATTTTATGTTACCTGGAAGGAATATGTGTCTGCCATGCCTGTGACTACATAATCAACAATGTATTCTCAGTTTTGTTTGTTTGTTTTGTTTTTGTTTCATATATATATATATATATTGTGTTTTTTTTTATTTTTAATTTTGGTTGAAGCTGCCGACTGTGTCAATGAGTCCCAAATGCATTTAACTGACTGTGGAAGGGAAGATGATAAAACAAATTGCAAGCATGTTTTGCAGTTGTAAATTATTAACAAAATAACCCATATGCCCACCACATATTAGACAGATACATGATTAATATGTATTTCAAATATTTGTCCACTCCATGTTGAAAAAAAAACAACCAATGAAGGACATGTGATACATACACACTCACACACACACACACACACACACACACACACACACACACACACACAACACACACACACACACACACACACACATTATATTAGAAAAAAAAACACACACACAGGAAAAAAGATATCATTTTTCTTGTGTAAAAAGTGCATTTGAAAATTTGAAAGAAACACACACACAGACACACACACACACACAGACACACACACACACACACACACACACACACACACACACACACACACACACACACACACACACACACACAAAGGCAGGGGGGATGGGGAGCAAGATCATCAAGCCATTCTATAGTCTTTATGCAAGGATTAATAAAAACAAAAGAAATGTTCACCTCTAGCTCAAGAATTTCCCCAGCCTGGTTGGTAAGGACTTGTTAGAGTCTTAATCCCCTTCCATGTATATACACACACAGAACATCAGATATGGACACTTAAAGTCCAGTAAGTCATATACGTGTTTGGTGGTGTATGGAAACAAAGAAACACCCAGTGTGCACGCCCATTGAAGACAGGGTATGCAAACTGTGCAACAACGTACCATCTGTGCACTGTGGGCAGATAACATGTATACATGCATCCAGGGAATATCAGAACACTAACAAACAAAAGACATAATTAATGAACTGAGTACTGGTTTGTTGTTGTGTTTCATCTGATTTAGGCTGCAATTTGCAAAGCATTGATTTAGGCGTCCGTTTCAAAGCATTAAA
>CM060314.1:22941022-22983522 GCA_030674185.1 Monoplex corrugatus
GGACATTTGGCTGACTTCTGATTTATTCATTCGGTTTGGGAATGGGGGTTCTGGTGTTGGGTGTGAGTGGGAAGGGCTGTGTGTGATGTACATGAACTCCTCTCTGAAAACTCAGAAGGAGTAAAACTGAATGTGAATCATTTGCCTGAATGCGAAAAAACAAACAAACTTCTCTTACCAAAGTTGTACCTTCCAAATTGAAAAATGACAAAATAGCCAGGACAGTCAAGTTACGGACAAAAGAATGGAGGCAAGAGTAGAAATATGTATTTTTGTGATATGGGGTAAAACATTCATATATTTTACTGGCTTAAATTTGGTGTACATGTGTATTTCTCTTTGTGTGATTTTGTGTGTGTGTGTGTGTGTGTGTGTGTGTGTGTGTGTGTGTGTGTGTGTGTGTTGTGTGTGTGTGTGTGTGTGTGTGAGGGAGAGTGTAGTACAGATGGATTACAAAAGCCAGCATAATCTTCCACAATAATGATGATTATTAGCAAGGATAAAGAGGACACCCAAATTTAAAACATGGAGTTTTTTAAAGTCCCTTTTTTGAAAAAAAAAAGAAAAAAAAAAGGGTGTTCTACATCGACCAGACAGACATATAGATGTGCGTGTGTCAATGTTTGTCTGTATGTGTGTGTAACAAAAATAAGTGTGCAAGATTTCCTCAGCTTTGTATGGATGGATCTTCACCATATCTGAAACAAAAGTGTGAATTGTGGAGGAATCGCATATACAAAAGTTTGGAAGTTATGACACCAAGGCCAAAGTCACACTGGCTATAAAGTGCCTGAAATTGGCACTTTTTCAGGAAGGTACGTCAACAGCACTTTATCAAAATTTTCACAAAATGTTTAAATTAAGTTTTCACAGTTGTGACTGTCTATCATTGTCCTCTCTTCATTTAATCTTTATTGCATCAGATACTTCTTCAAGGTCACAATGATCTTTAGAAGTTGGAAATCTGGATTGTCCAACAAGCTAAAATTTCAATTGGAATTTCCTCAGCTGTTTATTATGTGATCCTTTTGATTTTTGGCAGAGTCACTGTATACATTGATTGTCTCAGTTTTTTTTGTTTTTTTTTACAGAAATGGTCAAACCATCTGAATGAACATCCGTTTATCATACGGGCTATGTCATTAGTGTAAACAGCAACATCACCTTTGAAGGTTAACTTGAACACAATATTGAGGGTTACCTGTTAGAATGGTGCATCTGCTTGTTTTTCCTTTTGTGATACACCGTTCTGGGTATCTGCTTCTTTGTTCCTTTTGTGTTACACAATTCTGACATATCTGCTTCTTTATTCCTTTTGTGTTACACAATTCTGACATATCTGCTTCTTTATTCCATTTGTGATACACCGTTCTGGTGTATCTGCTTCTTTGTTCCTTTTGTGTTACATAATTCTGACATATCTGCTTCTTTATTCCTTTTGTGTTACACCATTCTGGTGTATCTGCTTCTTTATATCTTTTGTGTTACACCATTCTGGTGTATCTGCTTCTTTGTTCCTTTTGTGTTACACAATTCTGCATATCTGCTTCTTTATTCCTTTTGTGTTACACAATTCTGGCATATCTGCTTCTTTATTCCTTTTGTGTTACACAATTCTGGTTATCTGCTTCTTTATTCCTTTTGTGTTACACAATTCTGGGCATATCTGCTTCTTTATTCTTTTGTGTTACACAATTCTGCTTCTGCTTCTTATCCTTTTGTGTTACACAATTCTGGCATATCTGCTTCTTTATTCCTTTTGTGTTACACAATTCTGGTTATCTGCTTCTTTATTCCTTTTGTGTTACACAATTCTGGCATATCTGCTTCTTTATTCCTTTTGTGTTACACAATTCGTGTATCTGCTTCTTTATTCCTTTTGTGTTACACAATTCTGGCATATCTGCTTTTTTATTCCTTTTGTGTTACACAATTCTGGATATCTGCTTCTTTATTCCTTTTGTGTTACACAATTCTGGCATATCTGCTTCTTTATTCCTTTTGTGTTACACAATTCTGGCATATCTGCTTCTTTATTCCTTTTGTGTTACACAATTCTGGCATATCTGCTTCTTTTATTCCTTTTGTGTTACACAATTCTGGATATCTGCTTCTTTATTCCTTTTGTGTTACACAATTCTGGGTAAACTGCTTTTTTATTCCTTTTGTGTTACACATTCTGGTGTATCTGCTTCTTTATTCCTTTTGTGTTACACCCAATTCTGGTGTATCTGCTTCTTTATTCCTTTTGTGTTACACCATTCTGTGTATCTGCTTCTTTATTCCTTTTGTGTTACACAATTCTGGTGTATCTGCTTCTTTATTCCTTTTGTGTTACACAATTCTGGTTATCTGCTTCTTTATTCCTTTTGTGTTACACAATTCTGGTGTATCTGCTTCTTTATTCCTTTTGTGTTACACAATTCTGGTGTATCTGCTTCTTTATTCCTTTTGTGTTACACAATTCTGGTGTATCTGCTTCTTTATTCCTTTTGTGTTACACAATTCTGGGTATCTGCTTCTTTATTCCTTTTGTGTTACACAATTCTGGCATATCTGCTTCTTTATTCCTTTTGTGTTACACAATTCTGGCATATCTGCTTCTTTATTCCTTTTGTGTTACACAATTCTGGCATATCTGCATCTTTATTCCTTTTGTGTTACACAATTCTGGCATATCTGCTTCTTTATTCCTTTTGTGTTACACAATTCTGGCATATCTGCTTCTTTATTCCTTTTGTGTTACACAATTCTGGCATATCTGCTTCTTTATTCCTTTTGTGTTACACAATTCTGGCATATCTGCTTCTTTATTCCTTTTGTGTTACACAATTCTGGCATATCTGCTTCTTTATTCCTTTTGTGTTACACAATTCTGGCATATCTGCTTCTTTATTCTTTATTCCTTTGTGTTACACCATTCTGGTGTATCTGCTTCTTTATTCCTTTTGTGTTACACCATTCTGGTGTATCTATTTCTTTATTCTTTTGTGTTACACCGTTCTGGTGTATCTGCTTCTTTATTCCTTTTGTGTTATACCGTTCTGGTGTATCTGCTTCTTTATTCCTTTTGTGTTATACCGTTCTGGTGTATCTGCTTCTTTATTCCTTTTGTGTTACACCATTCTGGTGTATCTATTTCTTTATTCTTTTGTGTTACACCATTCTGGTGTATCTATTTCTTTATTCCTTTTGTGTTACACATTCTGTGTATCTGCTTCTTTATTCCTTTTGTGTTACACAATTCTGCATATTGTTCTTTATTCCTTTGGTGTTCACTGGCATATCTGCTTCTTTATTCCTTTTGTGTTACACAATTCTGGCATATCTGCTTCTTTTCTTTATTCCTTTTGTGTTACACCAATTCTGGTGTATCTGCTTCTTTATTCCTTTTGTGTTACACCATTCTGGGGTATCTCTTCTTTATTCCTTTTGTGTTACACCATTCTGGGTATCTATTTCTTTATTCTTTTGTGTTACACCATTCTGGTGTATCTATTTCTTTATTCCTTTTTGTGATACACCGTTCTGGTGAAACTGCTTCTTTATTCCTTTTGTGTTACACCATTCTGGTGTATCTATTTCTTTATTCTTTTGTGATTACACCATTCTGGTGTATCTGCTGCTTTATTCTTTTTGTGATACACCATTCTGGTGTATCTGCTTCTTTATTCCTTTTGTGTTACACCATTCTGGTGTATCTATTTCTTTATTCTTTTTGTGATACAACGTTCTGGTGAATCTGCTTCTTTATTCCTTTTGTGTTACACCATTCTGGTGAATCTGCTTCTTTATTCCTTTTGTGATACACCATTCTGGTGTATCTGCTGCTTTATTCTTTTTGTGATACACCATTCTGGTGAATCTGCTTCTTTATTCCTTTTGTGATACACCGTTCTGGTGAATCTGCTTCTTTATTCCTTTTGTGATACACCATTCTGGTGTATCTGCTGCTTTATTCCTTTTGTGATACACCATTCTGGTGTATCTGCTGCTTTATTCCTTTTGTGATACACCATTCTGTCAGGTAGTCCTAGATTTTTAGCTTTCATAGCTGTAGTGATGCCTTGAGTCAATCTAGCCAATGCTGAAGTCTGGGTGACTGATACAGTCTTGAGGCTGGTCATAACTCCGAGATTTATCAGCCAAATGTAATTATATTTGGTATGTATAATGGAATGATAATTCCGGTCATATATTGAAGTTTTACTGTCTTTACGTTGTTTTCAAGATCACCTATATTTTTCAAAATCCATTACATTTTTAGTATCATATTATTGGCAGAGTATATCAATAGAAAAATGAAGAGATCTGCCAGTAAATGTAAAAAAAAAAAGTCTTAGTCATGGATCGGGTATTATACATGTACACACTACTTTTTTACAGAAATAACTGGAAGAGTCCCCCCCCCCCCCCCCACCATCTTGTTTGCTTTGAACCCTTTGAACCCGGCTGGCCGATGCGGTGGCCAGTGCGATTAATACCTCTGGACCCGGCAGGCCGCAGGAGCGGCCTGACATGACCAGTTGACTTGGCCTGGTATGGTGCAGGCGTGCGGTATGCGACCTACCAGCACCTACTGTCCTCTGCCACATCCTGTTTATATTACCGAATTCCAGACACCCTTTACTTTCTTCCTGGCAAATTTTTAGGCATTAGAAGGATTTATTCTGAGACACCGGTTTTTGCTAGAATTTCTCTAAAAATACTCAGGGTTGAGGGTATCAGAGGTCTAGAAGTACTTAGGGCTGAAAGGATTAAAGAAAACAGAACATTGTTAGAATGGCTCGCCCATCTTGTTTTAAAGTTGTCCCACACGTGACAATTTTGTATGTGTGACACTGACAAATTTAAATACCTCTGAAGGAAACCAAAAGATTAATTCAATCACAGTTCACTTAATCATTCATCCGTCATCTAATCCAGTCACTAATGTGACCATTTGAGAGGCTGAAGGGACAAAACAGTAGATGGGTTACTTGGATTATCTTCTTCTTTTCATGCAGGCTAGAGCTCATACGAGCATTCCATATTTAAGCATATTAAGTTATACCAACTTAGCAGAGGGTGCAGATTTTTGCTTGTATGATTGTTCTTTATTGCGTCTTAAAAGGTAGTCGTATCCTCTGTCTTTGGAGAGCTAAGGAGATGACTTGGAAGAAAAACAGATGGATGATCTGGAAAGCAGAAATGAAAAAAGTCTTCTGAGGAAAAGAAAACATGACAGGAAAGAGGGACTTCTAGCTACCTAAAAGCAAACTAGAAAACTCCTGTGGTTCCTTAATCTTTGTATCTGCAGTACCCACTGGGGTCTGTGGATTATGGTCTGGAGTGCTGCAGCAAGGTCAGGCTTATTAAGGTTGGTCCATTCTTTGGTGTTTGTCACATAACTCGTTTTCTGTTGACCTTGGCAACAACCTTCTTCCAAGGTAATCTGAAGGATGACCTTGTAAGTTGGACATAGTGTCATGGTGGTTGACATGACTAGACCAGGCAAGCATGCATTTTAAAGTTACCCGTTGCATGAAGCAGCCCCTTGGGCCAACCAAAGTGTTGATCTTGTGTTGATTCATGTTGGTCTTAAGTTTGAAACAGGATAAGCAGTTTATTTTGATATTTGATCTCAGAGGCCACAGTTAGTCATTACCTTCAGTGATTCATCTAGGACTGAATTAATTTGAAATCGTATGGGTGGTTGTTGATGTTGTAGTATGTGCATATCATTAATTAAGATAGATACATGTAATGATATACTTTGTACAGGCCTGCGTGAAATAAACAACAACCGATCGAGGTTTTTGTTTCTATTAAAGTATTATGTCTCTGCATATAATGTGGCATAATTTCTAAATTTCCTGTTGGTCAGTCAGCAGGCATGGGAATTTCTCAAGACAAAAACCTCTAAATTTAAAGCCCAGAGGCAAACTTTTTTTTATATATACAATGAAATATGTGTAATGTGGGTATTTCTGGCCGTCAGATTCATGTACATTTCACATTCTAGAATTTAGTGTTTTGTGCAATTGAAAGGCAATAAAGGCATAAAAAACAGCATGTAGAAATATTGATTACAATCTAAATTATAACTCACCCAAGCATGACTGAAGTCAGCAGCTATTCTGTCAACAGCTTAACTCCTTTTCAAGAAGGCTGCAGTGCTGCTTTGAACTTCTTTCATATGGACAGGGTATGTGGGAGTAGGCTGACTTGCATCTGTATTATTTAAACATGGCACCTCTATAAAATTCCAGATCTTTCGCCTGTCCATGTCATCACTCTTGATGGTAGCTGCCACAGTCAGGGTCTTGACTGTCTTTCTCCACCTCGTCAGGTCCTGGGAGGTTCTTACTGCTTTGCTTGCAGACATCCTGGTCATCTTCACATGCTATCCATCCATGTATGACACTATTGGTTTTCCTCTCTGTTTTGGCTCATGGTTTTTCCTTGAGTACTTTTTTCATCAGGTGACATTTATTGTTTATTGTTTCTAATTGTTAATGTTTCTGATTGTATGTCCCAGGTATGGAGGTTTTTCTCTTGTGGATTTCAGATAACAGTTATGGAGTTGTATTCAACTTATCTAAAATACTTTGGTTCACGTTTCTGTCCAGCAAGTTCACAGTATATGTCTGTAGAACCACATTTCAGCTGAGTATCTTCATTTCTTGTGTTCTTCCATGTCCAGGCTTCTTATCCAAATACCATTGCTGGTCAAACAAGCATCTTAAGAATCTTTACTTTGAGGACTTTATGTATCGCATGATCTTTCCAGATGTCAAGCTGGACCATTTTTTTGTTTTGCCATGTTAATTCTTATTGTAATGTCTTTAGCACAGTTGCTGTCCTCTGTTTTGATTGAGTCCAAAATTTGAAGTAATTTACGTTTTCCAGGGGTGTTTTATTGATAAGAATCTCTAGATGTTTGCTAGCTCCAATGTGCATTATTTTGGTCTTTCTTGCATAAAGATTTAACCCTGTTTTCTTGCCAGCATTGTCATCTCAGCACAGGATACATCTCATGCTGGTGATGTTGCTTGATATTAAAGCAGTCTGCATCATAGGGACACCATTTTTTTCTCTCTTTTTTTTCTGAGAATCCTAGGAACTTTTTTTTTCTTTTTTCAAGATGAACTGGTCAATTTTTTGCTGAAAATAATGGATCTGAGAATTCCCATGCCTGTACAATCAGTGTTGTGTGTGTGTGTGTGTGTGTGTGTGTGTGTGTGTGTGTGTGTGTGTGTGTGTGTGTGTGTGTGTGTGTGTGTGTGTGTGTGTGTGTGTGTGTGTGTGTGTGTGTGCTCTTATGTCTCTGTGTGCTCAACAAAAGAAACTGAAGTTAAGAAAACAAAACACTAAGAAAACCTGTGCTCAACAAAAGAAGCTTATGAAAACATAACATCAAGAAAACCTGACAGTCAAGCCATGCTAACAGTAACATGTCAATTTTTCATACAAAAGAGAACACCATAAAGAACCTGCAGATCATGCCACAGAGCTTAATAATAACTAGTAATCTCCAAATGAGGTCTCAAAGGTGTACAGCTAGAGCGTTGCCCTTCCAATCTGTCTGCACAAACTTGCGCAGGCACAAATCACTCCTAGTGAACTTCTTATACTGCCTCCAGTCTACTCAGAGGTAAACAGGTTCCTGAATTTCTTCATTTGGGGAAGGTAAAGTACTGAGATAGAGGAGAAGATCACCATCCCCAGAATTCTGGCTTACAGAAAAGTTAAGGTCTATACTACCTCACCTATGACCTTAGGGTCACTGGTCTATACTACCTCACCTATGACCTTAGGGTTACTGGTCTATACTATCTCACCTATGACCTTAGGGTTACCGGTCTATACTTCCTCACCTATGACCTTAGGGTTACCAGTCTATACTATCTCACCTATGACCTTAGGGTCACCGGTCTATACTATCTCACCTATGACCTCAGGGTTACTGGTCTATACTATCTCACCTAAGACCTTAGAGTTACTGGTCTATACTATCACCTATGACCTTAGGGTTACTGGTCTATACTACCTCACCTATGACCTTATGGTTACTGGTCTATACTATCTCACCTACGACCTTAGGGTCACCGGTCTATATTTCACCTATGACCTTAGGGTTACTGGTCTATACTATCTCACCTATGACCTCAGGGTTACTGGTCTATACTATCTCATCTATGACCTTAGGGTTACTGGTCTATACTATCTCACCTATGACCTTTGGGTAACGTCTATACTATCTCATATGACCTTTGGGTTACCGGTCTATACTATCTCACCTATGACCTTTGGTTACCGGTCTATCTTTCTCATCTATGACCTTAAGTCACCGGTCTATACTATCTCACTATGACTTAGGGTTATGTCTACACTATTCACCTATGACCTAGGGTTACTGGTCATACTATCTCACCTATGAACTTAGGTTACCTCATGATCTTTCCTAATCAAGAATATTGCTTTTGACCATGTCTTTCATTGTGGCAACTACTCTACAATTGTTAGAGTGTTGAAGACACGACCATATAATGGAACATTCACTAAAAATAACAGTCAGAAAATTCCTGCTCAAATATGTTCGCATTTTCGATCACACATCTAGAAGGTATGTCAGAAAAGAAAGTGGAAAAAACTTCAAAAGAGTGAAGTGTTTATCATTTATGCCTATCAAATTTAAAATGTGTGCACTGTAACTGTCCATTGATGATATCTGGTCCATAGCTGCACAAAAATTGTTGGTAACACCTGTAACCTTTCTCTCTCTCTGTGTCTCTCTCTCCACATACCGCCACACACACACACACACACACACGACAGAGAGAGAGAGAGTACTCTCCCCGTCCATAACAAAACAATCTTCTGTCTCAGAAATACATTAAAGAAAAATGGAAAAATCAGGGATACAAATTCTTTCTTTTAATTTTCTCATGTTGCAACATAATTATGTGCACACACACACACACACACACACACACACACACACACACACGCACACCACCACAGCACCAACGCACGCACACATGCACACACACAATCATCATCATAAACAATTTATTGTTAGATTACTTATAAAGTTGTACTGGCAAACACACACACACACACACACACACACACACACACACACACACACACACACACACACACACACACACACACACACCACACACACAAAAGATATGCAAGTACTGAAATGTGTCAGCAAAGAGCAAGCTGATGAATAGATGATAATCAGACAAAGTAAACTTGAATTTTTGTCATGGAACATATAAGGCTTAAGAGAAATAACTGATGGACTTAGCCAAACCTGAAGATAAGTTCTGTATTATACTCCATGTTACATTTATTGAAGAAATAAATTCAAGAGAACTGTGTTTACTGAAGTTTAATGCTGAGAAAAACACAACAAAGCTAAAAAATTCTCAGGTGAGGTTTCTGTAAATATATTTTTTTTTTAAAAATGAACGAAATAAGACAATATTATATTTATGCCACAAAGCAACAGTAACTCTGTTTGGATCCAATTACCAACACTAGAATAAAATGAATGATGAACATATATGTTGCTGTTATATTCTTCCAGAATACTTCTCATGTGGAAAAGATAATACACTAAAAATATGGGACAGTCTTGAACATGATATTGAACATTTCTCTGGCAAGGGCAAAGTTGTTTTATGTGATGACTTATGTGCAACAACAGAGTCTAACGCTGATGATGTTCACTCTGATTCTAAAAATAATCATTGTAATTGTATCTTCCCTTTCTCAGACTCATTTCAATGTACCTCTGAAAGATGTTCAGAGATCAAAACACAGACTGATCAATATGTGCATGGATAATAAATAACTTATTTTGAACAGAAGAATGCTTGAGCTACAGAAGAAAAATACACATATTTCACCTGACTGGATAGCAGTAGTGTTGACCGTTTCACATGCTCTCAGTAAACCACTAGAGATAATACACATGTATGCAAATTGGACAATTCATGGTATATTAATTATCATAACCAATTTCCATTACATTTAGATATGTATCAATGTTATAAAACACACACACACACACACACACACACACACACACAACACACACACACACACACACACACACACACACACAAACACACACACCACACACACACACACACACACACCACACACACACAACGAAGAAATAATCAGTCAATCACACCAAAAACCATCAAAAAAGAATGATTCTTTGATCAAATAATATATAACCTGAAGAGTGCCCTTAAAAAATACAACAGGCACTCCAACCCTTGGAGATTGAAACAGTTATGAAAGCAATAGAATATGAACTCGAAAATACACTGACCCCCTAAACAAACACATCAAAACAAACTATTACAAAAAATCATACCTATATATATATACATATATTATATAAAATCTTTAACATTAGCTTCACACTATAGATTAGTCAGAAAAAAGTAAGAAAAAGATATCATTAAGATGTACTCCGAAAATTCCTATTTCAAAGATGGGTCCTTTAAAACATTACAGAACGTAATCAATGGACACCCAGAAAAACAACATGAAATGAATATATATTTTCAAATGTGCAAAATTTATGATAAACTTCTAGTACTATAAAAGGAATACTAGAAAAATTTTACACATAAAACCTTACAGATAACCTCAGTGATGCCTATAAAAGACCAGTATCTGGAAAATGTTATAAATTACTATAGGAAGCATAAGACCTGAACAGCAAAAGAACATACAAATGACTAAATGGATAAATCACAACAAGTTTAGAAAACCAAATAACTTTATCTGGACTTCCCCGTCACATTAACCCTTTGACTCCCGCACCCTGTCTACCAGCATCCTACACTGTCAACCATACTAACAAAGCAAAAACTTAACCCTTTGATTCCCTCACCTTATCCAACAGCTTTCTGCAAGAAGCTGGTGGATAGGGTGAGGGAGTCACAGACTTCCAAATTTTACAGTTGGGTGGATAGGGTGCTAGAGTCAAAAGGTTAAAAGAAATCTGGAAAGCTTCAAAATATCTTTAAAAAAAATCTCAGATACTGATGGAATTACAAATCATGATGTAAAAAAAACTTTCTCAGTTATCAAAACATTTTTTCAAACAATACCACAATCAGGTTGGCTGCATATATCCAGATGAACAGAAAAAAGGCATCTGGTCTGTATCTTAGAAAGGGGACCTGCTGAATCTAAACAAATACAGAGGATCCGGGATGATACTAAACAGTTCTGAAATTTCCTTTTCCAAATTCTGAACACTAGAATAAACAATCACGCCTATCTAGAAGACATCCAACAACTGGCAAACAAACAAGCTGGATTTAGAAAAAAAACATCAAGAACTCCTGAATCAATGTTTATATTGAAAAATTTAATTTTCTCCCAACATACAATTCAAAAAAGGAGTAGGCCTACTAAATCCAAAATTATTCAATATGTTTATTACTGATTTATGAGGTTAACTTAAGTTACAAGACAATGATTCACCACATATCACTAAATCCAATACCATGTCTATTATATGATGAGCTGTACTAAACCCAAAATTATTCCAATCTCATGACTACTATATCATGATGACCTAGTGATTCTTCGACATGTAAAATAGGTTTGCAAAATGAGCTGGACAAACTCCATAACTACTGCAAGAAATGGTGACTAAAAATCTATTTTTAAAAAACTGAAAGCTGTTTTCTTTACAAAAACTGACCCCAAATAGGCCCTTTTTTAAATTTAAATGCCAGTCTCATACAATACAAACCACAAATCAGTGTTGATACAGTATTTCACTTAAAAAAGAAAACACCTGACTATGAAAAAAAAAAAAGAAAAAATTGTTCAGCTATGTATGTCTTCGGATACGTGTATGTCCTCGGACACAGGGTCCAGAAAAGGTGATGCGAAATTTGATACGGAGGTTTGTGAAAGATTTGTGACTCAAAACTACAAATTATGCAGCACTCATTTTGAACCAAACCAGTTCAACTGATCGGCAGACACTGAGAGAGAATGTGGACATGAAAATTCCACATTCTATCCCCCCCCCCCCCCTTTTTTTTTTTTCCAGTGTAGCTTCCAGTCTCCTTTTGCCCACTCTGGATTTTTTGTTGTTGGTTTGTTTTCTTTTTTTTTTCCAAGGGCAATAATGCATAAAAAGGTGTATACAAAAAATTATGAAAATATCTTAGATAACAATCAACAGTCTAACACATTACCTTAATAAAGTACTTGTACTTAAAATATATACAGGGATTATTGCAGAAAGTTCGTCAACATGGGGTTATTTTTGTGCTTTTTTTTTGTTGGACAAAAAATATGTGCACTCTTGATTCAACACTGACAGAGACCAATGTGCTGACCAACATATCAGGCTAAAATTGTGTCCATTTTGCCAGGGTTTCATAACTGGACAGCTGACACGCACTATGCATCAGGAGCTTTTTGTACAAGAATAACTGACTCAGTGTGCCATTTGACTGACGGTGCCAAGCAATGAACTTGTGCAAGGAACATGCCAGTTAAAGGTAATGGACTAAGGAGGCAAAATTCCAAAAGAGTTCATGTCAGATCATTCATTCTCCCACAGTTCAAGCATGACTCAAAGCAAAACTCACCAAAGCTCTTGATTCGAGCTGTTCACTTGTTCCATTTTATCTCTTGTGATGTGAAAGACAATTGGTAAAACTGTATCATAATATGGCAATTCTTCTTGAGATAAAGTACTGTATCATTTCCATATAAATGTCTGAAAAGAAACCCCCCAAAATCTTGATTTCTCCCATGAGTAGATTGCAGTGTGAATTGCTTTTGAGAGTTAGAGTCAAAATCTTGAATTCTCCCATGAGTAGAATGCAGTGTGAATTGCTTTTCAGAGTTAGAGTTGGAACTACAGTAGAACACTGATATAAAGAACAACCCCAGGCAAAAAAAATAGTTCTTTATATCAGTAGTTCTTTATTTCAGTCAAACCTTTACACACACATTTTATCCCTCACACAACCCCCCCCCCCCCTTCCCACTGTTTATCCACGTCCCCAAAGCCATTATACATTCATCTAGAGTCCTAATTTCTTGCCCACGGGTGAAAAAAATGATGTAATCAGTAATGTCAGTTTGTTTTTTTCCCTTTTCGCTTGATTCAAGAATGAATTTCTCCATGTCCCCTAAAGTGTCAAAAAAGGTTTCTCCGCCATTCACAATACAAAAGTCCCTAAGAGTTTTCAAACACTGTTTGGCTTCTGCAGAGCTCACAGCCTTGAGCTGCTCTGCAGGTGCCTCGTCCTCTTCTTCAGGAGGCACAGAACTGGAACCAGCAGCTTTGACTTGGTCCACAATTTCCTGGTCCAAATGCCATCGATCGATAATCTATTTTTAGATCGCCGTCATGAATAGGCGCGGGCAAGCAGGCATTGTGCGATAGTGACCACCGTCCGTGACCAGGCGAATGTGGCCAGGGGGCCGGCCACGTGTTTTCAGGCCCACGTGGGCTAGTTCGTTACTTCAGTCGTGAACAAAGAAAAATAAGACCTTGGTGGGCAAAAACATGAGTTCGTTACAGCCGTCAGTTCGTTAACGCTTGTTCGCTAAATGCGTGAAAATTTAATTGAAATAAAGAGACAAATAAGCGGGGCACAGAAATGCGTTCGTTATTCCCGTCAATTCGTTTCAAGCGTGTTCGTTATAAGTGTGCTCTACTGTATATGACACCTGTATGGTAATTGGTATCCACACACACACAGATTTTCAGTTTGATAATACTGTGATATCTTGGTGTCATAAATGACCAGGGGAAAAACAGCACGACTTGGAAAAAAATAGGTGTATAATTTCTTTTAGATACAAAAATAATGGATGTTCAAAAATAAAATATTAGGACATGAAGGAAAAACATTCTGTCATTGACTGATTTGTCAAATTAATATGTAACAAAATCATGAACATCAAAAATGTATGAATTTCTGTTGTAATAAGATTGACTGATTAGAGTTCGTATTATTCTTAAGGAATGTACTACTGAATGAGTGTTCGAATGAAGGTAGGAAATTTGGAGATTGCGGTAGTGTGTATGCACCAACTGAATGAGAGTTCGAATGAAGATAAGATATTTGGATGATTGCAGTAGTGTGTATGCACTTATGTGTGCTTGTGTGTGCTTTTGTGTGTGTGTGTGTGTGTGTGTGTGTTGTGTGTGTGTGTGTGTGTGTGTGTGTGTGTGTGTGTGTGTGTGTGTACCTGCATTGAATATATGATTGCATACTACTAATGCACAGATCAGTCTGTGCATGTTTGCATGAAACCTATATTAAACTGATGAACATTTATGTAAGTTAATAGGTAGACCAGAGCATACAACATTGCACAATATCTTTTTTTCTGTGTATGACTAACCATGCTCCCCCCCCCTCTTTAAACACACACACACACACGCATACACACTCACGCACATGCGTGCGTGCACACACACACAAAAGAGGCACAACAGTAGACTAGTCTGAGAGCCTCGCTGAAACCAAGGGAGGTAAATCTCAAAATGGGCTGACAGTTTATGTATGATATTAGTTATCAATCTTCCTAATAATATAGCATCATTGTTATAATGTTAATTTAGTAAATCAATTTGTGTCTTATAACCCAATCTTGGAACCTTGATATCTTATGGCAAATAAACGTGTTCTGAGTTAACACACATTATATGTATGCATGTAGTAACACACACACACACACAACACACACACACACACACACACACACACACCACACACACGCACGTACACACACACACACACACACATACACATATATGTATACATATGCATACATGCAGTGATGCACACACGCTGTACACAGAGTAAGATAAAAGATGATCAGCGATAGTTCACAATACCAGAAAAAAATGGTATCACAGGTAATGTGAGGCATAATGCAATTACACAGCTAATCTGTATATAGTTCAATACATATTATAATATGTATAAATACAAATGTACATGTATGCAGTCTCTGTATTTCTTGATAACTTTAAAGAATTGTTTCCTTCATGCACCAGCAATGCAAAATCCAGCGCCATGAATGTCCAACCGTGGTGAAGTCATCAAAATGAAGCACGAGATCGTTCACGTCCAACATTCACAAATCACAGCTTACGAGCGATCCTTTCGCGCTTTGAAGCTGCTTTTGGATTCTTATGCTGATGATCATTCACAAGGTTGTGACAGTCTTTGCCCAGTACGTCTTTCATTTCATCATGTGTCATCTCCAATGGCCCTTCATGTTCCAAGACGATGTTGTAAAGCATGCAACATGCCAAGATG
This sequence comes from Monoplex corrugatus, assembly GCA_030674185.1. NCBI lineage: Eukaryota > Metazoa > Mollusca > Gastropoda > Littorinimorpha > Ranellidae > Monoplex > Monoplex corrugatus. Next base: position 22,956,355 of record CM060314.1, read on the forward strand.
ACATCTGTTACTTTGTCCAGCAAGGACATGTCCAATGATTTTAGGCGCCAGAATCGGACTTTTAGCTGGCTGAAAGCGTGTTTGATCTTTTCATGTGTCCACCTATGCACCTCATTGAATTTTGTGTGCCACTCCATGAGGTGTTCATCGTTTTCATAAGGTGTCATCAAGTGTGGGTCCAAAGGATAAGTTAAGTCGCCTAAAATGTGATACTGCTTGCCAAGTCTGTCAGTTAGCTGACCCAGTTCAGTGTTTTGATATGCATCATTATCACGCACACAACCTGGACGCCTCACACGCACAAATGTAAATTTCATGTCTGCATCACACACAGCTTGAAGCAGAATGGTCACACCTGAGTCACTATCATGGTCATCACTTGTAGACTCCTTTATCTTAATGTATGTGTCATCTACACAACCAACAACTCCTGGAAATCCTGTCCTTTCCTCAAATTTTGCAGCAATTGAAGGGCATTGGTCTGCTGAAGGCCACTGGATAAGGTCAACAGACATGGCAGCCAGTTCCTTACACAGCCTCATCACTATGAAATGGACTGTGCCTTTACTCATCTTAAAGCGCTCAGCAGTATTGCTGTATGAGTCCAGGGTTCCCAACATCCATAAAGTACACATCAGCTGAGTGTCCAAGTCCACATACTTTTCAGAAACTTTGCCTTGCATATGGTCTCGTAACACCTACAAAAACACATATATATACAAAAATCAGAATCAGGAACATGGAGTGTATTTCTTTTTTTATTTTCATTCAGTAAACAATTACAAGTGAAGCATAGGAATTAGGATTCATCATCAAGAACATGCTTAATCCACTTGACTATGGTATCTCACCTGCCATGAGTATTTTTCAATTAATATTATATGATGTATATGGCATTGTACACAGAGAATCTTCCATATGCTGTGATAATGGGTTCTTGAGCAAAATTTGGAAAACGGTGATTATAAAAGGAACGTTTTTCCTTTCATATATTTGATACTTTCATATAATAGCATCTGGATAGTACAATAGACAGTTACTGTCTCAATAAAGAAAAATATTCTTCTGCTTGCATATTTCATGTGTAAACACGCCAGCTGTCATTGCTTATCTAACAGAGTGCTTTTCCTACAAAATTTTGCCAAGGACAGCGTCTTCACTACCATGGTTTTTCAATCTTACTTTGAAAGAAACAACAAAAAGTTTTGTTTCGTATCAATCAGATTCAGAAAGCAGTGCGCTTGTGCTTGTGTTTGTGATTGTGTGTGTGTATGCAACTATGCATGGATACGTGTGAGTGCACATGTGTATGTGTGTGTGTGTGTCATTGCCTGTGCATATGTATATACGAAACAGGGGCAGTTCAAGACAGTACATTTGCATAAACTCAGAATTCTTTATTTGTAATGAAAACCCCAAATATTAAATGCAGACAGTATGTTGCTGCACAGTCTACATACTCCATCATCGGCAGGTTTGCATGCTTGGTGTTTCCAAGTGTTACTTACTCTACAGTAATAACTAATATGCATACTTGATGTTCTGTGTGCATATATACATGTATATGAAAGAGGTTTAGGCACATATGCTGACCTAGGTCTGAGGCTGGGAGATAAGAAAAAAAATCCACCCTTACTCACTAGGCAAGCTGTATCCAGGCAGAATCAGACTCAGATCTTTTTATCGAAAGTGCAATGTCTTACCAGTTGCCAACTGTGCCTGTGCCTGTGCCTGTGCCTGTGGTCTTGGTTGGTGTGTGTGTGTGTGTGTGTGTGTGTGTGTGTGTGTGTGTGTGTGTGTGTGTTTTGTGTGTGTGTGTGTGTGTGTGTGTGTGTGTGTGTGTGTGTGTGTGTGTGTGTGTGTGTGTGTGTCTCGGCAGAATCAAACCCAGGTCTTCCCAATAGATGTGCAATGTTTTACCCACCTGACTACTGTGCCCATCATTAGTGTGTGTGTGGTGTGGTGTCACTCAGACTCACTGTGTGTGATGTGTGTGCGTGTGTAACACCTTATGCACTGTATGAACAGTGCAACTGCAAGTGTCATTCTGAGCGATCTGAGTGAGCATGGCAAACAGAATCAACACTGTAAGTACTATGACGACACTTTCTGGATCAAACATGGCAAACTGAAAGTAAAAGTTGAAGCGGTGGTAATCATCATCATCCGATACACGCTGGCGAATCAACCTGGCCTGGAACGATTTTCGACCGCTAACAAACGCAACAAGCGAATATGTCTGATATGAAACCATAATACGTATGGTTATCCCATACAATTTTTGAAAATGTAGTTACGATCTAACGATAACAAAATGTCACTAATAACCTACCCGAAACGTATCGCGCGTCATTCCAAAGTGAGTTTTGAATCCAGCGTCGTCCATTTCTCTGGCGACATCCTGAGAGTAACTACTGACACGCGATTTTTCTACAATTTGACGAAGTGTTTTCTTCTTCTGAGAGATCATAAAATACAGATATTCTTCGTCCTCTCGGTACTCATCTTCCAGCTCAGAATCAATGTCCTCCGACTCATCTGAATCGTTCAGAACATGATCGACGATCGCCAAAATAGCTTCTTTTTCCTCCATATTGTTTATTGGAATCAAAGCGCATGCGCGGAAAGTGTCGGTTTCTTGTTTCATTTTATTACAGACCTCGAACACGTGTGGGAGTTCTGTGGTTTTTGTTCTTGTTTTGGACGGAGTAAAGACTATCGAACAGAAAAGTTTTGTCTTTGGGACGGAGGCGTGTTCATGTCGGGTTAAGAAGGGAGGAGCTTAAGTAATTCATTGAGGACATGTCTACTTTGAGATATGAGGTAAATATCGATAGAGGTCTGTAGTTTTTGTTTTTGTTTTTGACTTTGCAAAGTTCCGTCTTTGGGACGGAGGCGTGTTCAGGTGGGAGTGAGAAGAGAGGAGCTAGAGTGGCTCATTGAGGAGATGTGTATTGTGAGATATGAGATAGATATCTATAGGTAGATAGATAGACAGACAGAGAGGCCCTAGATACATATCATACTTATTTTTCGTCAAGATGATTAAAAAATGTATATGTGCATATGTATGTATGTATGTGTGTATACATGTGTATGAATGTATGTATGTGCATGAATGTATACATGTATATAAGTCATGTATGTATGTATGCATGTATGTGTGTATTATGCATGTAGCCTATGTATGTATGTATGTATGTATGTATGTATGATGTATGTATGCATGTATGTATGATGATGTATGTATGTATGTCCCGGCTATATTTCTGAAGCAGTCTTGCAGATCCTTGTAAACTTGTTTTGCTCTGTAAATGCAAATCCGTTCGTCTTTATAGCCCCAAGAAGGGGAGATCAGGGTTGTCTCCCTTCTCATGTGAGGAAAACACACACACACACATACACACACACACACACACACACACAACACACACACACACACACACACACACACACAACACACACACACACACACACACACACACACACACGACAAAGAAGGAACAAAAACGGATCTTTTACTCGATAGAACAAAATGTCAGGTCTGAAACACAAAACGAAATACAAACATTTGTGGAGGACAACTTAAAAACCCTTTCCACTGTCCCCCATCCAATTTCTTTAACCTATCCCCCTGTCCCAAAGTCTGTGCTCTCTTAACCAATTCCCTTGTTCCACCACTCCCATTCACTTAACCTATCCATCCATCCTTGTCCCTTTAACCTATTCCCTGCCCCGTCATCCTCGTCCCCCTAACCCATTTCCGTCTCCGGTCATCCTGTCCCATTTTTCCATTCCGTTGTCCCACTATCCTACCCCCTTAACCTATTCCCTGTGCATCCATTGCTCCCTTAACCCATCCTGCTGTCCCAAGATGCCTGCCCCTTTCATCCGTCCATGTGTCCTACCATTCTTACCAACAAATGCCTATCAATTAACATCAGGAAGAGAGAGTTCTTGAATGTTATATAGAACCAATACTGTTGTACGGATGTGAGGCGTGGACAGTCAACAAAAGAAGCCAGAACAAGATTGAGGCAGCCGAGATGTAGTTTATAAGAAGAATGTTGAGAGTTCCATCGACAGCAAAGAAAACAAACGAGACAGTCTTGATGGAGGCAGACACAAGTAGATCACTCATAAGGAAGATTAGGAAAAGACAGGCAACATTTGTAGGCCATTTTATGAGGAAGGGGGATTTGGAGCACCTGGTCACAACAAGAAAGCTGGAGGGAAAGAGAGCACTGGGTAGACCCAGGGAGAAAATGCTGGACGGACTTGCAGAGTGGCTGGGGACGAGGGGGGTGGAAGAGATGCTAGGGGCAATGAGAGATAGAGTCAGATGGAAATCCATGATCGCCAACGCCATGCGGCAGGGCACCTGATGATGATGATGATGATGTGTCCTACTATCCCTGTCCCCTAAACCAGTCACCCTGTCCCACCATTCTGTCCCTTTGATCCAGCCCCTATCACATGATACCTGTCCCCATAAGTCACGCACTTGTGCCACCATCTTGTTCTCTTAGCCCATGCTCCTGTTCCATCATTCCGTACACTTAATGCACCACTATTTCCTATCATCCCGTCCCCTTAACCCATTACCTTGTCCCACTTTTCTGACTTTTTAAGTTTAACCTGCTTCCTGTTTAGCCAGGACATACATCATACATACATACATACATATACATTCATGCATACATACGTACGTATGTACGTACATACATACATACTTGCATCTCTCTCTCTCTCTCTTGTATGCGTACATACATACATACTTGCATCTCTCTCTCTCTCTCTCCTCTCTCTCTCTTCTCTCTCTCTCTCTCTCTCTCTCTCTCTCTCCCTCTGTCCCCTGTATGCGTGTATATGTATCTTTGTGCAACTCTTCGTGACAGGCTTGACAGGACACCCTGTCAACCATGCCCACCTGACCCTTCCTTCTCTGGCACACCTCTTACTACTTTTACCCCAGTCTCACAAGAAGAAATTCTCAACACAATCAGATCCATGTCGTTCAAAACCTGCGAACTGGATCCTCTTCCAGGTTCTCTCTACGCCGACTGTCTCCCTACTCTCCTCCCATTCATCACTGACATCATCAACACTTCTCTTCAAACTGGAACTGTCCCAGATTCTTTCAAGTCTGCTATTTTTCACCCTCTCCTCAAGAAACACAATTTAGACCCAAATGAACTGAAAAATTACCGGCCTATCTCTAATCTCTCTTTCTTGTCAAAACTCCTTGAAAAAGTCGTCCTCAACCAGCTGAACTCTCACCTGTCTGCCAACAATCTCCTCAATCCTTTCCAGTCAGCCTACCGCCAGTGCCATAGCACTGAAACTGCCCTACTACACACTCTCAACAATCTCCTCCTTGCAACTGATACTGGCAAAGTCTCTCTCCTCACACTCCTTGATCTGTCTGCAGCCTTCGATACCATTGACCATGGTATTCTCCTTTCTAGACTTCATCATACTTTTGGCATCTCTGACATTGCTCTCTCCTTTTTCACTTCGTATTTATCAAACAGAAAACAAACTGTTCTCATCAATGGCACTTACTCTCAACCTGCATACTTGACCTGTGGTATTCCACAAGGATCTGTCCTTGGCCCTGTTCTTTTCACTCTTTACACCTCCCCCCTGTCCACCATCATCAACTCCCACTCTATAAAACACCACTTCTATGCTGATGACACCCAACTTCAAGACAGTGACTCACCTGATAATATACAGCGCCTGTTGACTCGCACCACTGAGTGTTACTCAGACATTAAGAACTGGATGACGTTCAACAAACTTCAGCTTAATGACAACAAGACAGAAGCTATCCTCATTGGCACCCGTCAGAAACTTTCTCAGCTGCCTCCTCTTTCTCTCCCATTATGTAACACATCAGTCCCAATTTCTGATTCAGCTAAAAACCTTGGTGTCTGCATTGACTCTACCCTCTCCATGAACAACTTTGTTTCTCAAACTGCCAGATCTTGCTACTATCATCTCCATCGTATAAGGCTGATCAGGAAGTATCTCTCTGTCGAAACAACTGCAAAACTCGTTCTCTCCTTCATAATGTCTCGCATTGACTATTGCAATTCACTCCTGTCTGGTCTTCCTGCCTCCACCACTCACATCCTACAGCGCATTCAAAACAATGCTGTACGCCTTGTACTCAAAAAGAAAAAAGCTGACCACATATCTCCTCTCCTGGCACAACTTCACTGGCTCCCTGTATCAAAGCGCATACAGTACAAACTAGACACCATGTGCTACAAAAGCCTCAATAACGCAGCCCCCGATTACCTGTCAAGCCTACTTGAGATCTATGTTCCCTCACGTACCCTCCGCTCTGCCTCCGATCCTCTGACTTTTCGCTTTCCACGCACTAAGCTCAATACCTATGGTCCACGAGCCTTCTCTGTTTCTGGTCCGCTCTCCTGGAACAACTTCCTCTCTCAGTCCGTCAGCAACCTACTTTTGTCTCCTTCAAGTCCGCTCTCAAAACTCACCTTTTCTCCTCCGCATAAAATCCTAACCTCACTCAACCCCCCCCCCCCCCCTCTGCAGCCTGTCTCCGCTCGGAGGGGAATCACATGGTTATAATATATAATTGTATATGCTATGCTCTCTATAATTTTCCATTGCTTTTATTCTTGCTTTTATTGCTTTTATTCTTTCTCCCCATTTATAGCCATGCGTGTGTGTGAGTGTGTGTGTGTGTGTGTGTGGGTGTGTGTGTGTGTGTGTGTGTGTGTGTGTGTGTGTGCGTGCGTGTGTGTGCGTGCGTGCGTGCGTGCTTGCGTGTGTGTCTGCTTCAGCGCTTAGATTTGATTTTATCAAGATTTTGCGCTATATAAATATTGTAATTATTATTAATTATTATTACTCTGAAAGCGAAATTTTCTGCATACATGGGGCAACTTATTTACTGCCGTGGGATCTTCCACGTGCGCTAAATGCATGCTTTACAACAGACTTCGGTGTATCGTTTCATCTAAAAGACTAACACGCAGACCTCCACTCAAGGCCTCGTGGGAGGAGGAGAAGGAGTGGGGGGGGGGGGGGGGGCAGAAAAATCCCTGTCCGCCTGGAAATTAAACCCGGGTTTCTCGTATTTCAGGTGAGTGTTTCATCCACTGGTTCTCCATTGGTTCCAATGATATGGTGAGCCGTCACAGACTGGAGACTTCCTTGGGTGCAATCATTGCTAGAGTAGCAACCAGTCTATTGGATAGTGCCAAGCTCTTGGCCTCTAGAGTGTACAAGGAAAAAATGTGACTAAATGCAACAAACGTGGAAACACACTGAGGAAATCCACGCGTGCTTCAATAATCACCCTAGTGAAGACTTAAGACTGTTCATACAGTGGACTTTAAAAAAAATCTGTTTAATTGGTTGTTTTGAATTTTGGTTTTGAAAAATTTTCAAAGGAAAGGTTTTTGAAATGGTCATTTTTCGCCGTGGGGCCAGAAACAAGCAGCGCACTTGTTGTTTTAAATCTTAAATCAGAGAACATGTTTCATTTAAAAGAAACCACACACACCCCACACACACACACACACACACACACACACACACACACACACACACACACACACACACACACACACACACACACCATGTATGCATTTTTTGTTCACATGAATTTTTAATATACTGCAATAAAGACTCCTAATATACAATATAGACTAATTAGAAAATCTTACACATGGATTTCATCAGTTTACAAAATTCAGTCGTTTAGATGCATCAATTTTGGTAACATCATATACATGTACTGTAGTATAGTCATCAAACACCTTAAAGCTACCTCTTTTCCTACACTGCCTCTGTTAGCTGCCTCCAGGTGGCCCATTTCGACTCGCCAACATACCTCATAACCACCGAAACTGAAGTCACCATAACAGCAGAGCATGAAGGCCCCATAAATTGGGCCACATTTACTACAATGGTGAGGTGATAGATGAGAACAGGGTTGATGGCAATGATGCTATGGCATTTCATTTCAGATTAAGACAGCGTGACAGAGCCGTTGGTTTGGTTTGGTTCAATTTTTACGTCGACACCCACCTCAGGGGATAACCATTCCAGGAAAGTGGGGGAAGGGGGAGTTATCTAATCCTATACCGACACCACCAGAACAACAAAGATGTTAAGATGGGACAGAGAGAAGGCCAGTTTTAATGTAGCGCACCCCCGGGATTCGAACCCACAACCATTTGCATGTGAATCCGACGCTCAAACCAACTGAGCTACTGGAGCCCGTAGCAAAGCCGTATCCTAAAGCTTCTTTTTTTTTAATATAATATAGGTCTACCTGGTGTCAGCCAGCCCCGAGAGATACAGATACCTGTGGTTTTGGTCGGGAAATCTGAGCAACACTCTCAACAGCGCATCTGTTATTAGTGCAATGATGTAAAAGGAAAACAAACAAACAAACAAAAAAGCCATCAGACATCACCAATGTTCAACACGGCCACAACTTGAAGCTTACTGTTATTGTTGCTTAAGGCCTAGTTGACTGCACAAAGCCATATCAGGGCCATAATCATCTCGAAAAGTGCACTATATCTTACTGATGAAACACACACACACACACACGACACCACGCACGCACACACACACATACACACACACACACACACACACACACACACACACACACACACACACACACACACACAAAACAAAACAAAAAACGCACACACATGGAAAAGAAAATACTACATTCGCACACATTATATAATGATATGCCCCTGGCGTTGACCACTCCGTCCACTTTATCATCAGAGGATTCAATAATCAGTAAGATAATAAACAGTGGATTAAAATAAACATACCTGAATACAAATGTAAATATACCTAAGGACTCTACAACATACTTCTAAAAACGGGCTTAAATTACCTAAAATTGCTTCTGCACATCACACTTTCTTAAAGCCAAAATTGCACATAACACATGTACCCAACTATCAGTCCTAAGAGAAAGTATGTAAGACTGTATTAAACACATGCAGGTGAATGGACCAGCAAGGCAGAAAATAACACGAAGAAATGACGGAAAGCAACGGAGCAAGGGAGAAACAAACAAGAGTGACAGAAAAGAGGAAATTTCTGGCACAGAATTTCTCGAGGTGAGGACACTATTTATACTGAGAGAGCCCCTGGCATCCCAACGGGAGAAGATCTGAAACCTCAACATAGATTTCAAGAAATATGTAACATGAGAACTGTCAAGAGAAGGAAAGTAAATCGAAGCATCCAACAAAACCAACAAGCAGCATATGCCAGAGTTACATTCTATAAAGACAACAAGCGTATAATCAACGACAGATCGAAAAGCAGGGTAGGTGGATAGGGTGAGGGAGTCAAAGGGTTAAAATTTTGCTTTGCTAGCAATGGTTGACAATGCAGGATGCTGGTGGACAAGGTGCGGGAGTCAAAGGGTTAAAGACCTCAGGATGAAAAACGTAGAGCGTAGTAGGAAGCGCGCTGTATGATGGGACAGGAAGACATTTGAATACGTTCGCACCGAAACTGGTCAACAATACGAATTATCTGGTCCAGTCTGCTCGTGCCATACTGATTGTATCGTAAGTCAGCGCTGGTTTCGGGTGTTCCTCTTTTGCTTCTGAAACATGTACACACACACACACACCACACACCCACACACACACACACACACACACACACACACACACACCACACACACACACACCACGCATGCACCACGTAACAAGCACTCATGCACACACACATACACACACACACACACACACACACACACACACACACACACAACACACACACACACACACACACACACATACACTGCTTAGTATGGCCATTTGGTATCTGACGATACATTCAAAGAGACACATACGCGTAAATTAAACTAAGAAATGCAGTGACCTTTAACACGCACGCTAACGCAAATGTACACACAGACACAGACACACACACAGACACACACACACACACACACACACACACACACACACACACACACGTACACACACACACACACACACACACACACAACACACACACACACACAGGACTACACACACACACACACACACACACACACACACACACACACGTATAGATAGATAGGTAGATAGACAGATAGATAGATAGATAGATAGATAGATAGATAGATAGATAGATAGAAGATAGTGTAATACATACATACATACATACATACATCATGTGATACATACATAGATACATACATAATAATAATAATAATTACTATATTTATATAGCGCAAAATCTTGATAAAATCAAATCTAATCGCTGAAACACACACACACGCACGCACGCACACACACGCACGCACGCACGCACACACACGCACACCACGCACACCACACACACACACACAACACACCACCACACACACACACACAACACGGCTATAAATGGGGAGAAAGAATAAAAACAATGGAAAATTATAGAGAGCATAGCATATACAATTATATATTGCAATGTGATTCCCCTCCGAGCGGAGACAGGCTGCAGAGGGGATTGAGTGAGGTCAGGATTTTATGCAGAGGAGAAAAGGTGAGTTTTGAGAGCGGACTTGAAGGAGACAAAAGTAGGTTGCTGACGGACTGAGAGAGGAAGTTTGTTCCAGGAGAGCGGACCAGAAACAGAGAAGGCTCGTGGACCATAGGTATTGAGCTTAGTGCGTGGAAAGCGAAAAGTCAGAGGATCGGAGGCAGAGCGGAGGGTACGTGAGGGAACGTAGATCTCAAGTTAGGCTTGACAGGTAATCGGGGGCTGCGTTATTGAGGCTTTTGTAGCACATGGTGTCTAGTTTGTACTGTATGCGCTTTGATACAGGGAGCCAGTGAAGTTGTGCCAGGAGAGGAGATATGTGGTCAGCTTTTTTCTTTTTGAGTACAAGGCGTGTAGCATTGTTTTGAATGCGCTGTAGGATGTGAGTGGTGGAGGCAGGAAGACCGGACAGGAGTGAATTGCAATAGTCAATGCGAGACATTATGAAGGAGAGAACGATTTTTGCAGTTGTTTCGACAGAGAGATACTTCCTGATCAGGCTTATACGATGGAGGTGATAGTAGCAAGATCTGGCAGTTTGAGAAACAAAGTTGTTCATGGAGAGGGTAGAGTCAATGCAGACACCAAGGTTTTTAGCTGAATCAGAAATTGGGACTGATGTGTTACATAATGGGAGAGAAAGAGGAGGCAGCTGAGAAAGTTTCTGACGGGTGCCAATGAGGATAGCTTCTGTCTTGTCATCATTTAGCTGAAGTTTGTTGTATGTCATCCAATTTTTGATGTCCGAGTAACACTCAGTGGTGCGAGTCAGGAGGCGCTGTATATTGTCAGGTGAGTCACTGTCTTGAAGTTGGGTGTCATCAGCATAGAAGTGGTGTTTTATAGAGTGGGAGTTGATGATGGTGGACAGGGGGGAGGTGTAAAGAGTGAAAAGAACAGGGCCAAGGACAGATCCTTGTGGAACACCACAGGTCAGGTATGCAGGTTGAGAGTAAGTGCCATTGATGAGAACAGTTTGTTTTCTGTTTGATAGATAAGAAGTGAACCAGGAGAGAGCAATGTCAGAGATGCCAAAAGTATACATAGATACATACATACATACATCATGTGATACATACATACATACATACATACATAGATACATACATACATACATACATCATTTGATACATACATACATAGATACATACATACATACATACATACATAGATACATACATACATACATACATAGATACGTACATAGATACATACATAATAGATACATACATAGATGGATAGATAGAGACCTGCCACACGTATGACATCAAAGTTATTTTCACGTCGTCGTTTCACTGTCTTCTTGCTCTGCCTCTCGCTTTAAATCGAGATACTCCCACACAACAACAACAACAACAACAACAACAACAATAATAGTAATAATAATAATAATAATAATAATAATAATAATAATAATAATAATGAATAATGATATAATAATAATAATAATAATAATGATAATAATAATAATAATAATAATGATAATGATATAATGATAATGATAATAATGATAACAATAATAATAATAACATCAATGACATTTATACGGCACTAAATCTTTGATATGTAAATCAAATCAAAGCGCGCTTTTTCATTATTCACCAAAGCATTCATTTCAAATGACCCAAACTCAGGGGTACAAAGCATACAAGAACCGGGAGTGGAAGACAAGACGGGAGCAAGACAAAAGACTGGGCGCGTAGAGATGAAATCACTCTCGGACAATGTCTTCAAAATAGACTTGAAGGAAGACGCAGTATGTGACTGTCAAATAGACAGGGGAAGCTCGTTCCTGTCGTGTGGACCGAAGGGGGAAAAGGTGTATCGAGGAATTTGTAAACAATAATATCAGCGAGCAGAAGGGAGAGGTTGGGTAGGGGTGTACAGTCGAAAGTGATCATAAAGATAAATACCACCACCATTACCATCACCAAAATCACCGGCAACAACAATATACGAAACGGAAAAAATGTGACCATTAATATGGTGTAGTTTAGCGTAATAAGTAAAATCGCAAACTATCATACAACAGAATGCAATACAACACGACACGACACGATGCAATACAATACAATACAATACAATACATTACAACACAAACACAATACAATACAATACGATACTATACGATACTATACGACATGACACAAGATGACATGACACAATACAATACAATACGACACGACACGATACAATACAATACAACATGACACAACACAACACAACACGACACGACACGACACGACACGACAAGACACACGACACGACACGACACGACACAACACAACACAACACAACACGACACGACACGATACAATACGACACGACACGATACAATACAATACAATACAACATGACACAACACAACACAACACGACACGACACGACACGACACGACACGACACAACCGACACGACACGACACGACACGACACGACACAACACAACACGACACGACACGACACAACACAACACAACACAACACGACACGACACGACACGACACAACACAACACAACACAACACAACACAACACAACACAACACAATGCAGGTCAGAGCTGTCTGGCTCTCCTGATACAGTCAAAGAATTGAAGATTATGATGTCTCGAGCTAAATCTGAACAGCAACAGAAAACTGGCCTGATCACAGCCGATTGTTTTGCTTCATCCGTTGTGGTGGTGCCACTGTTTTATAGTTCCCGTTCCACTCACCCATTTAACCCTTTGACTCCTTGACTCCCACACCCTATCCACCAACTGCAAAACTTAACCTTTTGATTCCCTTGCCCTATCCACCAGCTTTCTGCAGAAAGCTGGTGGGTAGGGTGAAGGAATCAAAGGGTTAAGTTTTTGCTTTGCTAGCATGGTTGACAATGCAGGCTGCTGGTAGACAAGGTGCGGGAGTCAAAGGGTTAAAGACCTTGCCAGTGTAAAAGGTTTCGCACAGGCTCAAAGTGCCCACCAGATAACTGCAGCCAGAGGTGGATGAAGTACATATGGAATTGTCCGAATGCGATGAATGCCTCTTGAACAAACTTCAAACTGTTTTATATAACCCTTCAGGGATGTGCATCAATCAGAAGCGTGACAGTTTGTTGTGGAACTGATGTTAGAACTGACGATGGCCAAATACAGCAGCCTGTTCTTTTTGTGGGTTGGGTGGTTCTCAGGATCTGATATCTTGAGTTTAGTATGTGCTTTCAACATTTAAAACTTCGCCCGTTTACAGCCCATCTTAACAGGAACCAGAAAAAACACGAAAAAAAAAGAAAAAAAAGAATCAAAACGCGTATTTAACACAACCAGACAAGACAGGCTTTTTTGTTGTTGTTGTTGTTGTTGTCAGTTTAGTCCTTTTCTCACACTGGACGAAGCAGCAGGGAAGTTTGTCTTTTTCTCCTAATTTTTGTATTTGGTGTTTGTTTGTTTGTGATCTTACACTTGACAAAGGCCCGTTGGCCGAAAATTTGCGCCTGCCTTCTCTGGTTGTATTAAATACGCATTCTGATTTTTTTTTTTTCGTGATTCTTTTTTTCTGGTTCCTGTTTGCTTGAACGTGGGCAGTCACACTTGTTTTGGATTTTGCCCATCTTAATGTTTTCATCATTCTGATAGTAAGAGCTTAGTGTTTCAAAGGTCTCCATCCACCCTTCCCCCTTCCCGCTCCTCAGTTCAAAACCTTGACAGTGCATAGCGTTTAGCGTGTAACGCATCTGAAACTGTCAAAATGCTGTGAATCCCTCTTGAACAAACTCCTTTCTTGCGGAAAATGAAACAGAAATCAAAACCGGACATTAACTGCAGCATTTACCTTGTACTGTTTGTCTCTTCCGCAGCATAAAAATCGTCTCAATGACGATTGTCGTGTGTTGGACTTCTGACTCAGGTCGTCGCCATCTTGCTGCACATCTCTTTCCACCGCTTCCGGTGTGTCTTTTTTGTCTCCTCTTCTGCCCGTGAGATAAAATTCTATACAAAAATCGACTCAAACAATAGGTCCAATTGTTACAATCACATACACATCTTATTAACGTTAAATTATATAGACTGAAAAAGACATGGACAGATAGGCTAACTGATTTACGCAGATAGACAAACAGGCAGCCAAACATACAGCCAAAATGGCTAGTGTGGCAGTGCAAGGATTAGCCTCAGCTCTATTATGACGTATGATAGCCTTCTGATTTTACTCATTATCATAAAATCACGAATCTTTCCAGAACTCTTTGAATACACACACACACACACACACACACACACACACACACACACACACACACACACACACTCACACTCACACACACACACACACACTCACTCACAACACACACACACACATACACACACACACATACGAATAAAGAAATAAATGCATGGATAAAAAAGTTCTGGACAATAGATGGAGACAAAAAACAACAACAACAACAATAAAAGACATTCAGTTTGGAAAACTATGAAGTACCTAAGTGCAATCCCCCCCCCCCCCCCCCGACCCCCTAGCCATCCATGTTGTGTCTTCTCATATCAAAATCATAAATATTAGATTTTTATTGTCATAGAGGTGCTGCACTGGAGCTTGATGTCATGGTTGACACCCTACAAGCATGCGTTTGATAAACTAGCTGCAATGTGCGAAGAATTTCATACGTGTTGTATTTGTATTTTATAGTTTATTTTATGTTTTATGTCTGATAAACTACTTAACTACTAGATCACTAGAAGACTATATGTGAACAAATCAGCTTATGAAGTTTACCTGTTGTCCCTCGTTCTTTCTTGATTCTGCCAAGGATGCACACTGGGAGCAGCTGGTGGAGGCTGGTCACTATGGACAGCGAGAGGTTCTTCATTTCTGTATCAGTTGATGAATCCGAAGACGCTGGGCAGCGTATGACCAGTGTATCGACTTTATCAATTATGACATTAAATTACCGTTAGTGCCGTGTGGCTCGTGCTCCCGGCTTGTTGAAAACTGATTTTTGTCTGTTATGTGTGGGCTTTCTGTTCCAGATTTCTTGTCGATGTTGTGTTCCGTAGTGCGTTGAGGAAGGCGGCGATTCATCTATATATGGGACGTGTGTTTTGGAAACACCGACCAAAGCGATGAAGTGGTCGGTGTCCGTGTCTTCGCCACTTTGATTTGTTTCCTGTACAGGTATTTTTTCCTTGCTAAGAGAAGAAAGATCTTTCACTTGGTTCCTTTCCTGTGCAGACGTTTTTTCCTCATCGTCACCACCATCCCCACTACCTGAAGTGTCTGGCAGTGCCTTGATGGAATCCGCTTTCAGGACAGTTTTTGCAGGAACAAGAGGAAGGACATCGTCTTGCATGACATTAGAACATTGTGTCTGCTGGCTGTTGGCAGGTTTTGGCTGTTCTTTGACAAACCCATCGACTTGCGAGACATCAGCGGAATCATGTTCCCTTATGTCAGTTGTTGAAACCATTGATTCTTCTAG
This sequence comes from Monoplex corrugatus, assembly GCA_030674185.1. Lineage (NCBI taxonomy): Eukaryota > Metazoa > Mollusca > Gastropoda > Littorinimorpha > Ranellidae > Monoplex > Monoplex corrugatus. The sequence continues at coordinate 22,972,379 of CM060314.1, forward strand.
AGACTGCCGTCCATAGGCTTCAAGCCTGCTGGAGTCAGGCTGAAGTTCTGAGTCTGTAGTTGCATTTTGGGTGGGTTCTGATAGGCCGACATCTGACTTATTTTCTGTCTCTCCTAATTGCAGACACGTGCTTTCATCCAGTGTTTCAGGGCATTCTTGATTGGTGGTTAGTTGGTGTTCTGTCAAGGCAGTCCCCTTGAATAGGCAGAACAAATCGGCGCCTTCTGTTATGGTTTGACCGGAGGATGCAGGAGGAGACACAACCGTTTTTAGAGTTGTTTCTTCTTCAGCTTGTTCGTCTTGAGTAAGACTGTTGACTTCTTTGACAAACGTTTCAGTCTTCCCCTCGTCATGTCCACTTCTGCTGGCTTTACGTTTCACAGCTTCACGGTCAGAGTATGAACTGTGACCACCATCTTGCTTTGTACTTTCAGTGTCTACATCTTGTATCTTTTTGCTTGTTGTGTCTGGGTAAGTGAATCCCAGTCTCTGAGTACTGGCTCCAGCCGCCTGTTCGTGAGTTCTTGGTAATCTTGAAACGATCCCCTTTCGTCCCACATCATCATCGTCACTGCCAGAGGGTACATAGCTTGTGGCATCAGTGCCTGCAGTAACTGTTGAGTGAAGTGTTATTCCATAGCCTGTCTCAGATACGTGGTCTGCTGTGCCAGCCTTTTGATCAGCAGCTTGTATTTCTTGGTCATTTGTGCTCGAATCAAAGGTGTTTATTGATAATCCTCTTTCACCAGACTTTACACCAACTGTTTTCTTTCTCTCTTCATTTAAGAGCCAAAGGGTTTGGTCGCCAGTCTGGATGTTTTGTTTTACTTCGTTTTTGTTTTGGTCATTTAGAAGGATGGAGTGTCCACTTCCACCAGAATCGCTTGTTTGTTCATTTAGCAACACGTACATGTAGTTCTCTAACTGCAGACAACGTCTAACATCCCTGGCTGAGGCTGCTGAAGGTTCTGAGTTGTGCACCTTGTCATTGGACTCTTCTTCGTACCTTGGCTGAGATGTAGAATGCATCTTTTTCGCTGTGGAATCTGATTTGCTGAAATCTTCGCTTTTTTCAAAGGCATAACTGGGTGTACATTCTGTAGCAGTACCATCGTCGGAATTTGGTTCTTGGCTCTTTTTCTCCTGGATTCCAGTCACATCAGTAGATGAAATAATGTCAGCAACAACACTGTTTCCTAAACTGATAGCGGTCTGTTCAGTCGGAGATGGGGTGAACTGCTTATCACCATCGTTCTGAGACATGTTCTGTATTTCGTTCGTTTTCATCGGCATTGTCAAGTGTTCAGGAGAAGAGCAGTCTTCATGCTGATAACCTTGGTTCGATGTCTCTTTGCTTTCTATTCGTGTCTGTAAATTCCTGGTCAGATTTGTCGGAGGAAGGCCAAACATCTGATTCCCTTCGGCCGTTTGCCCTTCCCAGAGAGTCTTCTTACGAGTGGTGTTTGTACTGGGATCCATTGGTCCATCTGAAGTCTGCGAAGCTGTGCGGTAGACGTTGAAGGTGGAGATGCTGTGTGGTACAGGCGGCTCCACTGATGCCAGCTTTATTTTCCTGCTTCCTATTCTTTATCCGCACGACAAGACAAGCCTCTTTTTTTTCACATTGCTTGCGTATTTCATCATGCTCCAACTTTTGGTGCAAATATTTGAAAAGTCGTTTCCCAATCCCTGTCCTGAAAATATGGTTCATCTGGCTCATAAAGCACATAGTGAGAGTTGATCACAATAATTCCTCTTCAGCACCTTCACAGTCACCATAGAGAATAGGGAGGATTTCACAGCCTGTTGTGACTTGCTGGGGCCAGAGGGAATACTGACCAAGCTTCATGCGATAATCTTGCATAGAGTTTGCAGTGATGAGGACGAGAATATTGTGGGTGAATTTCCCAACCTGAGCCAGGCTTTGTGTATATTGTGTGAACAGGTTTTGAAGAAGTTCCGTCCTCACGCAAATATCCTGTCCTATGTAGCGGTTCTTCAGAATGTATTCAATAGTTTCTTTGACTATAAGTGCAGACTTCCTATCCTTGTTTGAGTAGTATAAGACAGCATCATACATATATTTTTTGCATGGATCTGGACAGTCGGAATGAATCCCAAAAATGCTTTCGCTTTCGGAGAGTATTTTCCCAGTACATGTGGTTGGCATTGTTTGTTCTCCGCACTGTGGTGGCTCTGTAGGAACAGACGTGGACTCTACCTGGCCTGCAAAACAGAACAAAGAGACTCGAAACCATCGAACTTTTCCCCGCTCTGGTCTTTTGATTTTACGTCCTTCATACAATTTTGCCTATGTAATATTAAGACACAGAATGCAGAATATTTCAGAACTATTATCTCCATCAGCCTATGTCAGAGGGAAAAATGTATACATACATACATACATACATACATAATACATACATACATACGTACAAACAGTACCTTTAAAGACATGCGTAATTGATGCTCTGTAAACTTAACTCGTTTTCTCATATCAATTAATCTATTGTACAATGATCTTGCATAGGTTCTTCAAATTTTGTGCAGAATTTTCTCAGCTTTATTATTCTTAATACTCTTAAATGCTGATATGATCTCTTTTATTTTTGGAGGGGGGAGAGGGAGCTTATATTTCATACACATTTTTGTTCATGTTGGTGTTATGGTTTTGATAAGTTTGCCCAGAGATTTATCTTGGCATCAGACTCACTTGATGTCTTTCAAATTTTTCACTTTCTTGCTCCTAGGATATTCCAAGTTCAGCTTTCATCGTCTTCTGCTCATTCAGAATTGGGACCTATAGTTAATGTTAACAAGAACATTTCGAATTGGGACCTGTTGTTCACGTTTATTAGAACATTTAAAATTGGGACCTATGGTAAATGTTAGCAAGAACATTTTGAATTGGGACCGTTGTTCATGTTTATTACAACATTTAAAATTGGGACCTATGGTAAATGCTAGCAAGAACATTTTGAATCGGGACCTGTTGTTAACGTTCGTTAGAACATTTAAATTAGGACCTATGGCTAATATAATGTTAACAAGAACATTTTGTATCGGGAATTGTTGTTCATCTTTATTAGAACATTTAAAATTGGGACCTATGGCTAAAGTTAAGAAGAACATTTTGAACTGGGACCTATTCTATTTGTTTATTAGAACATTTTGAATTGGGACCTATGTTTAATGCTAAAAGAACATTTTGAAATGAAACCTATGCTTAATGTTAACACGAACACTTTGAACTGTGACCTATAGTTGACATTTACTAAAACATTTAAAATCGTCACCTATAGTTGACGTTTACTACAACATTTAGAATTGAGACCTATAGTTGATGTTTACTTCTAAAACTGTGACCTATATTTGATGTTTACTTCTAAAATTGTGAGCTATAGTTGATGTTTACTGCCATTTTTAAAATTGTGACCTATATTTTATGTTTACTTATAAAAATGTGACCTATAGTTGATGTTTACAACAACATTTAAAACTGTGACTTATAGTTGATGTTTACTACAACATTTAAAATTGTGACCTATAGTTGATGTTTACTACAATATTTATAATCGTGATCTATAGTTGATGTTTACTACAATATTTAAAATTGTGACCTACAGTTGATGTTTACTACAATATTTATAATCGTGATCTATAGTTGATGTTTACTACAATATTTAAAATTGTGACCTACAGTTGATGTTCACTTATAAAATTGTGACCTGTAGTTGATGTTTACTACAGCAATTAGAATTGTGATCAATAGTTGATATTTACTACAACAGTTAAAATTGTGACATATAGGACTGGGCAAGATCGTGTTTGTACCGCAAGGAAGCAAGGTTCCTGATGGAAAGAAGGCAAGCGAGGCCACGGATGGCCAGTGTGGTGGTCAGTGGGAGGTAGCCGCAGACCTTGAGGGCTGCGAGAGATTCTTCCCCATCCCAACAACGAATAAGCCAGACCTGGTGGTATGGAGCAAAGAAGAGAGAGAGGTGCACCTTGTGGAGCTGACGGTGCCCCACGAAGACAATATCAGGGCTGCACACGAGCGGATGGAGAATCGCTACGAGGCTCTTGTCGATGAATGCGAGGAGGCGGCATGGAAAGCAACGCACTTCCCAGTCGAAGTCGGCTGCAGAGGTTACATCGCAAATAGCGTCAGAAAGTGGATGAAAGTGGCTGGACTTGGTCCGAAGAAAGTGAAAACCATGACAAAAGCTCTACAGAAGACCGTAGAGAAAGCAAGTCATTGGATCTGGTTGAAGAGAGAGGACACCTCCTGGAGCGAGTCCTGACGGTTGATGGCAAAGGCATACAGTCGAACTGGCAGGGAGACCTCACATCGGTGAGGGGGCTCGGTGCGTCATTGAAGCTGTAGAGAGGAAGAGCCCGAAACAGCGATGCATTCTCTCCTGATGATATCCACGCCAGAGTCCGGCCCTCGGAGCTTTCGACTGTTAGCAGTGTAAGCTGTTTTCAATGATTTACCTACCTGTGGCTGGTCTACGCCACTGGCATCCTGGAAAGACAGGACGACAACCCGGAGAGACGGGTGGACATCGGGAAAGACCGAGGACGTCGGGAAAGACCGGCGGTGGCAGGGGCTAACTACCCATGCCACTGTAATCAAGAGTTACGTCAACCACAAGGAAAGACAGCCCAGGATCCACCGAGAGGGGGGAGTAGAGGATGGAGCCACAAGGATTGATCCAACGGATAACGACCCAGGCATGGACAGGACAACGAATCAAGATGACAGCCTCAGGACCCACCGAGAGGGAGGGACGGAAGATGGATCCACAAGGATTGATTCAACGGATAACGACCTAGGCAGGGACAGGACAGCGACTCAAGACCATCAAGAAAGCAGCTTTACTTGCGAGCAGTGTTGCAGAAAGTTCGGCACCTGGCAAGGGTTGAGGGTGTACCAGGCTAGGGTCTGCATGAGGGAGAGAAGACAGTGCAGATCGACAGATCGTAAGACACGAAGCAAATCATCCCAGGAAGAAAAACCACAGTGGATCGATTAGTGCTCCAGTCCACTCTCATTGTGACCTATAGTTGATGTTTACTACAATATTTAAATTTGTGACCTACAGTTGACGTTTACTACAATATTCAAAATTGTGAGCTTCAGCTGTTATTTACTATAATATTTACAATTGTGACTTACAATTGATATTTAGTACAATACTTAAAATTGTGACCTAGCTGATGTTTACTATAATATTCAAAACTGTGACCTACAGCTGATGTTTACTACAATATCAAAAAATTTGACCTATAGTTGATATTTACTACAATATTTAAAATTGTGACCTACAGCTGATGTTTACTAAAATATCTAAAATGTTGACCTATAGTTGATATCTACTACAATATTTAAAATTGTGACCTATAGTTGATGTTTACTTCAATATCTAAAATTGTGTTCTATAGTTGATATTTACTACAATATTCAAAATTGTGACCTATAGTTGATATTTACTACAATACTTAAAATTGTGACTTATAGCTGATGTTTACTACAATATCTAAAATTGTGTTCTATAGTTGATGTTTACTACAATATCTAAAATTGTGACCTATAGTTGATGTTTACTACAATACTTAAAATTGTGACTTATAGCTGATGTTTACTACAATATCTAAAATTGTGTTCTATAGTTGATGTTTACTACAATATCTAAAATTGTGACCTATAGTTGATGTTTACTACAATATCTAAAATTGTGACCAAAAGCTGATGTTTACTACAATATCTAAAATTGTGTTCTATAGCTGATGTTTACTACAATATCTAAAATTGTGACCTATAGCTGATGTTTACTACAATATCTAAAATTGTGACCTATAGTTGATGTTTACTACAATATCTAAAATTGTGACCTATAGTTGATGTTTACTACAATATCTAAAATTGTGACCTATTGTTGATGTTTACTACAATATCTAAAATTGTGACCTATTGTTGATGTTTACTACAATATCTAAAATTGTGACCTATTGTTGATGTTATTATACAATATCTAAAATTGTGACCTATAGCTGATGTTTACTACAATATCTAAAATTGTGACCTATAGTTGATGTTTACTACAATATCTAAAATTGTGACCTATAGTTGATTTTACTACAATATCTAAAATTGTGTTCTATAGCTGATGTTTACTACAATATCTAAAATTGTGACCTATGTTGATGTTTACTACAATATCTAAAATTGTGTCTATAGCTGATGTTTACTACAATATCTAAAATTGTGACCTATATTTGGTATTTACTACAATATCTAAAATTAGTGACCTATCGCTGATGTTTACCATAAATATCTAAAAATTTGACCTATAGTTGTGCTTACTATAATATTTAAAATTGTGACCTATAGTTGATGTTTACTACAATGTTTAAAATTTTGACCTATCGTTGATGTTTACTACAATATTTAAAATTGTGACCTATAGTTGATGTATACTACAAATTTATAATTGTGACCTATAGTTGGTGTTTACTACAGTATTTGAAATTGTGACATATAGTTGATGCTTGCTACAACATTTAAAATTGTGACTATGTTTTATGTTTACTTATAAAAATGTGACCTATAGTTGATGTTTACAACAACATTAAAACTGTGACTATATGTGATGTTTACTACAACATTTAAAATTGTGACCTGTAGTTGATGTACACTTCAATATTTATATATATAGTTGATGTTTACCATAATATTTAAAATTGTGACCTATAGTTGATATTTACTACAATCTTAAAATTGTGACCTACAGCTGATGTTTACTACAATATCTAAAATTGTGACCTATAGTTGATATTTACTACAATATCTAAAATTGTGACCTATAGTTGTGTTTACTATAATATTTAAATTGTGACCTACAGCTGATGTTTACCTTAATATTTTAAATGTTGACCTATAGTTGGTGTTTACTACAATATTTAAAATTGTGACCTATAGTTGATGTTTACTACAATGTTTAAAATTGTGACCGATCGTTGATGTTTGCTACAATGTTTAAAATTGTGACCTATAGTTGATGTTTACTACAGTATTTGAAATTGTACCTATAGTTGATGTTTACTACAACATTTAAAATTGTGACGTAATTTTATGTTTACTTATAAATATGTGACGTATAGTTGATGTTTACACATTTAAAACTGTGACTTATAATTGATGTTTACAAGAACATTTAAAATTGTGACCTGTAGTTGATGTTCACTACAATATTTATAATCGTGATCTATAGTTGATGTTTACTACAATATTTAAAATTATGGCCTACAGTTGATGTTCACTTTAAAATTGTGACCTGTAGTTGATGTTTACTACAAGTACAACATTTAAGACTGTGACTTATAGTTGATGTTTCCTACAACATTTAAAATTGTGACCTATAGTTGATATTCGGTACAACATTTAAAATTGTGACATACACTTGATGTTTACTGCAATATTTAAAATTATAACGTACAATTTATGTTTATTACAGTATTTAAAATTGTGACCTATACTATAGTTGATGCTTACTCATAAAATTGCAACCTATGGTTGATGTTTACTACAATATTTAAAATTGTGACATTAGTTGATGTTTACCACAACATTAAAATATTGACCTATGGTTGATGTTTACTACAAAATTTGAAATTTTGACATATAGTTGATGTTTACTACAACATTAAAATTGTGATATATAGCTGATGTTTACGACATCAATTAAAATTGTGACCGATGGTTGAATTTTACTACAGGAATTAAAATTGTGACCTATAGTTGATATTTACTACAATATTTAAATTTGTGACCTACAGTTGACGTTTACTACAATATTCAAAATTGTGAGCTTTAGCTGATGTTTACTATAATATTTACATTTGTGGCTTATATTGATATTTAGTACAATACTTAAAATTGTGACCTATAGCTGATGTTCACCATAATATTCAAAATTGTGTTCTATAGTTGATATTTGCTACAATATCTAAAATTGTGACCTATATTGTTTACTACAATATCCAAAATTGTGACCTATAGTTGATGTTTACTACAATATCTAAAATTGTGACCTATAGTTGATATTTACTACAATATCTAAAATTGTGAACTATAGTTGGTGTTTACCATAACATATAAAATTGTGACCTATAGTTGATGTTTACTACAATATCTAAAATTGTGACCTTTAGTTGATGTTTACTACAATATCTAAAATTGTGACCTATAGTTGATGTTTACTACAATATCTAAAATTGTGACCTATAGTTGATGTTTACTACAATATCTAAAATTGTGTTCTATAGCTGATGTTTACTACAATATCTAAAATTGTGACCTATAGTTGATAATTACTACAATATCTAAAATTGTGACCTATAGTTGATGTTTTACTACAATATCTAAAATTGTGTTCTATAGCTATTGTGACCTATAGTTGATGTTTACTACTAAAATTGCGACCTATGGTCGATCTTTACTACAACATTTAAAAATTGTGACCTATAGTTGGCTTTTACTACAATATTTAAAATTGTGACCTATAGTTGATGTTTACTACAATTATTAAAATTGTGACCTATAGTTGATGTTTACTACAATATTTAAAATTGTGACCCATAGTTGATGTTTACTACAATATTTAAAATTGTGACCTACAGCTAATGTTTACTACAATATTTAAAATTGTGACCTATAGTTGATGTTTACTACTAAAATTGCGACCTATGGTTGATCTTTACTACAACATTTAAAAATTGTGACCTATAGTTGATGTTTACAACAATATTTAAAATTGTGACCTATAGTTGGCGTTTACTACAATATTTAAAATTGTGACCTATAGTTGATGTTTACTACAATATTTAAAATTGTGACCTATAGTTGATGTTTACTACAATATTTAAAATTGTGACCTATAGTTGGCGTTTACTACAATATTTAAAATTGTGACGTTTAGCTAATGTTTACTACAATATTTAAAATTGTGACGTGTAGCTAATATTTACTACAATATTTAAAATTGTGACCTATAGTTGATGTTTACTACAATATTTAAAATTGTGACCTATAGTTGATTTTTACTAGAATATTTAAAATTGTGACCTATAGCTAATGTTTACTACAATATTTAAAATTGTGACCTATAGTTGATGTTTACTACAATATTTAAATTTGTGACCTATAATTGACGTTTATTACAATATTTAAAATTGTGACGTTTAGCTAATATTTACTATAATATTCAAAATTGTGACCTATAGTAAAATTGAGACCATTGTTGATGTTTACTACAATATTTAAGATTGTGACCTATAGTTGATGTTTACTCCAATATTGAAAATTGTGACCTACAGCTGATGTTTACTATAATAATTAAAATTGTGACTTATAGTTGATTTTTACTACAAGAATAAAAGTTGTGACCTATAGTTGATGTTCACTACAATATTTAAAATTGTGACCTATAGTTGATGTTTACTACAATGTTTAAAATTATGATCTACAGTTGGTGTTCACTTCTAAAATTGTGACCTATAGTTGATGTTTACTACAACATTTAAAATTGTGACCTATAGTTGACGTTTACTACAATATTTAAGATTGTGACCTATAGTTGATGTTTACTACAATATTTAAAATTGTGACCTTTAGCTGATGTTTACTACAGTATTTAAAATTGTGACCTATAGTTCATGTATACTGCAACACTTAAAATTGTGATCAATAGTTCATGTTCGCTACAACATTTCAAATTGTGACATAAACTTGATGTTTACTACAAAATTTATAATTGTAAAATACACTTGATGTTTATTACAGTATTCAAAATTGTGACCTACATTATTTACTATAATATTCAAAATTGTGACCTATAGTAAAATTGAGACCTATTGTTGTGTTTAGTACAATATTTAAGATTGTGACCTATAGTTGATGTTGACTATAAGATTTAAATTGTGACTTATAGCTGATGTTCAAGAAACAGCTGCGGATTGGTGAGGACAAACTGTCAGCTGCTGCAGCAGAAAAGCGAGTTCGCAGAAAAGGGATGACAGCCAACAGACCAGCATCAGCATACACATGCAACCGCTGCGACAGAGACTGCCTCTCTCGCATTGGTCTGTACAGTCACAGGCGACGCTGCTTGGACCAAGCAGACAGCCCATCTAAACATTAGAACGGATGTACTTTGTCCATGGTCAGTCATGACCGAAGGAGGCCTACTACTACAAGAAGATTTAAAATTGTGACCCATGGTTGATCTTTACTACAACATTTAAAAATTGTGACCTATAGTTGATTTTTACTACAAGAATAAAAGTTGTGACCTATAGTTGATGTTTACAACAATATTTAAAATTGTGACCTATAGTTGGCGTTTACTACAATATTTAAAATTGTGACCCATAGTTGATGTTTACAACAACATTTTAAAATTGTGACCTACAGTTGATGTTTACTACAATATTGAAAATTGTGACCTACAGTTGATGTTTACTACAATATTGAAAATTGTGACCAATTGTTGATGTTTACTACAACATTTAAAATTGTGACCTATAATTGATGTTTACTAGAATATTTAAAATTGTGACCTATAGTTGATGTTTAATGCAACATATAAATTGTGAACTATAAGGACCCATGTAGGCCTACTATTATACTGTTCAAATAGTCAACAATTGAATCAGATGTTGTTGTATCCTATGAGGCGATTGGCTGGCTGGATGAGCAGCAGCAGCAGCGGCAATAACAGCAACAAAAGCACTTTCTTCATCTATCACCTTTAGAAATAGAGATTTATTTGATACGTAATATTGTATCAAATCTCTCTCTCTCTCTCTCTCTCTCTCTCTCTCTCTCTCTCTCTCTCTCTCTCTCTCTCTCTCTCTCTTTCGCACGCGCCCCAGCTCGCTCGCGTGAGAAGAAAAAAGCACATTGATTTTACCTGCAGCTACGCTATGATTTGGAGTGAGTGGCACAGCATCTTCTCTGATATCGGTCTCGTCTTCACAAGCCCTTGCGTCAGGTTTGCCTGTATTGGGGTCACTCGCCATATTGTTGAGTCGCTCTCCAATTCGTATTTTTCTGTTGAAAAGAAAACTGCATAACTGGA
>CM060314.1:22993522-22998522 GCA_030674185.1 Monoplex corrugatus
ACACATTTTGGTCTGCGATTCACACCCTGTTCGTTACGAACCCACGAGCCCCTACTTCAAGGAAACCATGGAAAAACGTCTGTCTAACGTCCATCTCCACCACCATCAAATTGACAAAACCCAAGAAAAAAACAAGAAAGAACGATATCAGCTTAATTTGCACATCCAGGTTCTTGAAGTCGAGAAAAAAGCGACTGTTCAGCAACTTTATTTTGAAAGCATCACGAAAAAGTTTGGAAACAATTGTTCAATTCACAACATGGATATCGTTTATAATCCTTTTCTGCTGCAAGATATGCCAGATTTTGAAATAACAACCGACTCCATTCTTTACACATCAACAGATGAGGGAGCAGAAATACCAAGTCAAGCCAAACGTTCCGAAACTGGCAGTGAGCACATACCCCTTAAAGATGACAGATCTGTTCTGGAACACACCGAACATCAACACAAGACGTTAAGGAGTGTACAACAAACGCCCACAGTATCCATACCAGATACGCAAGAGACGCTGGATGGACAGCATAACAAAGTTGACGATACAACCACTGAAATGCAAAACGTTTGCATGAAAATGATAGATGACCCCGCAAAGGATGCCACATCTTTGACTGGCACAGGCCATCCGCTGGACTCAAGTCAGAGACTGTAACAACAAAGCACTCCACTCAGAGCGAAGGCCAACTGCAAGAGCAAGGGAAGAAAGGCACCGCTCGTTGTCAGAATCAGCATACATGTAGTCATACCCTATCAGCAGCAAGGGCAGCATTCCTCAAAACTTTGTTGGCGTAGTAACCAATACTCAATGACCATCCGACGATGAGTCAGAAAACAGGCATCGAAGACAACAGAGAAGGCAGACTGGACAGATTGATGGCTGTGATGACATGGAACTTGCGGACAAGGACAAAAGGACTGATCTGCTCCACATTAACGGTCTACTGTCGAGCAGGAGTGGAGTTAGACAGAAGGAGAAGGAATAACCAGACAGGAATGAGGAGAGATCGTGGAAGACAAAAAGATCATGGCTCAAGAAATGCACATACTGTCAACTGAGAGGCGGGACAATGCTCAAGTCTGGAAGTTGTCTGTGTTCAGAATGATTTCAAATCAGATTGTGCAGCACAAGAGTACGCTCAAAAACGAGAAGTCAACCCAAACCACGTGGCCATGGTCAGATGAACATCCAGTTGATCAGGTTGTAAGTGATGAGTAGCCAAGGGACAATCAGCTTGGCTGCGGACTGCGAAGTCATCGAACTAAATGTTCAAAGTCACCAACCTTATCAGCCAGTATGCAAATTAATCGTGGGGCAAGCCAGTGGTACAGCAGCCTGTACCAACTCCTGCGCAAAAGGAGAGATGTACGCAAAACAGGGAGCAGCAGTGAACTGTTTCCGAATGTCTGAGCGACTGTGCAGTCACCACAATCTTGATGAACAGGTCTCCGACTTCTATGTCGTCGCTTCATTGCTGTCGGTTCAGAAGAGCAGACCAAAGCACCAGACGTGTCTGTAGAGTGGCAGCCATCATCTGTTTGGTGTGACCGTCATGACATGTTCTACCCATCTCAGGGGTAAGGCTTGTGTAAACAGTGTACATACATATTACTGTTTGTCTTGAAAAAAAAAAAAGAGAGAGAAAGAGAGAGAGAGAGAGAGAAAGAGAGAGAAAGAGAGAGAGAGAGAGAGAGAGAGAAAGAGAGAGAGAAAGAGAGAGAGAGAGAGAGAAAGAGAGAGAAAGAGAGAGAGAAAGAGAGAGAGAAAGAGAGAGAAAGAGAGAGAAAGAGAGAGAGAAAGAGAGAAGAGAGAGAAGAGAGAGAGAAAGAGAGAGAAAGAAAGAGAGAGAAAGAGAGAGAAAGGAAGAGAGAAAGAGAGAAGAGAGAGAGAGGAGAGAGAGAGAGAGAGAGAGAGAGAGAGAGCTTTTTACCTTTACAGAGGCTGTATTCATTTGACATCTGTTTTTTCTGTCTCTATTAATTTTTGTCATTCCTTTCATAATGTTCTCTCTCTCTCTCTCTCTGTGGATTATTTTTTGGAATGGAGCAAAGGTTTTAGAACCCAGCTGACAACCCACCCACCCCCACCCCGTCCGGTCTTGTGGCTATAACACTAACTCCTTAAAACTGATGTTAAGCAAGGTCGCGCATGGTTGCCAAATAGCTGGATACTCAATTGAAGCAGCTGCAGCAATTTTCTTTTCTTTTCTTTCTCTCTTTCTTTTTTTCTTCTTTCTTTCTTTCTTTTTTTTAATTCTTGGTCGCAGAAAAGACTTTCTTCAGGCCAAGAAGAAAACTGATGATGACGTTTTGGAACATCCTCTGTTCGGCGAGAGCTAGCTGCCTCCTTTGATAGTACCATAGTACAGTCCTATCCTGCAAATCCATTTCTCTCTCTCTGTCTCTGTCTGTGTCTGTCTCTCTGTGTGTCTCTGTCCTCCATCTCTGTCCTCTGTCTCTGTCTGTATCTGTCTTTCTCTGTGTCTGTGTCCTCTGTCTCTGTTTCTGTCTCTGTCTGTCTCTGATTGTCTCTGTCTCTGTCTCTCTCTATGTCTGTCTCTGTTTCTGCCTCTGTCTGTCTCTGTCTGTCTCTGTCTCTGTCTCTATATCATGTCTCTGTCTGTCTCTGTCTGTCTCTATCTCTGTCTGTCTCTGTCTCCTTCTGTCTCTGTCTCTGTCTGTCTGTTTTTTCTGTCTGTTTCTCTCTGTCTCTTTCTATCTCTCTCTTTCTTTCTCTCTCTCTTTCTCTCTCTCTCTCTTTTTATTCTATCTCTCTTTCTATGTCTTTCTCTTTCTCTCTGTCTTTTTCTCTCTCTCTCCTTTTTCTCTCTCCTTTTCTCTCTCTCTCTCTCTCTCTCTCTCTCTCTTTTTCTCTCTCTTCTTTTTCTCTCTTTCTCTTCTTCACTGTTTCTCTTTTTCTCTTCTTTTCTCTCTCTCTCTCATCTCTTTCTCTCTCACTCTCTTTCTCTCCTTCTTTCTCTTTCTTTCTCTCTCTCTCTTCTCTCTCTCTCTCTCTCTCTCTCTCTCTCTCTCTCTCTCTCTTTCCATCTTTGTGGTGAGTCTGACGTAGGTGTCACACTAATGAGTAAACACCTGATATTTTTGATTGATTGATTCGATTCAGTTTATGTTGGCACCCACCTCAGGTGATATGGCCGACGTGTATAACCATCCCAGGGAAGTGGGAGAAGTGGGACTTATCTAATCCTATACTGACACCACCAGAACAACAATGGTGTTAAGATAGGACAGTGAGATGGCCAGTATTGATTGTGCCGTATCCCTGACTGGACCAAGCCTCTATATCAAGACCTCCACCCGCGTTTACAGTTCTGCGTCAGTTTAGGCTTGTTTCTTCCTTTCTTTTCGTTTTTTTTTTTTTTTTTTTTTTTTTCGCTGCATCTTCTGCATCACCTTAGTGCCATTTCCTACCACCTGCCCCATGCCAATCATCTGGGCTTTCTGAACGCACCATCGATCGTATAGAAACTGAATTCATCATGAGAGTTAAAATAAGCAACAACAACAACAAGTACAACAACATCAACAACAACAAAACCAACCAACCAAACATCAACGACCGTAGGATCTGGGACATTTTTATTTTTGTGATATTCTTTGATTTATGACAATAATGGTGGTGGTCATGATGCCTGGCAGTTCGTGAGTGAATTGAGATGAGACCGCGTGACAGGGTTTGTGCTACACGTTCACTTACGTCAAGTATCCTATCCTGCTGCTAACCAGGTCCAGAAAAACAAAACAAAACAAAACAAAACAAACAAAAACAACACACACACACATCTGTAGCGTGTTTTTTTTTTTTCAACTGAGCACATACCACACTCGACTGGCTAGGAGTCACTATGGGGACAAAACCACACAACGGGTTTGTTTCATGGGGTTTGAAATTACAACTTCCAAGCCGGTTGTCCTCTGCGCTAGCCACTTGCCACAGCTGCTGATCTTTGAAGTCAGTTCAGGCATGCTCAGATGGAGCGCATATGGAGCCAACCGTTCAATATCCTCTCTTGAACAAACCCCCCCGGCTTGTGATTACAACCCAAGATAAAGCACGTTAATATCTGTACTCACACTTGTATTGCACGCGTTCTCTTTGTGTTGGCAGGTTACAGCAGCAGGAAAAGGACAAGGACAATACAGGTGGCCTAAGACCAAGAAACTGTCCAAAGACTGCTTCCAGAATATCCTGAAAGATGGCACTGGACAGTTCGTCGTTGCGGACGGCGATGCCAGACCAAGCAAACTCGCGTCGCTTCCTTGTTGCCAGAGGTGACAATGCCAGCGTGGTCCGCCCTCCCCCCCCCCCCTACCTCCCCCGGAAAAGACATTTCATGCTGGTGCTTGATGGTAATAGGATACTCGAGACAGTTTCGTGTTTGGTCTTATTCTAAGCCAGGGTTTCCCTTTTTTTTTTTTAATCATTAATCGGTGCTCAAGTTTTCACGCTGTAGAGGAAGACGAGAATGTGTGAATGCCTCGTGCAATACATAGACAGATAGATACATAGACAGATAGATACATAGACAGATAGATACATAGACAGATAGATACATAGACAGCTTGCTAGTTAGCCACATACAGACAGAAAGACAGGCAGATAGATAGATATATAGACAGACAGACAGACAGACAGACAGATAGATAGATAGATAGATAGATAGATAGATAGATAGATAGACAGATAAATAGATAGATACGCAGACAGACAGACAGATAGATAGATAGATAGACAGACAGATAGATAGATAGACAGACAGACAGACAGACAGATAGATAGATAGATAGATAGAAGATTGACAGACAGATAGATAGATACATAGATACATAGCCTAGATAGATAGATAGAGGGATAGATAGATAGATAGATAGACAGATGGATAGGTGAATAGGTAGATAGGTAGACACGTAGATAGATTGACAGACAGATAAATAGATAGACAAGACATACAGACAGGTCGATAGATAGATTCTTTTTGGAC
>CM060314.1:23008522-23026022 GCA_030674185.1 Monoplex corrugatus
AGACTTTTGGTCAGAATATTGATGGGTTCTGGCGCACGAATCTTACAAATATTTCTGTGATCTCTCTCTTTCCCTTGTGCACTGAAGACATGTTGCTTCTCTCTGTCTCCTTTTTTTCCTGAAGAAAATGACCAGACACAAATTTGGCGCAAACTGTGCCCTCACACTTCTGTGTTGAACCTGTTCGCCCCGCTGGCTAAGAGAAAAAACTTTCCCCCTCAGAGCGTAAACAAAGTTTTAGTGCGAAATTCGTGCGATTTTCGTATTTGTGAATTAAAACGATGTACACCAAGACAAAAATATTCTTGCGATTTTTTGCTTTGCCATCGTGTCCTGGGGAAATAGACATGGCTGTTCCACCATTTGCGTAGCCGACAGTTTCGTCGGTAACGTTAGGTCCTTAACTTTTGATCAGGTAACAAAAACGAAAAGAACTAAACATATATGGATTTAATGGAAACAATGTTTTGAGGATCAAGATGACTTCTACATAACATTTCTTGGGCAGTCTATCACAAAAATAGTTTTATACAACTTTTTCTAAAAATCACTATATAGCGAAAACATCATGAGAAACCTAGAAGTAGACCCTGGTAGAAAGAAACTCTAGGGAGAGCTAGACAACAGAAGGTCTTCAGAGAAGTAACCCCCTTTAGACAAGTGTTTCGGCCCTGAATTCCTTACACTCTCGGGGGGCCGGGCCACATCCAGGTCATGACTCCTGGATGCCCTTCTGCTGTTGTCTATTTTTTTTTTCCCACGCCGGGGATCGAACCTGGGCGATTCTGCGCTTCAGAACTGCGGTACGCGGTTTTACCAATGTGCTAACGGGGCACACATCATCTGTAGGGAATTTAATCCTTATGAAGTTCACTTTTTTCGTTCCTCCTTGCCCAGATCCAGCTTGAGCTCCTTTCTGCTGCCTCTGCCATCGCTTTAAGGGCTCTAGTCCTCTTCTTCCCAGAAATGGCGAGTTGTTTCATGAGATCATAAGCGGAGGTGCCCACAAACCCTCTTGCCCCGACCTCTATGGCGAAGATTTTGACCCGCAGACCTGCTTTCTTCAGGGTGCTGGCAAGACCGGCGTATTTTTCGGTCTTGTAGATATGTGCTTCTTTCATTCTGCTTTCGTATGGCACAGTGAGTTCTATCAGAATCACTTGTTTCGAGGAGTCAGAGTGGAGAGCGATGTCTGGTCTCATGCCTGTCTTGCTGATGACATCTGGGTAATTTCTCCACTCTGGGAGGTCTGCTGTACACTCCCAGTCGACTGCTCCATCCAGAAGACCCTTTGGCAATGTGCTGGTTGTCATAGCACTTTCGGGCCAGACCTGTTTCCCTCCTGCTTTGTAGAACGTTGTCATAGCAATTGGTGCGTTTGGGGTCATGGTTTTTTCGCTAACCACATCTGTGATCACTTTCAGAACTTGGTTGTGCCTCCATGTATACCTTCCTTGGGCTAGCGCTACTTTGCAAGAGCTTAGACATGTTCCACTGTTTGTTTCTTCTGACAGAGCGGACATGCTGGGTCGTCTGCTTTCCCCCATTTCACTAAGTTTGCATTCGAGGGGAGCAGGTCATATACAGATCTGAGGAGGAAGCTTATCCTTAGAGGAGCCATGTGCCACATATCGTTCCAGCTGAGACTTCTTTGGAGTGCACTGTCCCATGTTGTCCATTGCCCCTGTTGACCTTGCTGGACTGCCTTCTGCACTCTTTTGACATCTTCTTCTTCCTTCAACTCCTGTATGATCATGTCTCTTTTTTCCTTCCCTTTGGCTTTGGACCACCACTGCATTTTTGTTGCTCCCAGTCCCTGTCTGTTGGTTTGCGTGTGTCCAATTATTTCTTTGATGCTGAGGTTTCTCTTGGCATTGTTTACAGCCTCTTGGACTTTCCACTTTCTGCCAGTTCTCAGCTTTGGATGAACTGATCTCACGATATTGTCTTCCGATTCCTCCAGCATGCTCAACAGTCTTGCTTTTCCAACTTTGTATTCCTCCACTATGGATTTGAGAGGTAGCTTCAGCATTGCTTGACGACAGTAGAATGCAACATCAGTGAGACCAGGTGGGACACCGAGCCATTTTCTTGTGTATTTGTTGATTTTGGCTTCCATTGCTTCGACTGTGCTGGTGCAAATGTCATAGATTAGCAGTGGCCACAGCAGCTTTGGTATCAGCATGAACTGTAGACACCAGACTTTGTATTTGCCTGGCAGTCCGCAGTTATCCTGGATTAAAGGTTGGAGGGAAAATGATAAACAACATTCGGTACGCAGATGACACCGTGCTAATTGCAGAAAATGAAACGGACCTACAAAACCTTGTGAATATACTAGAAATAGAAAGCAAAGGTAAGGGGTTGGAACTAAACAGCAGGAAGACTGAAGTCATGGTGATCAGTAAAAAACATGAAATCCCCTCCTGCAAAATAACAGCAAATGGCACAACCTTGACACAGGTTAATAAGTTCAAATACCTGGGAACGGTCATTTCATCAGACGGCAGATGCACATCGGAAATAGCCGGCAGAATCGGCCAAGCCAAAACAGCATTTAAGAAGATGACAAGCATTCTTACCAACAAATGCCTGTCAATTAACATCAGGAAGAGAATCCTTGAATGTTATATAGAACCAATACTGTTGTACGGATGCGAGGCGTGGACAGTCAGCAAGCAAAGCCAGAGCAGGATCGAGGCAGCCAAGATGTGGTTTCTCAGAAGAATATTGAGAGTTCCATGGACAGCAAAGAAAACAAACGAGACAGTCTTGATGGAGGCAGACACAAGTAGATCACTGAAAAGGAAGATTAGGAAAAGACAAGCAACATTTATAGGCCATTTTATGAGGAAGGGGGTTTTGGAGCACCTGGTCACAACGGGAAAGCTGGAGGGAAAGAGAGCACCAGGTAGACCCAGGGAGAGAATGCTGGACAGACTTGCAGAGTGGCTGGGGATGAGGAGGGTGGGGGAGATGCTGGGGGCAACGAGAGATAGAGATGGTTGGAAGTCCATGGTCGCCAACGCCATGCGGCAGGGCACCTGATGATAATGATGATGACTCACAAAATGTCAACAAGAGAAGTAACTCCACCTCGGCCAGACTGAAATTTTATTGGGAAACCCGTTGTGATAACAAATATCTATTCATTAATATACGTAATAGGTATACACGTGCACACACACAAACACGCACGCACACATACACATACACACACACACACACAGAGAAAAAGAGAGAGAGAGAGATTATATATATATATATATATATATATATATATATATATATAGACATATATAGACATATATACATAATATGTATATATATGCTTATAGACACACAATTATATAAAGACAGTATAATTCAAAGTCATCCTGAAAATTAAGGTGCGTGGGTCATTGACCTTTGCGGACAAAATCTATTAGGCCATTTCTGTAAAGTGATGGGCCAAGATCACATCATCGTTGAATGGAGGGAGGCGGGGGGCGGGGTAGTTCCACGCCAGCATCTCAATTACATACAGTGATAGCGCTTTTTGCATTATCACTAGGACTTTCCAAGTCTCTCTTCTCCCTGAAGCCCACCCAGTCCGTTACAATGGCGCCCCGTTTTTCTCTCCCCCTCCCCCTCCACTCTTGTTCTTTTCATTGACTCCTTGGTCTTTAGGAAACACAGACTTTAGGATAAGAAAAAGCCAAGGTTAATCCTAACCCTGAAGTTGTAGGGGAGTGAATTGGTAGCATGTCAAATGGCTGATGTGATGCGTCTAGTGTGTTGGCTGGGAACTGCGTGCTTGTCACCTCTCGCTTTCAGCCTGCACCGCTGGTTGGTACTGCTGCTTGCAGCTATGCGAAGAGGAGTGCACAGTGTGTAAGCCTATCTCTGTCAGTACATAGCCCCTCCATCTGCAAACTCTACGCTGTGCCTCCTCATGGCGACATGTGGTAACTGAGCACCTCACCCACTCAGGCTAAAACTCGAGGGACTCGGAGAGGGTCTGGTCCCCAGACGTGCGGCACGCAGGCCCACCAGCGTGTGGACATAGCCTGGTGCCCACGAACCAGACCCCCAGCTATGGGTAAATGGCTCCACTGCCCTGTGGTTATCCAGGGAGGGAATAAGACTAAGGGAGTAAACCCTGACAGAAAATCACTCCACTGCCTTGTAGATTGTTGTGGGAACGACAAAGGCTAGCGCGCGGAGAGTCCGCACAAAAACCGATGGAAGGCAACGAGAAACCATCATCGTACATTCCCAAGTTAATCATCGCCGGCCTAAACACGAAAAAGGATGGCTGAAGACAGAGAGGGTGGGAGATGTACTTGCAGCGACAGGGGATAAATTCGTGTGGAGAGCCATGTTCGCCAACACCATGCAGCTGGGCACATGATGATGATGATGAAGTGGTCGGAACATAAACTGTTCTTGGGGCCAGCATTATGAAGGTGGTGTCCATCTTCTGTCCCTGACTGCTTTACCCTTCCCCAACCCGAGAAAGCGATGAACACTGTTCACAGAAGGGTGCAACTGGAGACCGCATACATCAAGTTTTTTTTTTTTTCTGAGGCCAGCGTTGAATCCTGTGCAAACCTGTGCAGTCAGACTGGAAGGCAGGAGCTTAACCACTACACCAACCAGGTTTCCAGTCTATAGTCGGTTAAGCTTTGATTTACGCACCCTGTCCACCAGCATCCTGCATTTTCAACCATGCTAGCAAAGCAAAAACTTTACCGTTTGACTCCCGTATCCTGTCCACCAGCATCTTACATTTCCAACCATGCTAGCAAAGCAAAAACTTTACCGTTTGACTCCCGTATCCTGTCCACCAGCATCTTACATTTCCAACCATGCTAGAAAAGCAAAAACTTAACCCTTTGAGTCCCTCACCCTATCCACCAGCTTCTTGCAGGAAACTGGGGTAGGGTACGGGAGTCAAAGGCTTCAGTTTTCGTAGTGGTGGATAGGGTGCGGGAGTCAAAGGGTTAAGTTTTTGTATTTGGTGAATAGGGGTGCTGGGGTCAAAGAGTTAAAATAGAAATCCGGCTTTTCAATTCCAACGTGAAGTCAGCTGAAACAGTTTTTATTATGCGATGATGATGATGTCGATGTGCATGATAATCATGATGTTGTGGAGTTCCATCTAGTATTGAGACTGCGTGACAGGGTTGCACTCTACGCTTACTATCATAATATATCCTGGCGTCAACCAGACCCGAGAGATACAGACACCTGCGGTGTTGGTCAGAAGATTTGAGCAACACCCTCAATGACGCATCCATGAAGTGGATGAGACTCAACTGTGTGGTTCCAGTCTTCCCAATGAGCCCATAGCACGCCCAACTCTGGGTAGGAGCTGGTTAGAGCCGAAAAATCCCACAACGATTTTTGAAGGTACTGATGGGGATTCGAACCAACAATCTTCCTGTCGGTAATCCGTTGCGTTAACCACTACACCACGGCGGCTGGTGCTCGCTCCAGTTCTAGTCAAACTCAACTTTTGGCATCCATCACTTATTTTAAAAAACAAAACAAAACAAAACAAAACAAAAAACCCTGGGTCACTCAGTCTCAGTGGGAGTGATCATTTCAGTTACTACGAGACAGTGCCAGACAAACGTTGGAGTCTAGGAGGCCGCCCGAAAGAATTATTGTTATAAATACACCTACGCACAGCAGCTCGTTTCTGGGAATTCCTGTAGGCAGGATTCATGAGAAACCAAGTCAGTTGGGAATTCCCGAAGTTATTTTCTGCACAACATTACATCAGGCGAAATGCAGAGTGAGTCGAAGTACACGTACGCAAGCTATCACACGATGCGTCACCAGCACATATTTCAACCAGTAACGTTGCCGCTGCCCGCACAGGTTGGTGACCAAAAAGTTTGTCTTCATCGTGATTATTACTTTTGATATTCTTCTGTGATGTTGTTGTTGACATTGATCCAATTATTCGTCTGCTTAGTGTTTGAGAATTCTCGACCGTTGGTTCACGCGACCCGTTTTTACTTGTTACACTCGCATTCGTTAGTCAGACGGCCTCCCGCGCCTACTTCAGAATGTTGTGGGCGAATCCGGTTGGAAGTAAACTAGTTCTAGTCGGAAGGAGGACCCTCTTGTCTGTTGTGTGCTTGCCAGCTAATTCGCTTCTGTTTCGAATATCAATCAGTTTTCTGGTAATTATCGTTTTGAATTAGTTATTTATGTGTTTAATATGTGTATTTATTCGTTTGTGTATTTGAAATAGCTCAATTATCCACAACGAACGGGATAATTATCGTTTATATGTTTTAGTATTGGTTTACCGATCTCGGCTGTGGTTGTCCCCATGCAGTTTGTGTATACATAAAATTTTACATTTTGTCACCACATATTTTCAGTGTGAAATTTGAGCTGGTATCTCAGTGGAGAGGGTATAAGTACTATTTTATATCACACACACACACACACACACACACACACACACACACACACACACACACACACACACACTCTCTCTCTCTCTCTCTCTCTCTCTGTATGTGTCTACACAAGATCATGGTGCCATTGTAGAGCTTATCGTAGTGTTGGTGAGGTCAATGTTGGGAGAGATGGGGGAGGGGAGGGGGAGTGCACAGAGGACTGTCACATTAAAATCACCCAGAGATGATTATGAGCTTTGGTCTCCAGTGTGTGTATGCGTGAATAATTTTTTAAGTGTGTGTGTGTGTACGTGTGTATGTGTGTATGTGTGCATTCACACAGAAACACATACACACACATACGTACACACAAACACACACACACGCACGCACACACACACACACACACACACACACACACACCACACACGCTCTCTCTCTTTCTCTATCTCTCTCTCTTCTCAGTATGGAATGGCATTGGCAGCGGAGGTATACCCTATCAACATTGTTTTTACCTGCCAGGTAAAAGTAGGTCAGGTCTGGTGTACAGTCACAATGTGTACCCGTACATTTACCGAGTCTGTATGGTAAAGTGTTAGGTACGGTTCCCTGCACCCTGTTCACTCAACTGTCATGGCCGACTGCCTATCGGATGTCGACGGTGAATTAATTTTGGGTTCGTGAGCTGGCTGGGCAAGAAGTGGGTTCTAGGGTAGGGCTACATGTTGAGCAGTCTGCTACTAGGAAATAGAGGCTTGATCCGCTTCTTGGAAATGATAGCGACAGGTCCAGCCACACAGTATTACTATTAGTATTATTGTTTTTTGGTTAGCTGTTCGTTTCTTTATTATTGTTCTTTGTTTGTTTGTTTGTTTCATTCATTTATTCATTCATTCATTCATTCATTTTTTCTTTCTATCTTTTTCTTTTCTTCTTCTACATGTACTTCTACTTCTTCTTCCGTCTTCTCCTTCTCTTTCATTTCTTCCTCTTCGTCTTCTTTTTTTTCTTGTTCATTTCTTCTTCTTCTTCCTTCTTCTTCTTCTTCGTTTCTTCCTCTTCCTCTTCTTCTTCTTCATTTCTTCTTCTTCTTTTTCTTCATTTCCTCTTCTTCCTCTTCTTTTTATTCTTCATTTCTACTTCTTCTTTTTCTTAATCATTCTGATTAAGCGTATTCACCAAACACGTTTGAATTTACTGTGCATTACACATGTTCAATGAACCATGGAGAGGTCAAGCTGTTAGTTGAGTTGACCATTATTACACAACGCTGTTGCGCTGTCTGCAACCTTGGTGGGTGTGCATGCTGGGTGCTTTCCTGTTTCCATAAGCCAGCCAATGACTTGACTTACAGGATCTTTAACGTGAAGGTGTCATTTACTGCGTATGTATACGCACGAATGGGGTTTAGGCTCTGGTAGGATTGCACACAGGTTGAGCTAGGAGATTGTGAAAAAACAAAAACAAAAAAAACATTTCCTCCTTAAACCCGTCAGGCGTATGTGTGTTAACGTCTAATCGGTATATTTGGCCCTATCGGTATGGAAGTAGGTGTTTTCCAGCCCGCACGTCCCGACTAACAACGACCCTCCCCCCCCCCCCCCTTTCTCCACAAGAACACTTAGCACTGGCCTAGTGCATTCATGGAGCAACATTCGTGAATTCTGTACAAGAAGGGTTAAGAAAGAACAGCGCAAACCGGATCTGTTATGTGTATCACTGGCATCGATGCCAGCTAGTACGCATAGCCATGCAAAAATTATTACGTTCCGCTTGATACTTCATGTACACATTCCTTTCGGTTTACAAACATCACAAACTTATTGACATGAATGAATCGAAAAGACATTTTCTTTAGTGCACATTAAGATTGAAATAGGACTGTCAATCGAAATATGAAATGGCTGCAAATAATTTGTTGGGGTGCAGAAAAATGTATCACGTGCTTTGTAAAAGTTGACGAAACCAAAAGTAGGTCGAGAGTTAGGGAGGCCAAATTGTACCAAGGAGTTTTCATAAAGTGCATTTATAACTTAATCGTGACCTGTTATTTTTCATCATGTAAACATTTATAATCTTCTGAAGCAATACGTTGAAACGTTCAGCTTTAGATTTTGTAGATATTGTTGTGTTTGTACTTGCAGCGAAAAGGATAGATTCGTATGGAGGGCTATGATCGCCAATGCTATGCGGCAGGGCAACATGATGTTGGGTATGCTGTTTTAAATGCAAATGCACCGACAAGGCTGAGAAGAGGCCTACCGATAAGGCGTTAACAGACGCGTTTGGGCAGGATGTCCGTCTCGGTCGAAGTCCCACATTCATCCACTTGACTACAACATCGGCTGAGTCAGTATTTCTGCGGAAAACAAGAGTGCCGTCAGTTAACTGGAAATGGTGACCTGCCCTGCCACTTTCTGTTCATGTGTGTGTGTGTGTACAATAGTTTTGTCTTATCATAGAGACTACAGTGTAGGAGGTGTTCCATCTTGTAAGCACTCTTTTTCGTCGAAACATAAAGGTTTATGATGTGTGTGTGTGGTGTGTGTGTGTGTGTGTGTGTGTGTGTGTGTGTGTGTGTGTGTGTGTGTGTGTCGTGTGTGTATGTGCGTGTGTGTGTGCGTGCGTGCGTGGTGTGTGTGTGTGTGTGTGAAGTTAGCTGTGTTTGTGTTGTTGTACTCACGTTTGTTTTTGCTTCGTCCGGTAGGTAATAATTTTGGTGGAATGGCCAATGCATGGGGCATGTCCTTAAGATTTACCTGCGTGAATGCAATGATATGTGTACTTAGTGTTCTTTTTCTGGGTTTTCTTTATTGTTTTCCAGGGTCGTCGATGTGTTTGTTCGTTATTTCTTTTAACGTCTATTCACATATGTGCTTTCAGACGAAAAAAAAGTATAAAAAATGAATGGACAAATAAATAGATAGATAGATGTATGTGGAACCAGAAAAAAAAAAACCACGAAAAAAGAATAAGAACGCGTATTTAACACAATAAGACAAGACAGGCGTAAGATCACAAACAAACACCAGATACAAAAATTAGGAGAAAAAGACTGAAACTTCTCTGCTGATCTGTCCAGTGTGAGAAAAGGATAATTTTTGTATCTGGTGTTTTTTTGTGCTCTTACGCTTGACAAAGGCCAGTTGGCCGAAAATTTGCGCATGTCTTGTCTTGTTGTATTAAATACGCTTTCTTTTATCTTGTTTTTTTTTTTCTGGTTCCTGTTTGCTTGAACGCGGGCAGTCACACTTGTTTTGGATTTTATTATGTATGTATTGCGTATTGTATTTGCAGTGCGTACTTCCGTTAACGGTTCTGGGCTTCAAAGGGCCGGACTTGGGCATCAGGTTAGTCATTAGCTTAGAGCTTACTCCAGCCAACTACCAGCTGCGTCCTGGGACCCTGACGAAAAACTTTTACATTCCTCCTACTAACACAGCTGTCAGGCAGCCTTCATTTTCTGCCCCTTGTGAGGCGAGCAAGAGCACATCAGGCACAATGGCGGATGGCCAGAAATCGGACCAGGCGGAGGCCCGGATGGCGAACGATGGCAGATTCGGTGAGCCCACTGCTTCTACTTCTGTTGGGGATAGTGGTGACCTTGGTACTGACGCTGTTCCTTGTGGGCCTGACGGGCCACCACCAGGTAGGTCCTTTGTCTGTCTGTCTGTCTGTCTCTTTCTCTCTGTCTCTCTGACTCACTCTCTCTTTTTCTCTGTCTCTCTTTCTGTGTCTGTGTGTCTGTCTGTCTCTGTCTCTGTCTATGTCTGTCAAAACATAGTACAGTTACAGTCTCCCTATGTTCAAAACATAGCAGTACAGTTACAGTCTCCCTATGTTCAAAACATAACAGTACAGTTACAGTCTCCCTATGTTCAAAACATAACAGTACAGTGACAGTCTCCCTATGTTCAAAACATAACAGTACAGTTACAGTCTCCCTATGTTCAAAACATAACAATACAGTGACAGTCTCCCTATGTTCAAAACATAACAGTACAGTTATAGTCTCCCTATGTTCAAAACATAACAGTACAGTTACAGTCTCCCTATGTTCAAAACATAGCAGTACAGTTACAGTCTCCCTATGTTCAAAACATAGCAGTACAGTTACAGTCTCCCTATGTTCAAAACATAACAGTACAGTTATAGTCTCCCTATGTTCAAAACATAACAGTACAGTTATAGTCTCCCTATGTTCAAAACATAACAGTACAGTTACAGTCTCCCTATGTTCAAAACATAACAGTACAGTTACAGTCTCCCTATGTTCAAAATATAACAGTACAGTGACAGTCTCCCTATGTTCAAAACATAGCAGTACAGTTACAGTCTCCCTATGTTCAAAACATAACAGTACAGTTATAGTCTCCCTATGTTCAAAACATAACAGTACAGTTACAGTCTCCCTATGTTCAAAACATAACAGTACAGTTACAGTCTCTCTATGTTCAAAACATAACAGTACAGTTACAGTCTCCCTATGTTCAAAACATAACAGTACAGTTACAGTCTCCCTATGTTCAAAACATAGCAGTACAGTTACAGTCTCCCTATGTTCAAAACATAGCAGTACAGTTATAGTCTCCCTATGTTCAAAACATAGCAGTACAGTTACAGTCTCCCTATGTTCAAAACATAGCAGTACAGTTATAGTCTCCCTATGTTCAAAACATAGCAGTACAGTTACAGTCTCCCTATGTTCAAAATATAGCAGTACAGTTACAGTCTCTATGTTCAAAACATAGCAGTACAGTTACAGTCTCTATGTTCAAAACATAGCAGTACAGTTACAGTCTCTATGTTCAAAACATAGCAGTACAGTTACAGTCTCCCTATGTTCAAAACATAACAGTACAGTTATAGTCTCCCTATGTTCAAAATATAGCAGTACAGTTATAGTCTCTCTGTTCTAAACATAACAGTACAGTTACAGTCTCCCTATGTTCAAAACATAACAATACAGTGACAGTCTCTCTATGTTCAAAACATAGCAGTACAGTTATAGTCTCTCTGTTCTAAACATAGCAGTACAGTTACAGTCTCCCTATGTTCAAAACATAACAATACAGTGACAGTCTCTCTATGTTCAAAACATAGCAGTACAGTTATAGTCTCTCTATGTTCAAAACATAGCAGTACAGTTATAGTCTCTCTGTTCTAAACATAGCAGTACAGTTACAGTCTCCCTATGTTCAAAACATAACAATACAGTGACAGTCTCCCTATGTTCAAAACATAGCAGTACAGTTATAGTCTCTCTATGTTCAAAACATAGCAGTACAGTTACAGTCTCCCTATGTTCAAAACATAACAGTACAGTTATAGTCTCCCTATGTTCAAAACATAGCAGTACAGTTATAGTCTCTCTGTTCTAAACATAGCAGTACAGTTACAGTCTCCCTATGTTCAAAACATAGCAGTACAGTTACAGTCTCCTATGTTCAAAACATAGCAGTACAGTTACAGTCTCCCTATGTTCAAAACATAGCAGTACAGTTATAGTCTCCCTATGTTCAAAACATAGCAGTACAGTTACAGTCTCCCTATGTTCAAAACATAGCAGTACAGTTACAGTCTCCCTATGTTCAAAACATAGCAGTACAGTTACAGTCTCCCTATGTTCAATACATAGCAATACAGTTACAGTCTCTCTTTGTTCAAAACATAGCAGTACAGTTACAGTCTCTCTGTTCTAAACATAACAGTACAGTTACAGTCTCTCTTTGTTCTAAACACAGCAGTACAGTTACAGTCTCTGTTTGTTTAAAACATAGCAGTACAGTTACAGTCTCCCTTTGTTCAAAACATAGCAGTACAGTTAGTCTCTTTGTTCAAAATATAGTACAGTTACAGTCTGTCTTTGTTCTAAACATAACAGTACAGTTACAGTCTCTCTTTGTTCTAAACACAGCAGTACAGGTACAGTCTCCCTTTGTTCAATACATAGCAGTACAGTTACAGTCTCTGTTCAATACATAGCAGTACAGTTACAGTCTCTTTGTTCAAAACATAGCAGTACAGTTACAGTCTCCCCATGTTCAAAACATAGTACAGTTACACTCTCCCTATGTTCAAGACATAGCAGTACAGTTACAGTCTCGCTTTGTTCTAAACACAGCAGTACAGCTACAGTCTCTCTTTCTTCAAAATATAGTACAGTTACAGTCTCTGTTTGTTCGAAACATAGCAATACAATTACAGTCTCTCTATGTTCAAAACATAGCAATACAGTGACAGTCTCTCTATGTTCAAAACATAGCAATACAGTGACAGTCTCTCTATGTTCAAAACATAGCAATACAGTGACAGTCTCTCTATGTTCAAAACATAGCAATACAGTGACAGTCTCTATGTTCAAAACATAGCAATACAGTGACAGTCTCTCTATGTTCAAAACATAGCAATACAGTGACAGTCTCTCTATGTTCAAAACATAGCAATACAGTGACAGTCTCTCTATGTTCAAAACATAGCAATACAGTGACAGTCTCTCTATGTTCAAAACATAGCAATACAGTGACAGTCTCTCTATGTTCAAAACATAGCAATACAGTGACAGTCTCTCTATGTTCAAAACATAGCAATACAGTGACAGTCTCTCTATGTTCAAAACATAGCAATACAGTTACAGTCTCTGTTTGTTCGAAACATAGCAATACAATTACAGTCTCTCTATGTTCAAAACATAGCAATACAGTGACAGTCTCTCTATGTTCAAAACATAGCAATACAGTGACAGTCTCTCTATGTTCAAAACATAGCAATACAGTGACAGTCTCTCTATGTTCAAAACATAGCAATACAGTGACAGTCTCTCTATGTTCAAAACATAGCAATACAGTGACAGTCTCTCTATGTTCAAAACATAGCAATACAGTGACAGTCTCTCTATGTTCAAAACATAGCAATACAGTGACAGTCTCTCTATGTTCAAAACATAGCAATACAGTGACAGTCTCTCTTTGTTCAAAACATAGCAATACAGTGACAGTCTCTCTATGTTCAAATCATAGCAATACAGTTACAATCTCTCTTTGTTCAAAACATAGCAATACAGTGACAGTCTCTCTATGTTCAAAACATAGCAATACAGTGACAGTCTCTCTATGTTCAAAACATAGCAATTCAGTGACAGTCTCTCTATGTTCAAAACATAGCAATACAGTGACAGTCTCTCTATGTTCAAAACAGCAATACAGTGACAGTCTCTCTATGTTCAAAACATATAGTACAGTTACAGTCTCCCTATGTTCAAAACATAGCAATACAGTTACAGTCTCTCTTTGGTCAAAACATAGCAATACAATTACAGTCTTTGTTCAAAATTTAGTACAGTTACAGTCTCTGTTTGTTCAAAACATAGCAATACAGTTACAGTCTCTGTTTGTTCGAAACAGCAATACAGTTACAGTCTCCCTTTCTTCAAAATATAGTATAGTTACAGTCTCTCATTGTTCAAAACATAGCAATACAGTTACAGTCTCCCTATGTTCAATACATAGCAGTACAGTTACAGTCTCTTTTTGTTCAATACATAGCAGTACAGTTACATTCTCTTTGTTCAAAACATAGCAGTACAGTTACAGTCTCTGTTTGTTCAAAACTTAGCAATACAGTGTGTTACCTGGCTAGGACCTGTGCTACCTGGCTAGACCCTGTGCTACCTGGCTTGGCCATGTGCTACTTGACTAGGCCCATACTACTTGACTAGGACCTGTGCTACTTGGCTAGGACCTGTGCTACCTGGCTAGGCCCTGTGGTACCTGGCTAGGCCCTGTGCTACCTGGCTAGGACCTATGCTCTTTGGCTAGGCCCTGTGCTACCTGGCTAGGACCTATGCTATTTGGCTAGGCCCTGTGCTACTTGGCTAGGACCTGTGCTACCTGGCTAGGCCCTATGCTACTTGGCTAGGCCACCCTGTGCTACTTGGCTAGGCTCTATGCTACTTGGCTAGGCCCTGTGCTACCTGGCTAGGCCATGTGCTACCTGGCTAGGACCTGTGCTACCTTCACTGGTGGTCCACCGCCTGCCGCTATCAGAGAATGACCACGACTATGAACCTTCCATCCAACAGTGCAGGCACCAAGTCTTCCGCCCAGTGGTAACTCGAACAGCATTCTCACAGACATGGCCTCGGCAGCCAAGCTGTTCATCTATTTCATCGACTGCAAGGCATGCTGACACCAGTCACCAGCAACCACAGTGTTGGCTGGAACAAAAAACAGGAAGAAATCCCCAAGTACCCATCACTTTTAAATGGAAACCAGTTCAGCAATTCTTCCACATCCAGTCAGGAAGAAGCAATACTTTTTTGCTGCTGTCAGACAGCCCCAAACGCTCGAAATCACACGAGAAAGGAAAAGTTGTTTAGAAGTCTGAGGCTTCGAATGCAAGAAAAGAGCAATTGCCAATAGCAATACAGAAAAACAATCTTCCCTGAATATCAACTCATCTCCAGGTGTTAAAGTGGAGGCAACAAAACAGAAATGACCTAAGCAGATCTTGGAATCTTTGCAGACAATCCGAAATGACCGGACAGCAAATTGTGAATGAGCCACTCCGACGTTTGGAAAAGAAAAGATGGAAAAGCTGTTTGAAGAAAAACCAGAAGAGCTGGCTGACTGTTGCATGTACTGTGCTGGCTATGCTGATTGTGCCTGCTGCTTTCTCTGTGATGAAGGGCTAAACAGCTGGGAAACTGGTGATTGGCTGTGGGATGAGCATGCGTGCTGGTCCGCTGATTGCCTTACATCTGTTTGTGTGAAGGACTCATGTTTGTTGAGATTGTGCTGAGGAAGAACAAAGACAAAGAAACAGTCATCATGAAAGATACTGATGAAGATATCAACAACCAGAAAAGCAAACGTCCAGATGATGATGCGACCAAGTTGCCAGGTAGTGTGAGTGCCGGAAAAAAGTAATGATGGACAGAGGCCTGTATCCACCAGGAAATTACTTGCAGGCCTCACCGAGCTGGAAGTGGAGAATGAAGTCCAAGTGACATGCAACATCTGCATGGATGAGAAGAGCTCAGTGTTGTTCCTGCCCTGTGGTCACATGACAGCCTGCACTGACTGTGCCATCACACTATAAAACTGCCCTCTCTGCAGGTCCAAAATCAAGGGCTATGTCAGAGCCCATATGGATTGAACTAGATGACACCTGATTTGGTATGATCCAGTATTCACCAAAGTCAGCACACACAATCAACAGAAACTGAGCATCCCTGTTTTTTCTTGAGCAGAACAGGGCAACAAATGCCTGCGTGCATATATCAAAGTTAAAGAGACACATAACACCAATAATAGTTATAAGGCGGCAATCTTGATTTACAAACCAAATCAGAGCGCAGACTAAAACGGTCAATCACAATGAGAAACTAAAACATTCAGGTACAGTGACAAGAACATTAGGGAACAAAGCACATGCGTAATGGTAGAGGGAAGACAGGAGCAGAGTGGGACAAAAAGACATGCATTTAAAGTGAGAAACAATTGCTGGACGAAAAGATATGTCTGCAATTTAGACTTAAAGCAAGATGGAATAAATGACTATGGAAGAGACAAAGGAAACTCACTCCAGGTGTATGGACCATGCAGACATACAAAAAAGAAGAGTGGCGACCGAACATGGAACATCTGTATTGAGGAATTCGTAAACAAGTGGTGTCAGAGGTAAAACAAAAAGGTTGGGCAGGGTATACAATGGGAGGTGATCACACAGATACGTAGATGCTGTACCATTACTAGACGTAACATACTGATTGTGTGTGCTTTCTTTTATCAACACCGCAAGACAAGACATTACCGCCAAGATTCACAGGAATCAGTTCAGATGGAATCTAAACAATTCATTTATTAACAAAACATGGCAGTACAGGTACAGTCTCTCTTTGTTCCAAACATAGCAATACAGTTGCAGTCTCTGTTTGTTCAAAACATAGCAGTACAGTTACAGTCTCTGTTTGTTCAAAACATATAGTACAGTTACAGTCTCCCTATGTTCAAAACATAGCAATACAGTTACAGTCTCTCTTTGTTCAAAACATAGCACTACAATTAGTCTTTGTTCAAAATTTAGTACAGTTACAGTCTCTCTTTGTTCAAAACATAGCAATACAGTTACAGTCTCTCTTTGTTCGAAACAGCAATACAGTTACAGTCTCCCTGTCTTCAAAATATAATATAGTTACAGTCTCTCTTTGTTCAAAACATAGCAATACAGTTACAGTCTCCTATGTTCAATACATAGCAGTACAGTTACAGTCTCTCTTTGGTTCAATACATAGCAGTACAGTTACAGTCTCTTTGTTCAAAACATAGCAGTACAGTTACAGTCTCTTTGTTCAAAACATAGCAGTACAGTTACAGTCTCTGTTCTAAACATAGCAGTACAATTACAGTCTCTCTTTGTTCAAAACATAACAGTACAGTTACAGTCTTTGTTCAAAATGTAGTACAGTTACAGTCTCTCTTTGTTCAAAACATAGCAGT
Source organism: Monoplex corrugatus (assembly GCA_030674185.1). Taxonomy (NCBI): domain Eukaryota; kingdom Metazoa; phylum Mollusca; class Gastropoda; order Littorinimorpha; family Ranellidae; genus Monoplex; species Monoplex corrugatus. The sequence continues at coordinate 23,025,423 of CM060314.1, forward strand.
ACAGTTGCAGTCTCTCTTTGTTCAAAACATAGCAGTACAGTTACAGTCTCTCTTTGTTCAAAACATAGCAGTACAGTTACAGTCTCTGTTTGTTCAAAACATAGCAGTACAGTTACAGTCTCTCTTTGTTCAAAACATAGCAGTACAGTTACAGTCTCTGTTCAAAACGTAGCAGTACAATTACAGTCTCTGTTTGTTCAAAACGTAGCAGTACAGTTACAGTCTGTTTGTTCAAAACATAGCAATACAGTTACAGTCTCTCTTTGTTTAAAACATAGCAGTACAGTTACAGTCTCTTTTGTTCAATAACTTAGCAATACAGTGTGTTACCTGGCTAGGACCTGTGCTACCTGGCTAGGCCCTGTGCTACTTGACTAGGCCCATACTACTTGACTAGGACCTGTGCTACTTGGCTAGGACCTGTGCTACCTGGCTAGGCCCTGTGCTACCTGGCTAGGACCTATGCTACTTGGCTAGGCCCTGTGCTACCTGGTTAGGACCTATGCTATTTGGCTAGGCCCTGTGCTACTTGACTAGGCCCATACTACATGACTAGGACCTGTGCTACTTGGCTAGGACCTGTGCTACCTGGCTAGGCCC
>CM060314.1:23033522-23043522 GCA_030674185.1 Monoplex corrugatus
ACAGTATCGGTTGAAAAACTCCAGCACCTATACCAGTGATTCAGGCTTTGCATCTGATTGCAGAAGCCAGAGTGCTAACGGTAGTTCGCCATCAGAGACATATGATTCAGTTACCAGAATGGAACAGCTGAAGGGTGAAAATGCCTCTGAGAAACAACCCTCTTCCGTGTCGCACGTAAGACAACATTACTCTGCTGCCAACGAAGGGTTGTCTCTGGGGGAACCTGCTTTACCTGTGAGTGCATCGGGAGAATCAGCACAAGGAACAACAGCTGAAGAGAAGATGCCAATTCAAGAATCAAGCCAGGACAAGAAGGGCAGTGTTGATGTTGAATATTGTGTCGGCCAGTCATCACCCATCTCATTCATCCAAAACGAAATCCCATATATAGATGACTTAACGTCCACCTCTTGTGACCACGACCTTCAGGTACGTTTGAGAGATCCAGAGGAAGCGACAGGAGACCAGGCACCAGATTCCAGAGATCAAAGTACTTCTGACTCTAGCAATCACATGAAAGATCCTTTACCCGACACAAAGCAAGCACCGCAGTCCAATTCAGACCTCAACGGCATTGATGCTAAAGACTCTAAAGAAAAAGCAGCAAAAGTAGATATGAAGGACATAACCACCCACCTAGGATCCAGTGAACTGCATACCGGAGTTCAAAGTGCTGGAACTGTTATCATCGGTCCCACGACAATCAATTACGTAGGTGGTCCATCGCCAAACCAAGCAGGAGCTTCACGTTATCCAGCAGTTATGCCACCGCCTATTGTCCCTGAACCTTTCCCAACAGCCCCTCCACCCTCTCTGAGCTATCAGCCCGAAGCAAACAGAGGTGGAGACGAAGATGATGAAACAACGACGAAGAAGATGATCAGGTATTATTGAATGCCAAATATCCTCTAATTTCAGAAAGAGAAAATATTGCCATGCACGACCTTGCCAAACAGAGTAAATTTACTCTGGCAAGGTCGTGCATGGCAATAAGTGAGCTGTGCAAACTCCAAGAAAGGGAATGCAGGCTTGTCTTTCTTGCAGTGGTAAAAACAAACATGACAGCAAGATGGCCAAGCCATTCTATATCAATTTTTTTTATACAAAGCTTAAAAAGGATCGTATAGCGCTCCGTCAGCACCACACTGACAAGTCTTGCTGCACAGGTTCATGCGTTCTCCTCAACCGTATGGGCAAAAAGGCTGATGTGTCAGCTCCTTAAGTGCTTTTACGGGTACCGCTTTTGATGTGAATCACGGTAGTGAAGCGTGGGGCCTGTTTGATTAAACAGCCATCTAGGATTCCTGGTTCAATTCCCAGTGTAACACAGAATTTTTTCAAAACTCCCCCCCTCCTCCTTCTCTACACTTTGATAGGTGAAATGATCGCTAGCTTTTTTTTTTCAGATGAAACAATAAACCAAGGTTCTGTGTCCAGCGCGTACTTAGCACACGTAAAACATCCCACAGGAACAGAAGAGTTTCCCTGGCAAAGTACTTTAGAATGAAATGCACTTGTACAGGTGAATAAACGTACGAATATGACAAGATGAAGAAGTAAAAAGCAATGGTAATGGCGTACTGTAGTTACTGTGCTTCCATAGGGAGAGACGCCTGCATTTTACACAGAAAAAAATGGTATTGTTCAAAAAAAAAAAAAAAAGAAAAAAAAAAAAAAGAAAAAAAAAAAAAAAAGCCAATCCAGTGTCATTCATCTTTTTCTATGATTATGATGATGACGATTCTGTTCGTGCAGAAGACATTCTAGCCTGAAAGAAGATTCAGAGACCAAAGAGGAGAAAGGCGACGAGAAGGAGACGAAGAGGAAGAAGAATAAGAAACCGCTCAAGCTTACCAAATGGCTGTGCTGTGGAAGTGACAAGGCCCACCAGGTTCGAATCTCTGTTTTTGTTGATGTTTGCTGTATTCATGTGCTATTGTTGCGTTTTGTGCAGATTTTCCTTCTCTCTCTGTCTCTTTGTCTGTCTGTCTGTCTGCCTGTGTGTGTGTGTGTATGTGTGTGTGTGTGTGTGTGTGTGTGTGTGTGTGTGTGTGTGTGTGTGTGTCTCAGTCTTTGTCTCTCTTTCTCTCTATGTCTCTGTCTGTCTGTCTCTCTATCTTTCTGTTCTCTCTCTCTGACTTCTCTTCTCTTTGTCTGTCTCTCTCTGTCTGTCTTTTTATGTCTGTCTCTCTCTGTCTCTTTCTCTGTCTCTTCTCTCTTTCTGTCTCTCTTTCTCTTCTCTTCTATCTCTCTCTGTGTCTCTTTCTCTCTCTCTCTCTCTCTCTCTCTCTCTCTCTCTCTCTCTCATATGAACGTAAGAGTTCATTTATCAGGCGAAATGATATCATTGTCAGAGTTTGCCAATGATACAACCGTATATCTTAATGGCACGGGAGAATTATTCAATGAGAGAGTTTGCATGTCGGAAACATGTTCAGAAATGTCAGGCTTAAAAATAAAAAATGAAAATATACAAATGGGTTGGGCTTGCTAGTCGAAACAAGTCATCAGTACATTTTTCAGGGACAGGAACTTAGTGGGGGGGGGGGGGATCCAGGAATTGACATGATGTTTACAACAGATGTAAATGCAATCAATAACATGAATTTTGAAGGTAATAAGGTTGAGATTCGGAAAGTTTTAAGCACACGAGCGAGCGTAAATGGACACCGTTTGAAAAAAAAAAAGTAAAAAAAATAATAATTGCAAACTTTAGCTACAACAAAAGTTACTCATCTCTTTCTGAATAAACCCGTTTCTTCAAAATGCTTTTATTTTTAAAGGAATTGCAACTGCTATTTATCAGATTCCATGGGTTGGCAAAATAGATAGCAGTAGAAAAGATATACTTTATAAATCATACAAAGGAAGAATGTTGACAATGATTGTTTATTTTTTCCTTTTCGACAGCGATGTAAACGTGTCCGTAGTGCAGATTGAGGAGAAACACAGTTTTCAGTAAATTTGTTCTGACATGTGTATTGTATTAGACGTTGGTGTTAGGTTGGTGGTGGAATATGCAGATATTGCATTGAAGACAGTTGACAGTTTGTCTTGGAAAGATGTTTAAGAGCCGTACAAAGAAATCTACGCAAAAGTCCACACGTATCATTTTTGAAGAATCTAGAGCACAACTCTGGAATATTCTTTGAGACAGGAAATCTGTATCTATATCTGTATCTATATCTACATGTCTATCTCTCTATCTATCTATCTACGAGTATCTATCTATCTATCTTATTATCTATCTGTTTATGTATGTATGTATATATGTATGTATGTATGTATATATATCTCTCTCTATCTATCTATCTATCTATCTGTCTGTCTGTCTGTCTGTCTGTCTATCTATCTATCTACCTATCTATCTATCTGTCTCTCTCTCCTCTCTCTCTCTCTATCTATCTATCTATCTATCTATCTATCTATCTATCTATCTATCTATCTATATAAAATTGTAAATGAATGGATATATATTACTAAATTTCATATTAAAGTACTTACCAGTGCCCGTGGAAGCTTTTGTGCGGTAAAAGAATTCAACGAGTTTCTTTGGTAAAAAGACCTATTTTTACGTATTAAGTTGTTGTAAGAACTATAGAGAAGAATCAAGGGAAATGTAAGATATTACTGGCTGAAAACTCTTGCTAAAGAGCTGCTGGTAACTAAAGTATGTGTCCACATACACATAGAAAATACAATGATTCAGTCCATAGTAACAGGGTCAAATATTACTCCAGCAGGTGTTGGTAAGTGGAATGAAATATTTGACATTTTGAGTAATCTGAAGTGATGTGGCGCTTATGACAAATACTTGAAAGCAAGACCGAGACACTCAACATGTATGATTTTAGACCAGATTCTTACGTAGCTTGTTAACACCAGTCAGTTTTTGTTTACTCCAAAACCAGTCGTTTCTTCTCGATGTTTTTGTTTTGTTTTGTTTGGTTTGGTTTGGTTTGGTTTGGTTTAGGTGAGGGGGGAGGGGGATCAAACTTCAAAACACTTTATTACTGAAGGATACTGGCATTAAGTCCCACTGGACCTGCCTCACAGCTAGACCTCGATACCACCTCCCTTTACGTATAATGTCAGTATATTGAAAAACATGAAAATGACCATAACACACGCAATGTGAAAGAAGTTACAAAAACGAACTTTAGCAAAATAGTGACGTCTCAACTAGACAAGTGCTTTTCAGAAGCATGAGAAACAAATGAAGATATATCTAAGGCAAGTACATAACGACCACCAACAATAGCAACAAAAGTAACAATCAAAACATAGCAACAGTAAGAATAAAGTATGTATATAATATATATATATATATATATATATATATATATATATATATATGTGTGTGTGTGTGTGTGTGTGTGTGTGTGTGTGTGTGTGTGTGTGTGTGTGGTGTGTGTGTGTGTGTGTGTGTGTGTGTGTGTGTGTGTGTGTGTGTGTGTGTGTGTGTGTGTGTGTGTAGAAAAATCGAACAAAACAAAATAAAGCAGAAAACAAAACCCAAGAAAAAAAAAACTACGGTAAGTGATGCATTGCATACGTAGAACCAAAGAAAACTTTAAAAAAAAAGTGAAGGAAGCATTTAGAACAAACAAATAAACAAAAAAGCGGGTGGTGGGGGTGGGGTTGTGGTGGAGTGGGGAGGGTGGATTGGAGCGAGCTGTGTGCGACATGTCAACTAAAGATATGATGAAAATAGATAGACCGTAACAATTGCAACTTCAGAGAAATTATTGAAATGGATTTTAATGAAATATTGACTTCCATGGGCCAGCTGCAAAGCATGAAAGAGGAAAAGAGACACGTACAGCAAACACTATCAATCCCCAACAACAACAGCAACAACAACAACAACAACAATGACGACGACGATGACGACAACACAACAACAACAACAATAACAACAACACCGATAATAGTATTAGTAGTAACGGCAAAAGTAATTATAGTAGTGGTAGCAGTAGTATTTTTTTCTAATTCTGATAACAATGATATTGAAATTGTCACTAGAATTATGTATGTATGTATGTATGTATGTATGTATGTATGTATGTATGTATGTATGTATGTATGTATGTATGATATGTATGTAGGTATAGTAGGTATGTAGGTGATGGATAGTATGATGGATGGATGTATGCATGGATGGATGATGGATTTGTCTGTCTGTCTGTCTGTCTATGTATCTGTGTGTTTGTGTGTGTTTGACTGTGTGTGTCTGTGTATTCATGTGTGTATGTATAGGTAGATTGATAGATAGATAACTAGATAGATCGATAGGTACATAGATATAGATAGATAAATATATACATACATAGATATATATGCATAAATACATACATAGATAGATACATTAATAAATATATAAGATAGATAAATACATAGATGTATATACATGGATATATAGATATATAGATACATAGATAGATATATAGATAGATAGACAGATAAGATAGATAGATAGATATAGATAGATAGAGATAGATAGATAGAACCGACAAATACATTAGATAGATGTGTGCGTATGTACGTAAGCTAGCTAGCTAGCTACAATAATACATACATACATACATACATACATCCATGCATGCATATATACATATATATATATATATATATATATATATATATATATATATATAATATATACATACATACATACATACTAGCTAAATAGACATATAGACATACATACATACATCATACATACATAGACAGACACACGGACGGATGGATGGATGGATGGATGGATGGATGGATGGATGAATGGATGAACAGACAGACAGACAGACACATAGATAGAGAGATAGAGATAGACAGATGGGTGCTATAGGTATATACAGATAAATACATATGTGTAAATGTTGTTGTCTATAATATATATATGAACGTTGTTTTTACATTTGACTGACGTGTCTAACTTTTAACTACGCCCACTTTCTGTTGCTTTAGCCATCATGCAAGTGTGCTTACTATGCTGTAAGGTGATCTGAAAGCACCTGCAAATGTAATTTATGTGTGTATGTGTGTGTGAGTGTGTGTTGCTAGGCAAATGATTTTATTTGACCCACGTAAGCACATTTTGTATGTATATGCGATATTTTCAGGGAAATTTAGATTAATACTTTTTTTTAATCCTCATTTTTTATGAGATTAAGAAAACGTATCAACAAAGCGAATAATACCTCTGTAGGAACTGTTCTTCACGATATCAAAAGACAAAATCTCATCATATTGTTAAACTTTTTTTTTAAAGTTGTGTTGGTCAACGGCATTTGATCTTAACCTCTGCGCCTGATGTGGGTCAGTGGATGCCGACAAAAGTCTTGAAATTTGTGTGTGGGGAAATGTTTTCAGGCATACTTTATATGAAGCAATCCTTGGCTGTCATGGTGACGTTCGTATTGGTGGCTTTCTTCTTCTTTCTGTTTGGATGAGGGATAAGTAGCAGTTAACACCACTAAAGCCGGATGGGGTAGGTGTGAAGCTATGTGCTATGTGTGTGCGAGTGTGAGCGTCGTATGTCACGTCGACGTCGAGTGTGCATGATATAGGATGATGAATAAAGTGGTTGGGTTCAGGGTTTTTAGGTGTAGGTGCAGATGGTAGGAGAGCGATTGTGTTTGTGTGTTTTTGATAATACCTGTATGGTCGGTTTTTTTGTTTGTTGTTTTTTATTTTATTTTATTTTTTTCCCTTTCTTTTTCATAAAGACCCAACAACATGGAACAGACTCTCTGACAATCTCCGATACTCTGACTCCCTCCCTCAATTCTTTTTTTTTTTTTTTTTTTTTTCAAATCTGGCCTTAAAACTTATCATCCCATATCTCAGTGATACACGTCTGACTGTGTAGCTTCTCGATCGAAACGATACGTGTTCGTACACATGTGTCGTACATTTGATTATGTAAAAGTGCACGTAGGTATGTACGTGTGAATGTAGTGGAACGTGTAGGCAGACGTGTGTGTGTGTGTGTGTGTGTGTGTGTGTGTGGTGTGTGTGTGTGTGTGTGTGTGTGTGTGTGTGTGCTTTAAACATTGATTGTTGGCACTGCTGTGTGTCTGATGTACAGTGTGGTGAGTGCATTATGATATGTATATGTGTGTAATCGTGACTCAGTGCGAGATGTAGAATGTTGTGTGTGTTGTATGCATCTGCCTCGCATTTTGCCGTTTTGTAAAGCACCTACAGCACTTAACTGGATTTTTTGCCATATAAGCATTATTATTACGTATTATTATTATTATTGTTATTAGTAGTAGTAGTAGTAGGAGTAGTAGTAGTAGTGGTAGTAGTAGTAGGAGTATAATAAGTATTATTGGTATATTATTATGATTATTTTATTCTTATTCTTATTGCGTTTGTCATTTGAATTTGTTTTTATCATCACCATTATCCACTCATCATCATCATCATCATCATCACAATTACTATCATATTTATTATTATTACATGTATTATCATGATTATTATGATGATGATATCATCATCATCACAATTAATATCATTGTTATTATCATTACATGTATTATCATGATTATATGATGATGATGATAATGGATATATGATTATTATTGTTGTTGTTGTTGTCATTACTACTACTATTACTACAACTACCGCTACTAACTGCACTACTACTACTCGCTATTAAAACTGCAACTGCTGCTGTGCTACTGCTGCTATTGTTATGCTACACTACAAACTGTCATGCTGCTGCTGCTGCTGCTGCTACTGTGTTGCTGTACTGCTGAGTGTGTTGGTTGGTGTGTTGGCAAGACAGAGCAGCAAAACACAGGACAGAGCATAGGAAGTTTCAGTCTTTTCTCTATTCTTATATCTGTGATTGTGATTTTATGCTTGACAAAGCCAGTGTGTCGAACTTTGAGCCTACTTTCTGTTTATTAAATACCTTCTTATTCTCTTCGTGCTTTTCTGTTACCCAGTTTGCTTGAACGCGGCAGTCACCTGTTTTGGATTTCTGTTTGTCGTTTGTATGTTTGTTATATGTGTGTCGTAATTGTTTCTTACTGTACGATTTGTGTATCCACACGTAGTCAGAGAAGAATAAACATTGAATTTGAGTCTGTGTTGTGATGTGTGTACATTGGTGATGTCTATTCACAGTCTGAAGTCTCTGTGTGTGTGGTGTGTGTGTGTGTGTGTGTGTGTGTGTGTATTGGGTTGGGTGTGTGTGTGTGTGTTGTGTGTGTGTGTGTGTGGTGATCATGTGTGATGTCTATTCCACAGTCTGAAGTCTTGTGTGTGTGTGTGTGTGTGATGTGATGTGTGAATGTGTGTGTGTGTGTGTGTGTGATGTGTTGTGTGTGTGGGTATCATTGGTGTGATGTCTATTCACAGTCTAAGTCTGTAGTGACATGTGTGTGTGTGATGTGGTGGTCAATTGTGTGATGTCATTCAACAGTCTGAAGTCTGTGTTGTGTGTGATGTGTGGTGGTCATTGGTGTGATGTCTATTCACAGTCTGAAGTCGTGTGTGTGTGGATCATTTGTGGTGTCCTATTCCATCTGAAGTCTGTGTGTGTGATGTGTGTGTGTGTGTGTGTGTGTAGTGGTGTGTTGTGTTGGTGATCATTGGTGTGATGTCTATTCCAGCTGAAGTCTGTGTTGTGTGTGGTGATCATTGGTGTGAAGTCTATTCACAGTCTGAAGTACTGGTGTGTGGTGGTGATTGTGTGTGCGATTTGTTGTGATCATGTGTGATGTATTCACAGTCTGATCTGTGTGTGTGTGTGTGTGTTTGTTGTGTGTGTGGTGATCATTGTGTGATGTCTATTACAGTCTGAATCTGTGTGTGTGTGGTATATCATTGGTGTGGTGTTATGATATGATATGATATGATATATGAGAGGATATGAGAGGATATGATATGAGAGGATATAGGATATGAGAGGAGAGGATATGAGAGGAGAGGATAGAATAGGATCATCATTATTCTCATCACCACCACCATCACCACCATCACCACCATCACCATCATCATCATCATCATCGACATCATCATCATCTCTTTTTTTTTTACCAGTGTACCTCTGAATATTTCACTCGACTTTAACCGTGTGTGTGTGTAGTGTGTGTTTGTTTGTGTGTTGGTGTGTGTGGTGTGTTGTATGTGTGTATTGTGTGTGTGTGGTGGTGTGTTGTATGTGTGTATGTTGTGTTGTATGTGTGTTGTGTGTGTGTGTGTGTGTGTGTGTGTGTGTATGTGGTGTATGTGTGTGTTTGTATGTGTGTGTGTGTGTGTGTGTGTGTGTGTGTGTGTGTGTGTGTGTGTGTGTGTGTGTGTGTGTGTGAGGTGTGTGTTCGTGTGGTGTGCATGTTGTGTACTTGTGCGTACGTTGTGCGTTGTGTGCGTGTGTGTGTGTGTTGTGCGTCATGTGTGTATGTGTGTGTGTGCGTGTTTGTCTGTATGTGTATGTCATTTCAGAAACCAAAAAGAAAATAGCACAGCGTGCTAGGTTTCACTGATAGAAGACGAAAGGTGTCAGCGCGTGTTGAAGACCGTCCTTCACTTCCATCAGCAGAGGAGTGGACCTGACTCGCCCAGTGGCCAGTGTCTGTTGTTCAGTATGTCGCCAACCAACAATAGATGAACATTGGTATGAGTTTAGGGGAACTGAACTGTGTGACTCACGTTTCTTTTCCTTTTTTTCCCCTTTTTGTTTTTTGAAAAGTATTATATTCAATAATGGACCATATGTGCATGCATGTACACAAAATATCTTGTGCTTTTCATTCGTTCGTATGTGTGAGGTAGATTATTTCATATTGAAATCATGGCTTTTTGTTTGTTTCTTTCTTTCTTTGTGTCTTCGTTTGTGTGTATGTTTTTTTTTCTTCTTCCTCCTTTTAAGAAAAGAGCAGTTATTTCATATCCGACTCGCAGATTTTGGTTGTTCGTATGTGTGAAATTTTTTATCTCCTGTTTGCTTGTTTTATTAATTTTTATATATATATTTTTTAA
>CM060314.1:23051022-23053522 GCA_030674185.1 Monoplex corrugatus
CAGTCAGTGTGAGCGCTAGAAGACATACTGCCAGTCAGTGTGAGCGCTAGAAGACATACTGCCAGTCAGTGTGAGTGCTAAAAGACATACTACTACAGGTTAGTGTTTGTGTGTGTGTGTGTGTGTGTGTGTGTGTGTGTGTGTGTGTGTGTGTGTGTGTGTGTGTGTGTGTGTGTAAAGATCTATTTTTCCTGTGATAAAGTGTAAAGTGTTTGTGTGTTTACACAATTCAGTTAAGTTTAAGTGGAATGCTGTAGTGGATTTAATAGTCGATTTAAAGGGAAACGTATAACAATGTGTGTGTGTGTGTGTGTCTCTCTGTGTGTGTGTGTGTGTGTGTGTGTGTGTGTGTGTGTGTGTGTGTGTGTGTGTGTGTGTTTTCTATGAATACCCATTACCGTTGTTCAGGCTCGTGTATATGTATATGTGTTTGCATGCGTGCAGAGGTGTACTCTGGAAATGGCATGTATATTGTTTCATCATGTCTTCAATGATATCTATGGTTTTGTGTGAGGCACCTGAATGTATATGAAACAGTTCTGTTCATCGATAGGAAACAAACAGACAAACAAACAAACAAACAAACAGACAAACAAACAAACAAACAAACAGACAAACAGACAAACAAACAAACAAAAGTAACTTCATCGTATGAATAAAATCGGCAAACACACTTAACTTGCCAGCGTCCATGAACAGAAACCGGACACACGGCAAATGGAATCAGATTGTGTATTTAACTCCTTGACTCCCACACCCTGTCCACCAGCATTCTGCATTAACCCTTTGACTCCCTCACCCTGTCCACCAGCATCCTGACTGTCAATCATACTAGAAAAGCATAAACGTAACCCTTTGACTCTCTCACCGTATCCACCAGCTTCCTGCAGGAAGCTAGTGGATAGGGCGAGAGAGTCAAAGGGTTACGTTTTTGCAGTTGGTGGATAGTGTGTGGGAGTCAAAAGGTTAAGATTTTGCAGTTGGTGCATCGGGTGCAGGAGTTAATGGGTTAATGCACAAAATTAGACAGGCGAAAGATCCCGGGCAACTGGCCTTTGTCAAGCGCACGCAAAAGACACCAAAGAAACAAAGACAAAACTTGGGAACAGTATTACAGCTACATGTCTTTCCGGATTGTCCGTTCAGCTGGTGGAGAGTGTTGTTTTCTTCCAAATTTTGTGTGTGTATTTTTTGGTCTTTGTTTACGCATGACAAAGGCCGGTTATAAGGAAGTTTATACTTGTGAATTCTAAATTCATTCGTATTCTGTATTCTTGTTGTTTCTGGTTTCTGTGTGCTTGAAAGGTGACATTCTTTTTTATTTTTTCCAGATTTCATGTAAATAAAGCATAAAAAGCTGAAAATGCTATATTCTGTGTGTGTGTGTGTGTGTGTGTGTGTGTGTGTGTGTGTGTGTGTGTGTGTGTGTGTATGTGTGTGTGTGTGTGTGTTTGTGTATGAATATGACCTTGCGTGTGTGTGTGTGTGCATGCATGAATGTATGTGCGTGTGAATGTACGTGCGTGCATGTGTGTGTGTGTGTGTGTGTGTGTGTGTGTGTGTGAGAGAGAGAGAGAGAGAGAGAGAGAGAGAGAGAGAGGAGAAGAAGTTGGTACTCTCTTTTTATCCCTCTATCCATTTATTCTGTTTCTCTCTTACAAACACATACACCATCACCACCCCTACCACAGACAAACACTCACACACACTACCAACTCGTCCACCACACCACCCACGCCCTACACATCACACCACACCACGCCACACCATATCACGTCACACCACACAACGCCACACCACATCACACCACACCACATCGCACTACACATATATAACACATCACGTGTGTGTCGGCAACATATTTACTTTGACTCAGCTTCGGTACAGAGAATAAAGCACACCGTGAAGAAAAAAATGTGTCGATCGAAGAATACTACACATTTACCTTCAGACCACCCCCTTGTCCTGAGTTGAAGGTGAAAGGTATTCCCGTAACCCTTTAACTCTTTGACTCCCGCACCCTATCCACCAACTGCAAATACTTAACCCTTTGATTCCCTCACCTTGTCCACCAGCTTCCTGCAGGAAGCTGGTGGATAGGGTGAGGGAATCAAAGGGTTAAGTTTTTGCTCCGCTAGCATGGTTGGCAATGCAGGATGCTGGTGGACGGGGTGCGGGAGTCAAAGGGTTAAGGCAGAACCTAGAGGAGTGAGGTGGAAGACACCTACTCGTGGATCAAGTTTAAGAGGGAAAATCCCTGGTCATTTAAAAACAGAATGCAACCCCGCCAGCCGATTTAACCAGCATACAAACAAACAAACAAAAAAAGAAACAAACAGGCAACCAGGTAAGCACACAACACACAACACACACACACACACACACACACACACACACACACACACACATACACACACACACACACACACACACACACACACACACACACACACATACACACACACACACACACACACACACACACACACACACACACACA
>CM060314.1:23068522-23081022 GCA_030674185.1 Monoplex corrugatus
AAACCTGAAACAAATTTTAGCACAACTAAGGACACTAAAACATACATAAAAACGGGCCTAAATTACCTAAAATAGCATCTGCAAATCTCATTTCCCCTAAGCCAAAATGCACTTTAATCATGTACCCAATTATCACCTCTAAAGAAAACCTAAGACTTTATCGAACCCATACAGGTGAATGGACATCAGGCAGAAAATGATAGGAAGAAATGAAAGAAAGAAAAGACAAGGCAGGAAACAAAGAGAGTGAGCAGAAAGAGTAAATTTCTGGCACAGAATTTCCAGAAGGTGGGGATACTATTTATGCTGAAAGAGCCCCCGGCATCCCCACGGGGGACTTGCAACACTTTACGTGACGGGACGAGAGCGAAAGAAAGAAAGATGACTGTTTTCGAATGTAATAGTTCACAGTCGTCGTCTGTTAAAACATCTTTGTTGCTCTATATTATGCCAAGGGTATAATGGGCAGGAAGTATGTTATCACATTTTTGGGGGGGGGGGGATGGTTGTTTGATATTCATTGTTTGTTATAAAGCAAAGTAACAATGTTTTGAGGATAAATAGTATTTATATATATATATATATAAAATGTCATCACTTACCTGTAAATTGTTGTTGATTTGTCTAGCCACGCATCGCCCCGTCTCTTTCCGACACCATCCTCTGCACATGACGTCACTGCAGTCCTCGTGCTCTGCGCATGCCCCAGTGTCTACATCCGGGTTGTTGAATTCGGTCGCCATGTTGAATCAAAGAGAACTAAGTCAGCGTCGATCAGTTTCAACGCTCCATCATGTCTGCCGACAGCGAAATGTTCCAGTTTAGGATCACACAAGTGAACGTGTTCTGCAAACGTGTCTTCGCGTTCTAGATATTCCAGAAAGCGGAGAATGTTGATTGCAGCTTGCGCCTGCTCTGACCAAGAAGGGTGAGAGTTGGATTTCTGACTGAAGCCATCAAAATTCACATTCTTAGCTTCTGGGCTGTACAGTATTGCTTCGCTGTTTAATCTAATTTTGTCTGCGTAGGATTTCACCATGTTGCCCATCACGCCATTTTCTGTTAATGATGAACTCCACCCTTTGTCAGCGTCAATGGATTCATCCATGGGAACTTTATACAAGATTCCTTTAAAGAACACGTTTTTTGTCTTGCGACGAGGTTTTGTTCTCTCCTCACGATTTTCAAACGATAACGCTGGTTGGAAGTTGTGTAAATCCCTCTCATGGTTCTCGCTTTCATGGCCAGTCGCTGTATTCTTCACCATCAGGTCACTTAAAAGGAATGTCTTTTCATTCCGCCTGGCTTGCTTTAAGACTGGATCGCAAAACTCTACCACATAAAGTGGTCCACAAGCCCCATAGACTTTCGGGAAAATGCCTGTACTTTTGTAAGCTTGAAACAACACGTATTCTTTCTGTCGAAAAAGCTGGGTGAGGGTGTTGTAAAAAGCAGAAAAAGAGGAATTTCCATTCGTAAAAGCTGACTTGGTTTCCAATGCTTCCAGAAGGAATTTTTCTATCAGAGAAGGGTCTGGAAGATGGCGACGCAAAAGAGTTTTCAAAGAGTTCACCCAGTCAGACTGGCCATCAACAGCAGTATGGTTGGCTGTGCTGTACTCCTTCTCATAGCCATCGACACTGGCATAGACTTCGTCATGCTTTAGAATGGCCTTCACACTGTGACCTTGATGGCAGAAACCGTGACACTGCGTGACCATGACCTCTTTGTGAGCGTTGCCGTAAGTGCTAGTAGCGTCACAAATCTGTCCCAGGTCGCAAAGGGGAGAGCAGAGACTTCCGGTGATGACATTTTGCCGATACATGCGACACTGCAAACAGAGTTTACACACATTAGACTAAGAGAAATTAGAGAACCTGGTCACAAAAGGAAAGCTGAGGGAAAGAAAGCACCAGGTATTCCCGGAGAGAAAATATTGGAGGACTTTCAGGGTGACTGAGGGCAGAGAGGGTGTGAGATGTACTTGCAGCGACAAGCGATAGCTTCGTATAGAGGGCCATGACTGCCAACGCCATGCGGCAGGGCACATGATGATGACAGTTTATTCATGTTATGTGGATTCGAGCTAGGCCACCCCTAAGGCATGGATGATTTTTCACCTGCTTCTGTTATACAAAATAACAATACAACTTTTACATGCAAAATATTTGGAGGAGGGGATAGGAGTTCTGCTTCAGTGTTTGTGCAACTTCAATGGAATTGCTGTATATCCCTCATATTTCCTCAGCACACTTCCAAGTCTCATCAAAATACCACTGCCAAGAATGTCTTACGAACTATGGATACCAAGCCGCCATGAGCAGACCCAAGTGTGGAAACTGTGGTCTGCTGTTGGCGGGGTCACGTCGGTGGTATGCAGTAGTGTTTGACCTTATCCAACTCAGGACAACGCTTACTAAACCATCTGTACAGTAGTATTTGACTTTATCCAACTCAGGACAGCACTTACTAAACCATCTGTACTGTAGTGTTTGACCTTATCCAACTCAGGACAGCACTTACTAAGTCATCTGTACAGTAGTATTTGACATTATCCAACTCAGGACAACGCTTACTAAGTCATCTGTACACAGCGTTTGACATTATCCAACTCAGGACAGCACTTACTAAGTCATCTGTACACAGTGTTTGACATTATCCAACTCAGACAGCACTTACTAAACCATCTGTACAGTAGTTTAACATTACCAACTAAAAAACATTACCTGTCACTAAAGGTGACTTACAAAGGAAAAATAGTCACTACAGTGTTACTTCCCCAGGACAGAAAATATCTGGATGGACTTTTCCAGGGTTGACTGAAGGCATGTACAAGCGTTTTGACATTACCATCAGGACAGACGTATAGTCTCTTACAGAGGGCATCCATGGACTGCCAACGACCATCGGCAAGTGGACATTATAACTCACAGCTTTATAATCATGTTAAGTAGTGGATTCGACTATCCACACAAACCCTTAAGGCATGATGATTTTTCACCTGCTTCCGATATACAAAAATAAACAATTACAACTTTTACCATAGCAAAAACTTACTAGAGGATAGAAAGTTTGTTCAGTGTTGTGCAACTCAATGAATTACTGATAATCCCTCATATTTTCCTCACACACTTCAATCTCATCAAACTACAACAATCTGTACAGTAGATGTTTAGAACCTTGATCCAACCAAAACCACCTTACAACCATTGTAATAGTGGTCTGCCCTGTATGGCACGTACAACGATCGGTGGTATGCAGTAGTGTTTGACCTTATCCAACTCAAAACAACACTTACTAAACATCTGTACAGTAGTGTTTGACCTTATCCAACTCAGAACACACTTACTAAACAATCTGTACAGTAGTGTTTGACATTATCCAACTCAAAACAACGCTTACTAAACATCTGTACAGTAGTGTTTGACTTTATCCAACTCAAAACAACACTTACTAAACATCTGTACAGTAGTGTTTGACCTTATCCAACTCAAAACAACCCTTACTAAACATCTGTACAGTAGTGTTTGACCTTACAATCCAACTACGTACAGCGAGTGTTTGACCTTATCCAACTCTGGACAGCGCTTACTAAACCATCGTCTAAAGACAGTATTTGTTCAGTCGCAGGGTCCAGTTCGAGCGTTCCCCTGGTAAGGACTCTACATTACGCCAACTCTTGATAAGGATCAGGACTCTTTACCAAACTTCTCCAGTGATGATCCTCATAAATCGTCGCCACAAAGATCTTAGCGTAAATTTACCTCAGGCACTGAAACGACAACAACAAAGAGAACAAACAAAACAAACAAACAAAAAAAATAACTGAGGCCACCACAAGATCAGGGCAAGAACGATCTTAAGCTCTGATGCAATTTTAACAGATTTGTGACGATTCATGACACTGGGGATGATAATGATTGATGAGAATGTGGAGGCCCACTCTGGATTGAGACTGTATAAGACTAAGCTTTCTATCATAATATCTTCGGATCCGTGTGCCTTCTGGCCTATGCACGCTAGAAATCCCACGGCTGTTGAAAATTGTGAAGAGCGGGGCTTTCGCCCGGTTTGCATTGATATAAAAGATTGGAGAGAAGGTTGATTTCCAGATCCCTTCCCTTGAAGACTAATAAGCCTACTTGCCATTCTAAAGTAGAGCACCCCGAGTTTCATATGGTAAATCCACTGTGACAAAAGAAATGATGAATACTGAATAATATGAATGTGAATAATACATCCTGGAGACAATCAGGCACGAGAGACCCATAAACCTGGGTTTCGGCCGGGATTTTAAGGAAGGCAATCAATGATGGATCTAAGAAATGGATGAGACCCATCTGCACTATTAATTCATGAATAGACAACTGGATTGTATTTTTGTTTTATTGGGTTATGTTTGATATTCAATATATATATATATATATATATATTCATTCGAAAGATTCGAATTGTAGACTGGAAAATAAAACGATACGAAAGGAAGGAGGAGGAAGGGAAAAGGGGAAGGGAAAGGAGGAGGAGGGGGGCGTAAAAATTAGGAATGATCACAAGACAACTCTTTGTCTACAAGATTAGTGCTGTCACGTGCAGATTAGATCTTTTTCAAACTATGTATGCTTACATAACTTCTCAAACAAATCGTTTGAAAAAAAAAAATAAAACGCTATAAAGTCTTCATTGTCAAAATATACACGATTACATAATAACTACAATCACAAAAAAACACAAAAAACAACGTGGTGTGTAATACAATTACTGTTATTTTACACTGAAAAAATGTACAAAATTATAATCAGCTTTTTTTTTACGCACAATAAGAATGTGTGTCTACAAAATTCATGTATATATGTTAATGTCTCTTCCGTGAGCAGTCTCCTCTGTCATTCAGTTTCTTTCCCATCAAAGAGAAATTTCACAAAACTGTCAGCCATTACATTTTGAGCTGTTGGGAGAGCTGTAAATCTACAGGATTTTTTTTCTATCTCTTTCAGGAATTAGATGGACATTTTCAAAAACTGTGCCTGACATTTAAGTTAAAAAAAAATCAGGATGAGAGATTAAAAAAGAAATTAACATGGTCAAGCCATATCGACAATATCTCTATTTTCTATAAGAAAATTAGAACATAGCATAAAAAGTACAAATAAGGGAAAAGAAAGCAGAGTAGAAAATAACACTGAAAAAAAACAAACAACGAACACACACACATACTTATACACACACACACACACACACACACACACACACACACACACACACACAACACACACACACACATACACACACACACACTAACACACACACAACACCACACAGACATACACATACACAAAACACACACACACATACACACACACACACAAACACTACATTAACACACACAAGACACACACACAACACACACACACACACACACAACACACACACACACACTAACACACACACAACATACACACACACACACAAAACACAATACATGAGACACACAAAGCACACACACACACAACACACACAACACTATACACACCACACACAACACACACACAACACACAACAATACAACACACACACACACACACACACAACACACACACACACACACACACACACACACACACACACACACACACCATATGAAAATATCAACAACAAAAAGAATTAAAAGGACTGCGGTGCAATAATCCTGAGGTCTTACTGGGGTGAGGTGGTAGAGACCACATCTGGGAGCCAGCAGGATGATAGCTATACCCTTCTCCTCTCCCTTCCCGCTTTACCTTCTCCAACTTTGAGATGATAGTCGGAATCCTTCAAAAGATAAACGTTTTGACAGAAAGTGTTTCGCTCACGCAGCATCAGTAGCTATGTTTGCATGTTGTCGTTGTGCGATATTCTCAGTCACAGGCTAGACAGTCGTGAGACCACACGCATAGAATTTTGTTCGGGCGAGCTCAGCACCCACAAGCAAAGTAAGGAGTTTGGAGTTTGTTCGTAAGGGACTTGATCGCACTCGGATAATTCCATATGCGCTCCACCCAAATCTGCCAGCAGTTGCCTGGCAGACTCCCTGTGCCTGCGCAAAAAAAACTTGAGGTCTGGCGAGGTCTTGAACTGAGGAGTGGAAAGATATGGGAGGCGGGGGAGGGAGAGACCTTTGAAACACTAAGCTGACACCACCAAGAATGAAGGAAACATTAAGATGGACAGCAAACAGGCCAATGTAGAATGTTGTGGGCCGGGACTGAACACAAAGATGTCAGATCCTGAGTCCACGGCTCTATCAAAAGAACCGACCAGACGGCCATCTCTGGTTAGTACCAAGTGAATGCCGAAAACAACGATGGACAGACAATGTTGTGTGGAATGGAAAAAGAAACCATTTGCAGAGACCCAAGCGTTGGCACACGAACGATAAAGCTGGAGGAATCTGGTAAGCAGTTCTTTAGTGTGGCACCCCAATGACTCTTCATGGAGTTGAGGGAGAAGAAGAAGAAGAAGAAAGAGGAGAAGAAAAAAAAAAGAAGAAGAAGAAGAAGGAAAAGAAGAAAAAGAAAAGGAAAAAGAAAGAGAAGAAGAAGAAGAAGAAGAAGAAGAAGAAGAAGAAGAAGAAGAAGAAGAAGAAGAAGAAGAAGAAGAAGAAGAAGAAGAAGAAGAAGAAGAAGAAGAAGAAGAAGGAGAAGAAGAAGAAGTAGAAGGAGAAAAAGAAGAAGAAGAAGAAAAAGAAGGAGGAGGAGAAGAAGAAGAAGAAGAAGAAAAGAAAAAGAAGAAGAAAACGAAGACGAAAAGGAAGAAGAAAAACAAGAAAAAAAAAAGAAGAAGAAAAAGATGAAAAAGAAGTAGAAGAAAAAGAAAAAGAAAAAGAAAAAAGAAAAGGAAAAAGAAAAAGAAGAAGAAAAAGAAGGAGAAGGAGAGGAAGAAAAAGAAAAAGAAGAAGAAGAAGACAAAGACGAAAAGGAATAATAATAAGAAGAAGACAGAGGAAGAAGAAGTAGTACAAGTAGTAGTAGTAGTAGTAGTAGTAGATAGTAGTAGTAGTAGTAGTAGTAGTAGTAGTAGTAGTAGTAGTAGTAGTAGAAGAAGAAGAAGAAGAAGAAAGATTCGAACCCACAACCTCACAGTCCTAATTCTATGGCGCTAACCACAACAGCATGGGACTAGCCAGACAACACGAAACATATAGCAGGCCATCATGACGTAATCCCGTGACCAGTGCAGTCGTTGCAGGGACTGGTGGGATGCAGTAGCAGACATAATCCTGTTCCAGCTCTGTCTTTTACAAACAGCAGGAAGCATGTCCAGCATTGTAAGGATGGTCCGGTCTGTTGTGATTGCTACCTAGCTGTTACTCTGTTCATCTCGGGCAATGGCTGCATTCCGATTGTCTTAGACAGCAAGATTTAACGTTTCATGATCAACGACAGCCGTAGCTGTGGGCCCACCAGCTGTTGATCTCCTTGTGTGACCCTTCACAAAACCAGAGACATGTTTCACAAGAAGAAAAGTTGTTGAAGAATTTGGGGAGGGAGTTGTAAGAGTATGGACTTAGACTTCTGACTTCAGATGATTTAGTCAGTTAGGCCATTGCCCCTTATAAAGGGGATTGAAATAAAAAGAAAAAAAAATTCAACAGAAATGTTGTCAGCTTTAACAAGAAACACAACGAGGGTGCGGATGGGACCCTTAGTGCTACTTAGCCGACAAAATTTGTAAACAGTACTCATCAGAACAATCACGAATAAATACAAACAAACGTACAAATAAGATACAAACATATAAACGCCAAAATGCATGGTTACCCATTAAATAACTTTTATCTTTTTGAGAAATTTGTACAAAAAATAATGTTAAATTTCTCTCTCTCTCTCTCTCTTTTTTTAAAATACTTTTTTAAAGAGAAGTTGAATTAACCTTATTCTTGTGGGAAACTTACAATATCTTTGTGGAATCAGATCATTTCTGAGGTCACAAAGAGCAGGACATAGCGAAACAAAATGGATTTCATCCTCAATATCACAGGAGTATGGACTGTCACAGAGAGAGATCGGAGGAAGGTGCGGGATGAGGGGGAGGCATGGAATGCACTAGAAAATACTTGCCATCCCTACACGCAGACAGAAACGTGTGAGAGTGCAGAAGGAAAAGGGAAAGGAATAGAGTGCAGAGTCATGTATGTATCACAGGAATTCCTTAGGGCGACAGATGCATTGAGACAAAATTGATGGATCAGTACCATAGACCTGTGAAGTGACCACACCACTGACCTTTGTCCATTATTTCCTTTGCCACTGGCTTCTGGTCAGTGGTGTGGTCACTTCACAGGTCTATGGTACTGATCCATCAATTCTGTCTCAATGCATCTGTCGCCCTAAGGAATTCCTGTGATATATGTATAGAAGAAATCCTATTCCTGGTCATTAGTTTAAGCATGGGTTTATTTATTGCATTATATTATCTTACACGCAGAGTTATGTGTGTATAGAAAACTCTTATTTCCTCGTCATTGTATAGGTGCGCTTATTTAGTGTTTTGTTGTCTTACATGCGAAGTTTGTGTGTATTAGAAGAAATCCTTATTCCTCGTCATTGATATAGGCATGGCTTTATTTAGTGTTTATTTTCTTACACGCAGAGTTATGTATGTATAGAAGAAATCTTATTCCTCGTCATTGATATAGGCATGCGCTTATTTAGTGTTTTGTTGTCTTACATGCAGAGTTATGTGTGTATAGAAGAAATCTTATTCCTCGTCATTGATATAGGCATGCGCTTATTTAGTGTTTTGTTGTCTTACACTGCAGAGTTATGTACGTATAGAAGAAATCTTATTCCTCGTCATTGATATAGGCATGCGCTATTTAGTGTTTTGTTGTCTTACACGCAGAGTTATGTAGTATAGAAGAAATTATTCCTGTCATTATTAGGCATGCGCATTATTTATTTGTTTTTTAATCTTACACGCAGATTTATGTATGTATAGAAGAAATTTATTCCTGGTCATTAATTTAGACATGCGCTTATTTATTTTGTTTTTATTAATCTTACACGCAGATTTATGTATGTATAGAAGAAATCTTATTCCTGGTCATTAATTTAGACATGCGCTTATTTATTTTGCTTTTTATTAATCTTACACGCAGATTTATGTATGTATAGAAGAAATCTTATTCCTGGTCATTAATTTAGACATGCGCTTATTTATTGTTATGTTATCTTACGTGCTGAGTTATGTATGTTTGTATGTATGTATAGAAGAAATATTACTCTGGGTCATTAATTTAGGCATGCGTTTTATGTTTTGCATTTTATTATCTTGCAAGCTGAATTTTTTTTAAATTACAAAAGAAACTAAATTCCTGGTCATTCATTTAGGCATGCATTAATTTGTTGCATTTTACTATCTTACATGTGGAATCATGAATTTTTGAAAGAAAGTTTATTCCTGGTCATTAATTTAGGCATGCGTTTTTCTTCTTTTTTTTCTTCTTTTTTTAAATTGCTTGATTAGTTTACATGTCGAATAAAGGTCGTATCCATTATGTGCAGAGTTATATATACATTTTAAAGAAACAATATCCCTGGTAATTGAATCAAGCATGCGTTTATTTATCGGTTTGTTATCCTAGAAGTCGACTAAAGGAAACCAACCAAGAAACCAATCAATTAACGAATCAATTAATGAACAATCAACCAATCAATTAACAAAACAACCGATCAACCAAACGAACTACCAACGAACCGAACACCCACCCAACCAACCAACCAACCATCCAATCAACAGCCAATCAGCAAACCAACAAACTACCAAACAATCAACCAAACAGCCAACGACCGAGCCAACGAACGAACGAACGAACGAAGAACGAACGAACGAACGAACGAACCAACCAACCAACCAACCAACCAACCAACCAACCAACCAACCAACCAACCAACCAACACCGAGCCAACGAACAACGAGCCAACGAACCAACGAACGAACCAACGAACACAACCAACCTAACCAACCAACCAACCAACCAACCAACCAACCAACCAACCAACCAACGCACCAACCAACCAACCAACCAACCAAGCAACCAACCAACTAACAAGCAACCAAGCAAGCAACCAAGCAACCAACCAACCAACCAACCAACCAACCAGCCACCAACAAACAAACAAAAAAACAAACAAACAAACAAACAAACCAGCAAACCAACTGGCTAATCCATCCACCAACCAAACGATACCAAAACAAGCAAACAAACGAACAAAAAACAAAACAAGACTTGCATGGAGCTGTATAGAGGCTGGCAGAGATGCCGGATCGCAGGAATGGCGGCCATATTGTTGTCGTAACGCTGACGTCACTTCGACACCTGCAATGCCGAATTGAAACAAACATAAATCAAAATAGAAAAAGATTACATAACAACAAGCTTACTCCATATTAACGCCATCTTAAGGCGTAATGTTTCAAATTGATTTATATGAGTTGAATAAAGCAAACCTCGATGGTACTACAACACTTGTTCATAGTACGGGGCGATTTCATGAGAATCTAATTATTTACTCTTTTTTTTCTGTCGTCTTGTGTCGTTTAGCGTCGAGGGGACATGTATGTAATTTTCGGACGTGGGCCAGATGGGTAGCCTCTGCCATAGTTAGGTTGAGTCTTTCAGATGTTTCTTTCACACCTTCATCCATCTTTTCCTAGGACGCCCCCTTCCTTTGGATCCATGCCTTTTCATGACATAAGCTTTGTACATGTATGTTGGCTATTTGTCGGAAGTCTCCTGAGGTGGCCGAACCATTTCAGCCTCTGTTTTTCTGTATATTCTAGACATGGCACAGTCCCCACAGTGTCTCTACTGACTTTATTTCTGATAATGTCTCGACAGATGCACATCGGAAATAGCTGGCAGAATCGGCCAATCAAGAAGATGACAAGCATTCTTACCAACAAATGCCTATCAATTAACATCAGAAAGAGAGTCCTTGAATGTTATATAGAACCAATACTGTTGTACGGATGCGAGGCGTGGACAGTCAGCAAGCAAAGCCAGAGCAGGATCGAGGCAGCCGAGATGTGGTTTCTCAGAATGTTGAGAGTTCCATGGACAGCAAAGAAAACAAACGAGACAGTCTTGATGGAGGCAGACACAAGTAGATCACTCATAAGGAAGATTAGAAAAAGACAAGCAACATTTATAGGCCATTTTATGAGGAAGGAGGATTTGGAGCACCTGGTCACAACGGGAAAGCTGGAGGGAAAGAGAGCACCAGGTAGACCCAGGGAGAGAATGCTGGACGGACTTGCAGAGTCGCTGAGGATGAGGAGGGTGGGGGAGATGCTGGGGGCAACGAGAGATAGAGATGGTTGGAAGTCCATGGTCGCCAACGCCATGCGGCAGGGCACCTGATGATGATGATGATGATGATGATGATGATGATGATGATGATGATGATGATGAATGTCTCAACGCATGGAATTCATTGTCTTTCTGAGATACCTCTTTTCGCAAGCTGTTATTTTTATTTTTATTTTTCTCTCTTTTTTTGTTTGTTTGTCTTTTGTTAAGTGTCCACGTCTGATAATGATAACAAAACGTTAGTATGAAGATAGAGGTTATTAGCTTACGCTTTGTATCCGTAGGTATTTGTGCATGTGATAGTAGAGGGGCTTCATGAGAATTAGATAGTACAAACAGCGATCGCTGTGTGGTCCCAAGTCTTCCCAATGAGTCCATAGCACGCTAGGTAAGAGCCGGTTGGAACTGAAAAATCCCACAATGATTTTTGAAGGGACTGATGGGGATTCGAACCCACGATCTTCCAGGCGGTAGTCCATTGCTCTAACCACTACACCACGTCGGCTGATTGAATGGTCGAATGTTACCTGCATAAAAGAGAACCCTAACTGATAAAGGAATCCATATAATCATTTAGTGTAGGACAACAATAAACAAATTGGTAAGTAAATAAATGAATTTTAAAAAGTACATAAACCAACACCTAACGATCTAAACAAATAGACTGATAAAGAAAAAGATAAACAAATGAACGAACAAATAAATAAGCAAATTAACACATAAACATATACGTAAACAATAATAAATGAAATAATACATACATACATACATACAACATACATACATACATACATACATACATACATACATACACACACGTACATACAGTACATACACGCATACATACATACATGCATACATACATACATACATACATACATGCATATATACACACACATACATACAGTGCATACACGCATACATGCATACATGCATACATACATACATACATACATACATACATACATACACACACGTACATACAGTACATACACGCATACATACATACATGCATACGTACATACATACATGCATACATGCATACATACACACACATACATACAGTACATACACGCATACATACATACATACATACATACATACATACATACATACATACATACATACATACGTACGTACGTACATACAT
>CM060314.1:23086022-23088522 GCA_030674185.1 Monoplex corrugatus
ACACACATACACACACACACAGATACGCACACACCAACACATACATACGTATACACACTCATCCACCCACCTCGACTGAAAAAAAAGTTCAAACTGAACCGAAAACAAAACGACAGATAAAGAAAGAAAGACAGAAAGAAAGAAAGAAAGAAAGAAAGAAAGAAAGAAAGAAAGAAAAGAAAGAAAAAAAAAAAAAAGAATGAAAATAAATTGAATATATTAAATAAAATATAAAATACATAGATAAATCAGTGAATAAATAGATAATAAATAAATAAATAAGTAAATAAATAAATAAATAAATAAATAAACAAGTAAATGACTACATAAATAAATAAACAAATAAATAAATAAATGAGTAAATCGATCAATGAATGAATGAATGAATGAATGAAAAATTTAAAAAAATAAAAATAAATAAATAAAAAAATAATGAAAAGCAATACCTTCTCAACTCACCAGAGAACCGTTTCCATACCGAAGAAGTCTGCACGGAAGAGAAGACATGGAACCGAACAAAGCAGACAGTTCCACAACACAGTAAGAACCAGACGTACAACAACTTTCTTTTGGTCCAGCGTCGAAAGATGCTGGACATGTTGAGGTCTGCTGTATCAGTCAGCACGATTCCAAAACTCTACCGACTCTTTCGTGTTAACTCTTTTTAACACAACAGTCTCATAACCCATTGCATCGCTTGTTTCCACTTTATGGGGAAAGTCTGTATCATTTTATATGTAGCACTAAAAACGTAATACACTCATTACGACTTTGCGCATCAAACAATACGACAAACCCATTATATAATGTTCTACTTCATTAAAACGACTGTCGCTAAAGAAATTCTTTAAAAAAAACCTTGATATCTCGTCATGGCAATATGTATTACTTATACAACATCTCAGCACATCATATTCTTTTTCACCTGGTTATAAACGATTGTTGAATACGAAGTATTGAAGAAAACATTTCTTTTTTTGAGGGGGGGGGGGGGGAGGTGGGGGGATGTATTTTTGTCTTAAAAATCACTTTTTTTTCAACTTTGATTGAATTTTTCACACAGTGTACTTCGTAACAGAATATTTACATGAGTGTGTTTCTTACTAGAATCTTTCACACGAATGCGCTTCTTAATAGAATCTTTAACACGCGCCTATTTCTAATAGAATCTTTAATACGCGTGTACTTCTTAATAGAATCTTTTACATGAGTGTGTTTCTTAATAGAATCTTTTACATGAGTGTGTTTCTTAATAGAATCTTTTACATGAGTGTGTTTCTGAATAGAATCTTTTACATGAGTGTGTTTCTTAATAGAATCTTTCACACGAGTGTGTTTCTTAATAGAATCTTTTACATGAGTGTGTTTCTGAATAGAATCTTTTACATGAGTGTGTTTCTTAATAGAATCTTTTACATGAGTGTGTTTCTTAATAGAATCTTTCACACGAGTGTGTTCTTAATAAATATTCCTATTTCTAATAGATTTGATTACGGTGTACTTAGGATAAAATCTTTTACATGAGTGATATTCTCAATAAATCTTTCACATGAGTGTGTGTTCTGAATAGAATCTTTCACACGAGTGTACTTCGTAATAGAATCTTCAACTATTTCTAATAGAATCTTTAATGCGTGTCTTCTTGTTAAAACTTTCACACGAGTAGTACTTCTAATAAAATCTTTCACATTAGTGTGTTTCTGAATAGAATCTTTCACACGAGTGTACTTCGTAATAGAATCTTTCTACTTGAATGTGTTTCTTTATAGAATCTTTCACACGAGTGTACTTCGTAATAGAATCTTCCAACTATTTCTAATAGAATCTTTAATACGCGTGTACTTCTTGATACAATTTCACACGAGTATACTTCTCAATAAAAGCTTCACATGAGTGTGTTTCTGAATAAATCTTTCACACGAGTGTACTTCGTAATAAAATCTTTCACTTGAGTGTGTTTCTTTATAGAATCTTTCACACGAGTGCGCTTCTAATAAAATCTTCCAACTATTTCTAATAGATTCTTTAAAATACGCGTGTACTTCTTGATTACAATCTTTCACACGAGTATACTTCTCAATAAAAGCTTTCACATAGTGTGTTTCTGAATAGAATCTTTCACACCAATGTACTTCGTAATAGAATCTTTCACTTGAATGTGTTTCTTTATAGAATCTTTCACACGAGTGTACTTCGTAATAGAATCTTCCAACTATTTCTAATAGAATCTTTAATACGCGTGTACTTCTGGATAAAATCTTTCACACGAGTATACTTCTCAATAAAATCTTTCACATGAGTGTGTTTCTGAATAGAATCTTTCACACCAATGTACTTCGTAACAGAATCTTTCACATGAGTTCGTTTCTTAATAGAATCTTTCACACGAGTGCGCTTCTTAATAAAATCTTCCAACTATTTCTAATAGAATCTTTAATACGCGTGTACTTCTGGATAAAATCTTTCACACGAGTATACTTCTCAATAAAATCTTTCACAT
>CM060314.1:23093522-23103522 GCA_030674185.1 Monoplex corrugatus
GTGGCAGGTTACTGGGGCCAGAAAGTAAGCTAGTACTTGGTTCCTTTTAGGGTTTGGGAAGGCAAAGCAGAGAGGGAGATATTAAGAGATGGAAACTTCCCTCATCGGATTAGCTACAAGAATAGTTGAGGTTTGAGCTTTCTCACTCCTTCATAATCTTAGGGTCACGGGACTGTCATGTACCTGACCTTAACCCTTTAACTCCTGCACTCTGTCCATCAGCATCGTGCATTAATTTTGTCAACCGTGCTAGCAAAACTAAAAACTTTTAACCCTTTGACTCCCTTACCGTATCCACCGGTTTCATTCAGGAAAGCTGGTGGCCAGGGTGAAAGAGTCAAAAGGTTAAGTTTTTGCAGTTGGTAGATAGGGAGACAGGCCAGTTATAGCATTATTGTTGTCAACCACAGAATGCATGTAAACAGTGAGTTGTTCAGTTTCAACTGTAGTTTCTCAAGATATCGTCTCGCGGGGAGAAAAAGATTTTTAAATAACAAAAATGCCAGCATGAAAAAAAAAATGCCATCGTCTTCGGGTGCCTGCTCATGGTGTCAATACAGTGTTTATTTTTACCAAGGTTCTACACACCTCTCACATTGCAGTGTGCATCATTGTTAAGATTGCTGCCACAGAAAGCTTCTGTGCCGTCAGTAACCCGGCCCGAACGGCAAGGGCGAAAAGGGAAGTCGCCGCATGAGATCCGGGTGTAGTAACAGACTCGATCCCTCCCCCTCCCCCCCCACACACATACATACGCACCCACACACACACACACACACATATATAAATACACACGCACCTATACGCACAATACAACACACACACACATACACGCACACACACACACACACACATACACACACATACATACACATTCTTACACATACACACACATATACAACATGCACACACGTACATATTTTAGCATGCACACGAGCACACACACAACATGCACACACATAAACACACACACATACATACACACACACATACACTCACACACATACACACACACACACACAACACACACATGCACACACACACACACACACACACATCATACACACACACATACCAACAACATACACACACACACACACGACACACAACACACACACACAACCATGCATACTACATACATAAACACACACGCACCTATACGCACATACAACACACGCACCTATACGCGTGTACATACACACACATGCAGCACACACATACACGCACACAATACACACAAACAACATGCACACATGTAGATACTCTAACATACACACGAGCACACACACACATACACGCACACATACAACAAAACATGCACACACGTAGATACTCTAACACACACAACATGCACACACACACAACACACACACACCAACACACACACACACACACACACACACACACACACACACACACACACACACACACACACACACACACAAACAGAAACACACACACACACCAAACCTTCACCTGATAAACTTTTTTTATCATACAGCAAATCAAAGAAGGATCTGAAGCTCACTCGGCACAAATTCCAAGGAAAACTTCGTGTCACTCAAGAACAACATATAAAAGGTCTTCAAAGCTTGACTGCAGCAAGTGAACACAGACACAAGCAGATTGAACACCTGCAAAAAGAAAAAAAAAGTCCAAGCACAAGACGACAGACAAAAAACACTTTAACCCTTTGACTCCTCCACCCTATCTACCAACTGCAAAAACTTAACCCTTTGACTCCCTCACCCTAACCACCAGCTTCCTGCAGGAAGCTGGTGGTTAGGGTGAGAGAGTCATAGGGTTAAGTTTTTTTTTTGCTTTGCTGACATTGTTGGCAATGCAGGATGCTGGTGGACAGGGTGCAGGAGTCAAAGGGTTAACAAAACAAATGCTGGCAAAACGTTACCAGCAGCACACAACAAAACCAAGACTACTCCCTGTCCACCTGCACAAGCCAGAGCATCGCCACAACCATGAAAGAAAAGAGGTTTTGTGAATCTAGCTTGACTCTAAAATTGTTGAATTTGGAAGAGAAAAAAGCCCCCCCCCCAAAAAAAAAACAAAAAAAAAAACAACAAACAACAACAACAACAACAAACAAAACAACAACAAAAACCAACAAACAACAACAACCAACAACAAACACACACAAACACACCACACAAAAACCCAGCCGGGTGTCAACACCGTGTTAAGAAATGAATGTCTTGGACTACCTACAGACAGACATGACATAAGTAACGTCCGTATACAGGAATCCAGGCTGGGTACTAAAACACGTCCGTTTGTCTTAAGGATATAATAACTCTCTTCGGTGTCTCCTAAATCTAGAATGAACTAAAACATTATAGCAGTATCGCAATACAACACGTAAAACATGACACGATTTAGGCGACACAACATAGTACAGCATTCTCACGACTTAATACACCAACAGCGCAGAACAGATAAACATTAAACGCAGCCTAGTACAACACATAGACGACAACACATACACAGCAACAAACACACATCACACACTAACACACCACACCCAGACAGCACAAACAACACACACAAGCACAGTACAACAACAGCACAACACAACACAGCACACACAACACAACATGCACACAGCACAACACAACACAGACACACAACACACACACACAACACAACACAACAACACACACAACACAGACACAACACAACACAGCACACCACAACACAACATGATACGACTTAAATTAAGACAACACACCACAGTAGTACATAACGCGATTTAATGCAACACAACACAGTACAACACAACAAACACAACACAACACAGTACAACACAACACAACACAACACAGCACACCACAACACAACATGATACGACTTAAATTAAGACAACACACCACAGTAGTACATAACGCGATTAATGCAACACAACACAACACAACAAACACAACACAACACAACACAGTACAACACAACACAACACAACACAACACAACACAACAAACAACACAACACACACAACACAACACAACAACAACACAGCACAACTCAGTAAACATAATGTGCTCAATACACCACAGCACAGTGCAACATAAAACGAATAACACAACCACAACATAGTACAACATGATACGACTTAATACAACACAAGAAAGTACAATATAATACGACTTAATTAACCACAGCATAGTGAAAGAAACAACATTTAATACAACACAACACAATACAGTACAACATGATACGACTAATACAACCACAGCACAGTACAAGATAATACGAATAAATATAACCGCAACACAGTACAGGATAATAATCGATTTAATACACCACAACACAGTAAACATAGTATGACAAATAATCACTGCACAATACAACAATACGATCTAATACAACACAACATAATAAACACACGATACGACTTATACAACACAGCCAGTAACAACACAATAGATTTAACACAACACAACACAACACAACGCACACAGTATACATAATCCGATTTGAATACACCACAGCACATACAACATATTACAAATACATATACCACAACAGTACAACATGATACGATTTAATAAAACACAACATAGTACAACATGATACGACTTGAAACAACACAGCTCAGAACAACATGATACAACACAACACAACACAATACAATATATCGTAATCCATACAATACACCACAGCACCGTCAGTACAACACAATACAAAAAAACCCATTACAATGTAGTAAGAGACAATACAACACAAAAACAGTGCGCCGTTATGTCGCATAATAAAAATACCAGAGCACAGGAGACAGAGGGAGAGAAAACAACAACAACAACAACAAAAAAAACAAACAAAAACATACGGAGTACTTGATAACATGGCGCTGGTGACAGGAACCATAATCTGTCACAGTATGGAGTTACGGGGATTACCAAGAGGTCATAATCACAGTGAAAGTACCGCCACTCATCCAGACTTTATCGTGGCCTGGCAAGCGCGCGTTACGCCTAACTTACTTACGAGGATTTGGTCATAACGCTAGGCCAGAGCTTCGGGACTTCACCTCACCTCTCACCTCTCATCTCTCACCTCTCTCCTTCGCCGGGATCGTCACAAGTCGTCTCCAGGTCACACGATTGAGACATTTGTGGGTGACTTCCTGAATCCCCAGACCACAGACATCAGCGATGTTGTTGAAGTAGGAGTGTGCGGTCGTCCCTTTCTTCTCCTCGCCTCAACTTCCCTTCAGGACCATCATCATGTGCCTTGCCACATAGCGTTGGCGATCATGGCCCTCCACATGACTCTGCAAGTACATCTATCCCTTGTCTCTGCAAGTACATCTCCCACCCCCTCTGTCTTCAGCCACCCTGCATGTCCGTCCTATATTTCTCCCTGGGTCTACCTGGTGTTATCTTTCCCTCCAGCTTTCCTGTTGTGACCTGGTGTTCTAACTCCCCTTTCCTCATAAAACGGCCTATAAATGTTGCTTGTCTTTTCTTAATCTTCTTTATTAATGAGCTTCTTGTGTCTGCCTCCATCAAGACTGTCTTGTTTGTTTTCTTTGTTGTCCATGGAACTCTCAACATTCTTCTTCGAAACCACATTACAGTTGCCTCAATTTTGTTCTGACTTTGCGTGTTGACTATCCACGCCTCACAACCGTATATCAGTATCGGTTCTATATAACATTCATGAACTCTTTCCCTGATGTTAATTGATAGGCATTTGTTGGTAAGAATGCTTTTCATCTTCTTGAATGCTGTTTTGTCTTGGCCGATTCTGCTGGCTATTTCTGATGTGCATCTGCCGTCTGTGAGATGATGGTTCCCAGATATTTAAACTTATCAACCTGTTCAAAGTTGTGCCATTTGCTATTGTTGTGCATGAGGGGATTTCCTGTTTTTTACTGATTACCATGATTCAGTCTTCTTGTTACTTAGCTCCAGCCCTTTATTTTTGTTTTCTATTTCTATTGAATATACAAGGTTTTGTAGGTCCCTTTCATTTTCTGGAATTAGCACGGTGTCATATGCGTAACGAATGTTGTTTATCATTTTTCCTCCAATCTTTATCCCAGGGCATTCTTCTTGGTTTCTCATGATGGTTTCGCTGCAAAGTGAAAACAAATGTGGTGACAGAACACAACCCTGCCTGACCCCTCATTTGATATTTTGGAAAGAGCTTATATCGTTTTCTATTCTCATTGCTGCTGTTTGTTACCAGTGTGTATTTCTGATTATTCTTAGATCTTATCCATCAATATTGCGCCTGTGTAGTTGGTTGATTAATTCTTCGTGTCTTACCCATCAAAAGCCTTGGCATAATCAACGAAGCATGAGAAATAAATCCTTATTCAACTCGACTGACCTTTCTATTATAGTTCTTAGGATGTATATGGCATTAACAGTGTTCCTTTCCCTTCGACATAAAAATCCACACTGTTCTTCTGCTATTTCTCTTCTGATTCAGTTCCTTGTCCTCATCATGATTGTTCTTAATATGATTTTTGTTACATGACTCATCAAGCTGATTGTACGATGAAGTTCGCGCTCTATTAGCAATAGTATTAATGTTAGTATGCACGGGTTCGATTCCTGGAGGAGGACAAATTTCCTCAAACAAAAAAACAGGGGAAAAAAGAGAGAAAAAAAGGCGACAGCAGAGGGGCATTCATGAGTCATGACCTGGATGTGGCCCGGCCCCCTAAGAGTGTAAGGAGTTAAGGGCCGAAACACTTGTTTGACGGGGTTTCTCCTTTGAGGACCTTCTGCTGTCCGTCTCTTTCTAGAGTTTCTTACTGCTTAGCAAGTATTAGCAATAGTATTAGTGTTAGTTATTAGTATCAGTATCAGCAGTAGTATCAGTATCAGTATTAGCATGAATATGAAACAGTATTAGGTAGAAAGAAACTCTAGGGAGAGCTAGACAACAGAAGGTCTTCAGAGAAGTAACCCCCTTTAGACAAGTGTTTCGGCCCTGAATTCCTTACACTCTCGGGGGGCCGGGCCACATCCAGGTCATGACTCCTGGATGCCCTTCTGCTGTTGTCTATTTTTTTTTTTTTTTTTTTTTTTTTTTTTCCCACGCCGGGATCGAACCTGGGCGATTCTGCGCTTCAGAACTGCGGTACGCGGTTTTACCAATGTGCTAACGGGGCACACATCATCTGTAGGGAATTTAATCCTTATGAAGTTCACTTTTTTGGTTCCTCCTTGCCCAGATCCAGCTTGAGCTCCTTTCTGCTGCCTCTGCCATCGCTTTAAGGGCTCTAGTCCTCTTCTTCCCAGAAATGGCGAGTTGTTTCATGAGATCATAAGCGGAGGTGCCCACAAACCCTCTTGCCCCGACCTCTATGGCGAAGATTTTGACCCGCAGACCTGCTTTCTTCAGGGTGCTGGCAAGACCGGCGTATTTTTCGGTCTTGTAGATATGTGCTTCTTCCATTCTGCTTTCGTATGGCACAGTGAGTTCTATCAGAATCACTTGTTTCGAGGAGTCAGAGTGGAGAGCGATGTCTGGTCTCATGCCTGTCTTGCTGATGACATCTGGGTAATTTCTCCACTCTGGGAGGTCTGCTGTACACTCCCAGTCGACTGCTCCATCCAGAAGACCCTTTGGCAATGTGCTGGTTGTCATAGCCCTTTCGGGCCAGACCTGTTTCCCTCCTGCTTTGTAGAACGTTGTCATAGCAATTGGTGCGTTTGGGGTCATGGTTTTTTCGCTAACCACATCTGTGATCACTTTCAGAACTTGGTTGTGCCTCCATGTATACCTTCCTTGGGCTAGCGCTACTTTGCAAGAGCTTAGGACATGTTCCACTGTTTGTTTCTTCTGACAGAGCGGACATGCTGGGTCGTCTGCTTTCCCCCATTTCACTAAGTTTGCATTCGAGGGGAGCAGGTCATATACAGATCTGAGGAGGAAGCTTATCCTTAGAGGAGCCATGTGCCACATATCGTTCCAGCTGAGACTTCTTTGGAGTGCACTGTCCCATGTTGTCCATTGCCCCTGTTGACCTTGCTGGACTGCCTTCTGCACTCTTTTGACATCTTCTTCTTCCTTCAACTCCTGTATGATCATGTCTCTTTTTTCCTTCCCTTTGGCTTTGGACCACCACTGCATTTTTGTTGCTCCCAGTCCCTGTCTGTTGGTTTGCGTGTGTCCAATTATTTCTTTGATGCTGAGGTTTCTCTTGGCATTGTTTACAGCCTCTTGGACTTTCCACTTTCTGCCAGTTCTCAGCTTTGGATGAACTGCTCTCACGATATTGTCCTCCGATTCCTCCAGCATGCTCAACAGTCTTGCTTTTCCAACTTTGTATTCCTCCACTATGGATTTCAGAGGTAGCTTCAGCATTGCTTGACGACAGTAGAAAGCAACATCAGTGAGACCAGGTGGGACACCGAGCCATTTTCTTGTGTATTTGTTGATTTTGGCTTCCATTGCTTCGACTGTGCTGGTGCAAATGTCATAGATCAGCAGTGGCCACAGCAGCTTTGGTATCAGCATGAACTGTAGACACCAGACTTTGTATTTGCCTGGCAGTCCGCAGTTATCTATTTTCTTCAGGCCTTCTTCTGCTGTTTGCTTGGTTTCACATCCCCTTTGTGTGTCTTTCAGGGAGTCATCATACCATCTTCCGAGACTTTTTACTGGCTCTTCTGTGACAGTGGGGATGGCTTGGTTGGCTACCATGAATTTGACTGAATCTGCCACTTTTCCTTTTCGCAGTGAGAGACTTCGGGATTTCTTAGGTTTGAACCTCATTCTTGAAGAGGCCACCAGCTCATCCAGCTGCTTTAAGATTTGGTGTGTCTCTTCCTCATCCGTGGACAAGACTGTTGTGTCATCCATGAAAGCTTTCAGAGGAGGCATCTGGTATCCATCTCCCAGATTCACTGGACCTGAACTCTTCATTGCAGCTTTCAAGATGACTTCCATTGCCAACACGAACAGTATGGGAGAGATTGCACAGCCCATTGCAATGCCCACCTCTAGGTCTATCCAGTCCGTGGTGTATTCTTTGGTAGAGAACCGCATTGAGAACCCTTGGAAATACTTCCTCAGCATTGTTCGGATG
Source organism: Monoplex corrugatus (assembly GCA_030674185.1). Taxonomy (NCBI): domain Eukaryota; kingdom Metazoa; phylum Mollusca; class Gastropoda; order Littorinimorpha; family Ranellidae; genus Monoplex; species Monoplex corrugatus. The sequence goes on from CM060314.1 coordinate 23,101,582, forward strand.
TTTTCTGGGATGTGATACATTTCAAGAGCCAGCTGGATCATATCGTGTGGAACTGATCCATATGCATTCGCCAGATCAAGCCAAACTACGTCAATGTCTCTCTTCTCTGTTCTTGCTTTTTGGATGGCATCCCAAATCAACGTGGCATGTTCCAAGCATCCAGGCATTCCTGGTATGCCCCCCTTTTGGACTGACATATCCAGATACTTGTTTTCAGTCAGGTATTTTGTCAATCTTGCTGCCATAACAGAGAAGAAGATTTTCCCCTCGACGTTCAGAAGTGATATTGGCCTGAACTGATTGATGCTGCTGGAGTTCTGCTCCTTCGGAATGTACACTCCTTCAGCTCTCATCCATTGGTCGCTGATCTTCTGGTTCCTCCATGCTGATCGAATCATCTTGTGGAGCCACTCGAGCACTTTTGGGCATTTCTTGTAGAGCAGGTATGGTATTCCGTTTGGTCCAGGTGCTGACTTGGCTCTGGCTTTCTTTACTACGTTCTTCACTTCATCCAGTGTTGGTGGTTTGTTATTGAATTTTCCTTCTGGCGCTGCAGGCCAAACCAGATTTTGGATTTCAAGTGGTGCCTCGCGCTGAGAATCGGAATATGTTTCCCTGAGATGCTGCTCTAGGGTTTCCTTGCCCACTGTGAGAGTCCCTGATTTGGGTTGTTCAAACAGCTTTCTTGCAAAGTCAAAGGGATCTTTGAAGAAACGATCTTGAGTCTTCTTCTTTTTGCTCTTTCTTCGCCTTGCTGATTCCACTTTGCTGAGAGCATTGTGTTTGGCCTTCAGATCTTTCCAGAGTTCCAGGAGCCCTTGCTTCTCGAATTCTGAGGCAGTTTTCATTCGCTTTTTAAGCTTCCTTTTCTCCCTCCGGATGCTCTCCATCTGTTGCTGTCTTCTGGATTTCTGGGGAGGCGTTTTTGTCTTTGGCTGCTTCACTCCATAAGTGTCCCTGCAGATAGAGTATATGATGTCTCCGTATGTGTCAAGTTTGTGTTCCAGCGTACTGTTCCCTATTAGCGCATTCAGCTTAAGGACAAGTTCCTCATCTAATTTCTCCCATTGTTCTTTTGCACCGGCAGGCGGCAAATTGAGTTTTCCACGTTTGGCGTTAAGAGCTTGTGCAAAATCCGCATCAGAACCGTCAGCGTGGATGTCCTTGGCACTATGGTTTAATTCCTGGCCTTGGTCATCCAACGTCTCACCTGCTATCGCAGTGCGCTGCTGCTGGTTCGTATGTGTCTTCAAACAGCCCATTTTTGTCCTGTGGATCTTCATGCCGCGTTTGGTGGTGAATCTCCTTCCACACGCACACGGAAATTCCAACTGGTCATCAATCATGGTCCGTTGTGCGTTTCCAGTCGTGATGGAGTCAGTGCCGATGGATTCATCATTCTCTCCCCCTTTCGGTGAATCCTGGGAGCATTAGTATTATATTAGCATTAACTGATTTTCGTTCTTTTCCTCTCGCTTCCCTCCATCTTCACCTTCTACTCCGTCACACTCACATTATTCCAGTACAGCTTTCTTTTGAAATATAACAGTTATTCCACACGTTTCCTTCGTTTTACTTCCCACAACTCTATCCACTACGTAAAGACACGTAGTTGAGAAAGAATTCATTGTTAGTGACGGCACTATATCATCATTTTATCTACTTGTCCAAAAAATTCAAATGGAGCAAGTTATGTCTAACACACGCAGTTTGCCATTCATTTGTCTCCATCAGCAAACTTCAAAAGGATGGGTCGAGAGGTTAGAACGTGACTGTGGAAACTGGAGGGGGGGGGGGGGTCAAAGGTAACTGGAGTGGCATTGTTAGCGTAGTCTATTAGTGTCAAAATAGAAAGCGTTAATTTGTTGAAAAGTTTTCGTCGCCTATGTTGCTTACATGACACCACTAAATTTTACACCGACTATTTCTAAACATCCATTC
>CM060314.1:23126022-23136022 GCA_030674185.1 Monoplex corrugatus
TAACGCATGGCTAATGGCATGGCCAATTAATTTTAAGCCAGTGACGTCAAAATGCACAGAAAAGATGGATCCTTATTTTGACGCGGTTCGACGTTTATAATCCCTCACCGGTTGTTGACAAAGACGTGCAGAGACTTTCAGGAACCGTGCGATGTCAAGAGGTCACTTCCGTCATGTAGATTTTCAACAGGCGTTGTGATGAGTCAGACAAATGGCGGGTACATCGTCATGAGCAGGGACAGATGACATGTGACAAGCTGCAAACGTAAGTTGTGTTAAACCACTGTGAGGAAAAAAAAACAGAACAGAATAGAACGCGCACGCGCACGCGCACACGCACACACACATGCCAACACGCACGCATGCTTACATGCACACACACACACACACACACACACACACACACACACACACACACACACACACACACACACACACACTCACTCGCTCACTCACATAGAAAGAGGGGGGTGGTAGAGAAAGAGACAGAGAGACAGAGAGAGAGAGAGAGAGAGAGAGAGAGAGAGAAAAAGAGAGTGAGAGGCAGAGACAGAGACAGAGACAGAGAGGGACAAAGAGAGAGAGAGAGAGAGAGAGAGAGAGAGAGAGAGAGAGAGAGAGACGCATGCACGTATAAGCACACACATAAACACGCACGTACGCACGCACACACACATGTACGCATGCACGTTTGCACACACACACACACGTCTGCGCGCGCACACACACACACACATATGCACGCATACAAGCACAGTTGTGATAGTCAAGTCCATCCAACTTTCTACATTTTTAACAGAAAAAATAGGCTTGTTTTTACATGTAATTTCTTTTTTTCGTGTTATTTTTCTGGGCTTACATGTAATTAAGCCAAAAACAATAAACAAAGGTAGCCAAATCAATTTCATGGTCTACCTTTTCATACAAACAATTGGGTTTTTTTGACAGATAATCCAGATTTTCTTCTTCTCGAGGTCACTGTGACCTTTTGGGAACTTTTGTTGAAATGAAACTTGACGTGCATGGAGTACAGTGGCAGTGTATCCCAACGACGAAAAGAGATTTGAAAAATGCATTATCTGAAATTCCTAAGAACCTGGTGTTCACACGCCCTCCGCTAAAAGTGTTGGTGTTTTCAACTTTGTATTTGTCTGTGTGTGTTGTTGATCTTGAAACCTTTTCGTTTAAACTTTTGTATTGACGGTTGCTCAACGATCGACTACACCTAAAGCTATAATGTAGCAACAACAAAAAATTATAAAAAGATCTACTTATACAAAGCTTGGAAAATGATGCTGACGTACTTTGACAATATATAAACAGAGAGAGAGAAAGAGAGAGAGAGAGAGAGAGAGAGAGAGAGAGAGAGAGAGAGAGAGAGAGAGAGAGAGAGAGACAAACACTGCATGTCCTCCCAGAGAAAAGGAACTAATAAGGGAGACAAAGACAGACAGGCAGAAACACACACACACACACACACACACACACACAGAGAGAGAGAGAGACAGACAGACAGAGAGAGAGACAGAGACAGAGACAGAGACAGAGAGACAGAGAGACAGATAGAGACAGAGACAGAGACAGAGGGACAGAGAGACAGACAGACAGACAGACAGGTAGATAGATAGATAGAGACAGAGAGAGAAACAGAAACGGAGAGAGACAGATACAGAGACAGAGATAGACAAACAGAGAGGGATAGAGAGAGAGACAGAAAGATAGAGACGGAGACAGAGACAGAGAAAATCAAAAATAAAAACAACACAAAAATACAATTAAAGAACAAAGAGAAGCGCGCGTGTGTGTGTGTGTATGTGTGTGTGTGTGTATGTGTGTGTATGCGTGTGTGTGGTGCTCTTTGATTTAATGTCTATTCACTAAAGTGATTATAGACAAAACAAAAACAAAAAACAAAACAAACAAAAAAGGGAGGATACAGGAGGAAAGAAGAGGAACTTGGAAATGGTTAACCTTCAGGAAAAAGAAATGAACCAGAAAAACAACTGTGCATAAGACGAGAAGGAGAAATTCTCAAGTGACGTTATCATAATTAACGATTGAAACAGTAAAACTGGCTAACCATAACATTGAACATGAGAAATAACGGCGCGTTAAAGATAATTCGCCATAGGATCTTTTGACAGGCTAACAAAAAAATTCATATGTTAATAAGGATGGTGAGGCAAATATGTCAGAAACTGTCTTCGTAGATAGTGTAGAAATATGTCGTTTTACCCGAACGCATGAAAGAATATGACTATGTGTTATCTTCTTTCCATACAGACACTCTGTATTCCAGGTTTATTTTGTATTGAATGCATCAAGTTTCCGCCTATACATAAGGGATTGTATACTTCTGCTGGCAGGAAACTACTTAGGTGTTTTGCTAATTTCAAAGTTCATGTAACATTTTTCATACTTTTTCTGTTTATCTTGTGTGTGTGTGTGTGTGTGGTGTGTGTGTGTGTGTGTGTGTGTGTGTGTGTGTGTGTGTGTGTGTGTGTGTGTGTGTGTGTGTGTGTGAAAGAGAGAGAGAGAGATGTGTGTGATATGTGTGTATGTGCGTGTGATATATGTGTGTGTGTGTGCGTGTGTTTGTGTGTGTGTGTGTGTGTTTGTGAGTGTGTGTGTGTGTGTGTGTTGTGTGTGTGTGTGTGTGTGTGTGTGTGTGTGTGTGTGTGTGTGTGTGTGTGTGTTTGGTGTGTGTTTGTGAGTTTGAGGGAGAAAGGAGAAAGAAAGAAAGAAAGAAAGAGAGAGAGAGAGAGAGAGAGAGAGAGAGAGAGAGAGAGAGAAAACTGACACACAGACAGACAGACAGAGAGAGAGAGAGAAGTGGTGGAACGACCCTTATTCACTACCCATTATACGGCATATAGAGCAGCGACGAAAATACAGCACTCCTGTCTGTTCTGGGACAACCTCTGCATGGTACCCCACGTGTTTCAGAAACTTGAAGGCCAGCCTGTGTATGGTACCCCAGGTGTGCTTTAGAGCCTTGAGGGACACCATCTGTATAGTACCCCAGGTGTGTTTTAGAGCATAGAGGGCCAGTCTCTGTATGGTACCCCAGGTGTGTTTCAGAGCCTTGAGGGACACCATCTGTATAGTACCCCAGGTGTGTTTTAGAGCATAGAGGGCCAGCCTCTGTATGGTACCCCAGGTGTGTTTCAGAGCCTTGAGGGCCACGCTGTATGGTACCCCAGACGTGTTTCAGAGCCTTGAGGGCCAGCCTCAGTATGGTACCCCAGGTGTGTTTCAGATAAATGAGGGCCAGCCTCTGTATGGTACCCCGGGTGTGTTTCAGAGCCTTGAGGGCCAGCCTCTGCATGGTACCCCAGGTGTGTTTCAGGGCCTTGAGGGCCAGCCTCTGCATGGTACCCCAGGTGTGTTTCAGGGCCTCGAGGGCCAGCCTCTGTATGGTAACCCCAGGTGTGTTTCAGGACCTTGAGGGCCAGCCTCTGTATGGTACCCCGGGTGTGTTTCAGATAAATGAGGGCCAGCCTCTGTATGGTACCCCATGTGTGTTTCAGAGCCTTGAGGGCCAGCCTCTGTATTGAACCCCAGGTGTGTTTCAGAGCCTTCAGGGCCAGCCTCTGTATTGAACCCCAGGTGTGTTTCAGAGCCTTGAGGGACCCATCTGTATGTTACCCCAGGTGTGCTTCAGAGCAGTGAGGGCTAGCCTCTGTATGCACCTCAGGTGTGTTTCAGAGCCTTGAGGGACCCATCTGTATGATAACCCCACGTGTGTTTCAGAGCCTTGAGGGACACCGTCTGTATGATAACCCCACGTGTGTTTCAGAGCCTTGAGGGACACCGTCTGTATGATAACCCCACGTGTGTTTCAGAGCCTTAGATTTTTTTTTTATCTTGTTTTCCCCCTTGCCGTGAAGATCCTTTTTTTTTTAAATCAAATACAATATAACAAAATACAAACCAAAGATCTACATTCACACAATGAGTTTACATTAGACATGCTATATCAAGACTTTAATTTGTCACAAATCAAACAGCAGTATAAATCGAAACGAAACGCAATTTCTGAGCAAAAACAATAAATGCAAAGGATTCTCTCTCTCTCTGTCTCTCTCTCTGTCTCTGTCTCTGTCTGTCTGTCTGTCTGTCTCTCTCTCTCTGTCTCTCTCTCTCACTCTCTCTCTCTCTCTCTCTCTTGCTCTCTCTCACTTTCTTTCTTCCTCTCTCTCTCTCTTTCTCTCTCTGCCATTAACCAAATCATGATGAGGACAAACATTTATAATTGTGAACACCAGTAGTCAGTAGTTACTCTGTTTATGATATACTCATGAAATTTCATTCATATTTGTTTGAATATTATAGTATTGTAGCCTTGGGTTCTATGTCTGTTGTACGTCACCAGGCATCCTTGGGTCTTCGTCTCTTAAGCCTTTCTTCTCGTGTCCAGTGAAGGGCTGTCTGAGTGATGTTTCCTCCTCTCTTCGGATGCTGTGTCGTGTTCATCTCCACCAAAGTGGTTAAAGACACTTACCTAGGACGCAAAAGAACATGGGTTCAAACTGCAGCTTTAGTAATGATTCTTCTCCATAGTTCGGATTACGTCATCAAAATTGCGAACTCAACACAATTCTAATGTTGTGCTCTGAGTGCTGCCGCAGGAGACGACCACAAAATGACCCAAACAAGACGTCATCTTCAGCAGTCTCGTCACAACTCTGATCGTCCTGAACTATCAACAGGAGTTACTGCGAAAGGCGCCGAAGCAGAAATTGCGCTGAAGCCAGGCCCCTCAGCGTGCGACAAGCTTCCATCTGTTACGACTATTAACACCGCCGTCGCTGTGGCAGAGTCTGGCGATCTACCAAGAGTAAGTGACCTTACAGCGACAATAATGACCCTATCAGAAAAAAATTGACAAATTGGAAATGCTCCTCACCAGCCATATTCGAGCAATGGGCTGTGGAGCGGGGTTGCCAATCAAAACCAAGACAATCGCCTAATTGAAAACATCGTAGATTCAAATCTTTACTTATTAAACGATGGTTCAGTTACACGGATTCCTGATGTCTCTACTCATACAGCATCAACAGTGGACTTTTCCCTCACCTTTCCAGAGCTTGAAACAAATTGTGTTTGGCTCGTAGGAGATGATAGTTTGGGTAGTGATCATCTTCCAATTGAAACTAAACTTTTGGAGAAAACAACTTTCAGAACACACACTGACTCTGAAGACAGAATTCCGAAATTCCAATACAAAAACGCCGATTGGATAGCTTTTGGTAACGTTCTTCAGACGTACAACACAGATTTAATAAAACATGATAATATAGATGTATTTTATTCTAATTTCGTCGAAGATGTCTTAAAGGCAGCTCTCTCCTCTATTCCAGAGTGTAAATCGGTGAAACCAGGCAAATACAGTGGAAATTCGTGGTGGACAAAAGAATGTGAACAGGCTGTTGCATCTAAAAAAGAAACTTTTAAAATTTGGCTGAAAAATAAAACACCTGCGCACCATTTGAACATGAAGAAGGCTAAAATTCAATGTAATAGAGTAATAGCACAAGCAAAGAAGTCCTATTGGACCAGTTTCTGTAATGATGAAGCATCTAAATCAAAGGATATGTGCAAAGTGTGGGAAAAAAATGAAAGAAATTAAACATGGTTATACACTGCCAATCTACCCAATGAAGTTTAAAGATAATTTATTTCCGAGTTCCCCTGAAAAAGGTAACGCCTTTCTCAATCTTTTTTCAGATAATAGCCGATCAGTAATTCTAAAGTCAACTATTGGTAAACACAGAAAAGAACAGGACAAAAATGACATTTATGTTGATCCAATTTCTAAGGAGAATCATTATATCAATTCTCCAATTCAACTGAACGAATTCATGGAAACTTGGCGTCTTTTTCATCCGATAAATCTTCAGTTGGTTTAGATGGTATTTCTTATCAGATGCTAATTCATTTGCCATGAAGTGGAAGGAATTGTTACACTTTCCAAAAATGTTGGTTTAATGGAGCTCTTTCAAAACTCTGGAAGAAGTCCGTGATAATTCCCATCATTAAGGAAGACAAATCAAGGTCACTTATCGACAGTTATAGACCAATACCTTTAACTTCTCATATCGAGAAACTGATGGAAAAGATTATCCAGAAGCATTTGTTCCATTATTGTGAAAGAAATTATATTATTCCACCTCATCAGGCAGAATTTAGGAAAGGGCGATGTACAAATCAAAAAGCAATTTTCTCGTAGAAAAAGCACTTTGGCTACGTTATTTGATGTAAAGAAGGCTTACGACACTGTGTGGCATAAAAGATTGCTTTATGAATTAAAAAGCATTGGTGTAATATGTAAAATGTATTATTACATTAAATACTTTTTATCCTGTAATCAATATATGTAAGATTAGGGACTGTATACTCTTCATTTAAAGACATAGACAAGGGGATCCCTCAGGGTCAATCATAGCCCCCAACCTGTTCAATATACTTCTTTATGATTTACCAAAATATTTGTCGAAGAACACTAATGTAGTACAGTATTCAGATGACATTGCCATCTGGATGAATACCACTCTTCGAAAAAATACAAGCAAACGAACAATCACTCATGTACAAAAGCTCTACCAATGTGATCTTGATAACCTGAGTAATTACACGAAAGACAATGGTCTGGAGTTATCGAGTGAAAAGACTTACCTTATGCTTTTTAACAATGGTGAAAACCCTAAAACTCTCCCTCTATTATCACTAGATAGTAATCTGCTTGTTTATAAGCCCACCGTTAAATTTCTTGGAGTGTACTTAACACGAAAATTGAATTGGAGACACCATATAGAATATCGTATTACAAAAGCAAACAAAAGACTTAATTTCTTAAAAATAATCCTGGAGCAAAGACACTCAAACTATGCCACACTTAGCGATTTCTTTGGTTTGATCGAAACTGCTCTGTGGACAAGAGGTATATTTTACTGCCTCGACTGCACTCTTAAAAAAATTAGTGTAGACAGCAAAGCTATTGAATTAGCTCTCGGTGTGCCCGTTCATACAAACACAATGAAATCTTATAAGGAAAGTAACATATAACCCCTTGCAGATCAACGTGAATTAGCGGTGACAAAGTATATTATTAGAGCTCTTGCCGTGAAGAACTCAGTTAAGGATGAATTACTATACACCTCAGAAACTGACTATCCTCAGAAAGCTCGAAAGGTGCATACTCTTCAGCCTATTCGAAATTTTGCAGATGTTCTAAGCAAAAACAATATTGATGTAAATAACATTCCAGAATGCCACTTATTCCATCCATACCTTCCTGGGAACTTGAAAAAGCTAACTTTGACATAGACTACATAAATCTCAATAAAACAGAAGAAATAAATATACTAGTGTCAGAAGTCAGATCTCATTTAACCACATGTTATCTTAATCATCTAAAATTTTTCACAGACGGGTCTGTTTTAGATACAGCTGATAGCGGAGCTGGATTTGTCATTCCTGCCTTAAAGGTACAAAAATCTTTTTACATAGATAAAGGCTACTCTATTTTTACATCAGAATTATACGCGATATTGATGGCTCTTAACTATTTTAATAGCCTCTCATACGATATCTGCAATATACTAGTGTGTGTTGATTCTAAATCAGTGTTACGTAGCTTGAAACAAGCAGAACATGTAATACGAAATGACACTATCTTTGAGATCAAACATTTGATATATTGTATTTCATCCAGCGGTGTTGGTATAAATGTTTGCTGTGTTCCGTCACATTGTGGACTTCATTGGAATGAAGTTTCAGACCAGTTAGCAAAACACAGTGTATCCAAAAATGCAAATACCGTAGCATTCCATAATATACGACTATCAGTTCATGAACTTGGATCTGTATTAGAATGTTCATTTTATACAAATTTCTCCAATACCCATAGCCTGATATCTTACTGCCCCAGACAGCTAGCGTCCTTGATATACAAACTATGGCTTAACTCTTGGAAAACAAAATGTACACAAAATGTATGTATTTGTTCAAAACATTATCAGTCCACCATCTGCTCTTTGAATGTCCTATCTTACTTACGACATATAGAAATAACAATCTTGATTTTTCATGTATTGACGCTAGAGATATCCTTTACAACAAAAATAATATATTATCTCGTTAGCCCAGCTGATTCTCAGATCCCCTGTTGGCAGATTGTTATGAAAAGTTCATTACTTGTTGTATGCTATTATTTGACACTGTTAATTCATTGTTCTGAATTATTACTTGTACTTGTTTCCCTTCTTACATTCAAACTTCTACTACCTCTCCCCATCCCCATCTCCCACCCCCACCTTTTCCTTTTTTCCTTGTGTGTGTGTGTGTGTGTGTGTGTGTGTGTGTGTGTGTGTGTGTGTGTGTATGTGTGTGTGTGTGTGTGTGTGTGTGTGTCTGTGTGTGTGTCTGTGTGTGTGTCTGTGTGTGTGTCTAAAATCACTATTGTGAATAGACATTAAATAAAAGATTCCTTCCTTCCTTCCTTCCTTCCTTCCTTCCTTCCTTCCTTCCTTCCTTCCTTCCTTCCTCCATAGTTCACAAACTTTTCACAGATGGTCAAGACGCTAGTCCTTAGGATGGGAAGATAAACCGAGGTCCACACTCAACACCACCATCACCACCATCCCCACACCTTCCTCCATCTTCACACAGAACATGTTTTCCTCCTCCTTCTCCTTCTCATGCATAATTGAAAATGACCAACCCTGATCCTCAGGTCACGAACAAACCTTTGACCACTGTGACGTCAGTGGGAGTGGTGCGGACTTTGTTTTGATTGCTTGGCCACTGCCTCCTGTGTGATGGATGTTTTTCGTTGGTATACGCGTAGGGGACATTGCCGCTGGGTGTGTGTGTGTGTGAGAGAGAGAGAGAGAGAGAGAGAGAGAGAGAGAGAAAGAGAAAGAGAGAGAAAGAGAGAAAGAGAAAGAGAGGGAGGGAGGGAGAGAGAGGCAGAGACAGAGAGAGACAGACAGACAAACAGAGACAGAAACAGAGAGACTGAGACAAACAGACAGAGAGACTGAGACAAACAGACAGACAGACAGAGATAAAGACAGAAAGACCGAGAGACAGAGAGAGAGGGACAGAGAGGGTGGGAGAGACAGAGGGAGGGAGACAGAGAGATAGAGAGACAGACGGAGACAGAAACAGAGAGACAGAGAGACAGAGACAGACAGACAGAGACGACAGAGACATAGACAAAGACATAGAGAGAAAAAGTGAAGTGTATGCTTGTGTGTGTGTGTGTGTTTGTATGTGTGTTTGTCATTGAACCCTCACAGTTTGATGACAGTGTAACTACTTCAGTTGAAGGTGTTGTGCACGTAAGGCCAGATATATGTGTGATTGACAAAACAAACAAGAGTTGATTATTTGTAGCGGTGGCAGTCCCTTTTGATGTAAGCAGTAGCGATTGCCACCAACTTCAGTTTAACAATTATCTTCCATTGTGTCAAAGAATAGGAGACATGGGCTATCCATGTACAAATTGTTATGCTCCTTGTGGGATCGCTTGGCCACGTCCACCATCAAGTCATAAGCGGACTTCAGGGGGCAGACCTACCCAGACCTACCCTGATGTATACATCAGACATAATTTGTTCAAACGTTTTTATCCGATTTCCTTGATATTTGGCACACATATAGCAGGGACAGGTACCTATAGCCGGTAGTAAAATCTTGCAGTTCTGCTTGAAAAAAACGTTTTTATCAAAAGTTGTATTATAATTTTTTTTATTAAAATTATTCTAAAACTTGGTGTGATGATTGTACAGAAAATAATGATAGTAGAGCTAAGATTTTACTACATGCCATACATACGATACAGATGTGTTTTCTCACTAAATATCAAATTCCTAACATGAATATATGTGTAGTTATAAATGTCACAGTATGTACTATATTTTTTTCATTTTAGCAAGAACATTTTTCAATTAATTAATTTTTGTCAACTTTTCATAACTCACAGACCCCAACA
>CM060314.1:23141022-23151022 GCA_030674185.1 Monoplex corrugatus
TATTGGATGCTTTTAACTTTCTGTGAACCACTGGACACCAACATATATGTTCGTTTGCAGGATCTTTAATGTACATATTTGATGTTCTCCGCGGGTATCTGGTGTGCGTATACACACATATTAAGGGAGTTAAGACACTACCAAGTCTGCACACATGTTGACCTGGGAGATCGGAAGATCTCCACCCTTTAACCCCCAGTTTGCAGATACCCAGGTAGGATTCAAATGCAGACCTTTCGATACGATGTCTGAGGTCTACCCATTTGAATGTCCCGCCAGTTGAAGGATTGTGCTTCGAAAATGCAAGCGAACTGAAAAATGTCCATGACCTCATAAAACAGCTCTAGATTTCTGGGAAGAAGAGGACCAGAGCCATAAAGGCCATGGTGGTAGAAATTGCTCAAAAAAATAAATAAATAAAAAGTTCCAGCCGGATCTGGTCGAGGACGTACATTTCAGAAGGCTTAAATGTTCCCCATATACAGCGAGTGTCAGTAGCTAAGTGGTTAAGACATCCATACAAAGGGTGACTTGGCCTTGAGATGGCTTACCACCTTGAAAGGGTTCAGTTTCAGTTTTTGCTTTGCTGTCATGTTTGACAATGCAGGATGTTGGTAGATAGAGTGAAGGAATCAAAAGGGATAACTCAGGCAAGTGGACCAAACCTGTTCGTTTGTTTTGTTTCGTAAAATGCACGTTCTGGCTGACAGTGTTGATAAATCAGTGGATTCAAAATCTCAATTCGGGTTCCATATCAACCCACAATATAAAAAGCTGGCTTGTTGTTGGCTGCCAAAGACTAAGAGTTGGATATGGTAAGTGTATTTACTGAGCGGAAATTTACATTCTAAAGTGTGGGTTTTTTTTTATATATAGCTTGAATCATTCTGGTGGAGTCGAGTCACCATAGTGTTTCATAGGTCCGTCCCCTACCGTCCCCATTTCAAGACCTTGTCAAAGCAAGAGTTTTGCGCAGTCTCAAGGAGTTTGTCCTGGGAACTGCTGGCTGGCATATGGAATTGTCTGAGTATCATGAATCCTTCTTGCACAGATTCCAAGTTTCTGAGTCTGGTTATCTTGTGTTGTGTTGTGTGTGTGTGTGTGTGTGTGTGTGTGTGTGTGTGTGTGTGTGTGTGTGTGTGTGTTGTGTGTGTATGTGTGTGTGTGTGTGTGTGTGTGTGTGTGTATGTGTGTGTGTTGTGTGTATGTGTGTGTGTGTGTGTGTAGTGTGTGTGTGTGTGTGTGTGTGTGTGTGTGTGTGTGTGTGTGTGTGTGTGTGTGTGTGTGTGTGTGTGTGTTGTGTGTGTGTGTGTGTGTGTGTGTGTGTGTGTGTGTGTGTGTGTGTGTTGTGTGTGTGTGTGTGTGTGTGTGTTGTGTGTGGGTGTGTGTGTTGTGTGTTGTATGAGACCTTATTTTGAATTGTTTAGTTCACTTTATTTCATTGTATCTTACTTCATTTTCTTGCATTCGATTCTATTTTATTCTTTTTTGTTTGTTTGTTTGCTTTGTTTTCTCTGTCTTTTTTTTTGTTTTGTATACGCTTGACAAAGGCCAATTGATCGGAAATGTACGCCTGTACTGTGTTGTCAATACGCAATCCTGTTCTGATTTTCGTCTGATTCTCGTTTCTTTATGTTTGAACTCCGCCAGTCATTTTGATTCGTTCTTTCCTTATTTCTACTAACGTCTCTTCACATATGTACTTTTAACTAAAATAAATAAATCACTAAATAAATACATAAGTAAATAAATAAGATAAGATAAAGAGGTGTCTATGGGGTGGACGAATCTATGAAATCATAAAGGCATGGTATCATGTAAGGTAACATCAAACAATTTAACGATTTACTTTTTGTGGGATCTCATCACACTGTGGTATCATATATAACGATCGAGTCGACAGAATCGCTGTAAGTGCAGCAATGAATAGGGCTGGCACTAAACTTGATTTACAACTCTCTGAGCATGAAATGAATACTATATTGGAAAACAAAGTAAAAGCGCTATGTCATCTTCGCCCCTTCATCGTAAATTACTAGGTTTTAACAAGACTGGAAATAACTTTAGCTTACAGATTATCTCTCAGCTCACTTCGGACTTAATTCAGTTAAACCATCAAATGTATCTGTAGTGATTATATAACAGGTTATCACCTTATGTTCTGTCAGCAAATGCGACCTTATTTCCCTGCATCATTTACAAATTTAAAACAGAAACATACTGATTTCACTCTGTATTTAAACATTGCTGGGCGTTTACTGCATAGTCCCGTAGGTCGTTATCTTTGATTTGGCCTAAGTCCGATTGTTTTATATCTATAACTCTTACCTACTCCTGTTTGTTTGCTTGTTAGGTGCACTCTTATCTGTTACACTTTTGATTCGTTTTGATTCAAAGGCCATGAAGAGAAACATTTGATCCAGCATTGTTTTATCAGTTCTTCTTCTTCTTCTTCTTCCAGGGAAGCGACCGCAATCAACCAGTTGATTATTCTGTCACTTTGGAGGAGGTACGAAGCAAAAAAACCAACAACAACAACAACAACAAAAAACCCAACAACAACAAAAACTATTTAGTCGGTTTGGAGGCCCTTGACACAAACGTGTCGATGGTTGTGGCATCCACGACGCTCTGGGGCAGGCGGTTCCAGTCGCGGATTGTTCTTGGTAGAAAAGTCTGTTGTTGGTATCGTGTGTGGCATCTCGGTTGATTATACTGATGGTCCTCTGGCGGGCTATGGCAGGCTCCATTTGCTTCATGCTGTTCATGCACACTATATCGTTCCGAATTTTGTATAGCATGGTGAGGCGGGCAATTTGACGTCTGTCTCGCAGTTCGTCAGTCACGTCTGATGCGCTGGAAGTGTTGCGATAGGGCCTAGCGCCTCAGGACGAATCGAGCTGCTCTGCGCTGGATATTCTCGATCTTGTCGATACTCTCCTGTATGTAGGGATCCCAGACTGTTGCAGCACATTCCATGATGGGTCGCACAAGGGTCTTGTATGCTGTCTCCTTGATTCTCCGGGAGCTGATTTTCAAGTTTCGCCTTAAGAAGCCGAAGGTCTTGTTGGCTTTTGAGCAAACACTGTTGATTTGTGCATTCCAGTTGAGGTCTTTGGTGAATGTCAGACCAAGGTACTTTACGTTGCTGACAGTTTCTAGTGTGTGCCCCTGTAGTTGGTATTGGGGCTGAAGTAAGCCTTTCCTGCTGCGGGTTACAGGTAGTGTGGTGCATTTCCCTGGGTGAAAGATCATATCCCATCTCTTCTCCCACTCTGCAAGTTGTTTAGATTCCGTTGTAGATGATCTTGGTCGTTCGTGATGCCACCACGTCATACACAGCTGTGTCATCCGCAAACAGTCTGGCATGGGCAGTCAGTAGGCCTAGGTCTGGCAGGTCATTGATGTAGACCAGAAACAGGTTCAGTAGGATTCACTTTAAGGTTTTGATTCGTACTGTAACACATTTTGGCAATTGCTTTGATTTAGGCTAGGCCTAATTTAAAAGTAGGCTACGAGAGGAAACTACGTATAACAATGTAGCCTAATTTACGTCACAAGAATATTGACGTGTGTGTTCATCTTCCATTGCCGCGTTTGTGGCAAGGAACATGAATAATTATAATGTTTAACTTTTTTTTCCAACCAGCATTAAGCTTAAGCGCTTATCAGCACAAAATCAAGACGAAAACGTTGATGTTATCGTCAAATGGAGAACAATGCTTTTGATAAAAGAAGTCATACATTAATTTTCATTACGCTTAGGCCTAGATCTAGGCCTGACAGATAAGATACGATTTTTTCTACATCTCCCGCTAGCACCAGCCATCGAGAGGTTCTTCAAGAAACGCAGTAAGTACGAGTTTTAAGTGGGTTGATATTGACCTCAAACACACACACACACACACACACACACACACACACACACACACACACACACACACACAAATAGAATAAGAACACATCTAACATTACAAAACAGGATAGGCAAAAAATGTTCGGTCAGCTCGCCTTTGTCAGACGTATACGAAAGACATGCCACACTTATAGTTATAGGACATTTTATGAGGAAAAAGAAATTAGATCACCTAGTCACAGCAGGAAAGCTGGAGGGAAAGAGAGCAAACCAGGTAGACCCAGGGAGAAAATATTGGACGGACTTGCAGGGTGGTTGAGGACAGAAAGGACGGAGATTACTTGCAGCAAGGAGGGCCATGATCGTCATCTCCACCCGGCAGGCACTATGATGAATGATGATACGAAAGACAACAGAGAATAAATTATGTACAACACTTAGCAGAAAAATAACAGCAGACAACTTTTACTAACGTGGTGTTGAACAGGAGGAAATGGCTTAATTTCAACTGTTGTCGGCTTACCTCCAGTCTTTCAAACAAGCACTATTACGAACAATAATAATAAGGTTTAGTTACTGTGCATTACTTCACATTCACAATCAACATCACATGATAACATTTTCTGTGGCCTGGAGCTACTGGTGAAGGCAGGAGCTCTACAAGGTCACATAGACCCGATCCTTGTAGAACAGTCACATAGACCCGTGGGGACGCCGGGGGCTCTTTCAGTACAAATAGTATCCCCACCTCCTGGAAATTCTCTGCTAGAATTATCCTCTTTTCTGTCACTCTCTTTGTTGTTGTTTTTTATTTTTTATTTTTTTTATTTTTTTTTATTTTCTTCCTTTGCTTTCTGTCATTTCTTCCTATCATATTCTGCCTTGCTGGTCCATTCACCTGTATGTGTTCGATAAATCATAAAGTCTTACGCACTTTCTCTTACAGTCTTAGGAGTGATAATTGGGTACATGTGTTAAGTGCTTTTTTTGGCTCAAGGGAAATGAGATATGCGAGCAATTTTAGGTAATGTAGGCCCGTTTTTATATATGTTTTAGTATCGTTAGTTACATGTATGTTCAAATTTGTATTCAGATATGTTTTTTTAAATCCCCTGTGTGATAAACTGGACGGAATGGTCAATGCAAGGGCCATCTGCTTAGATTATGTGCGCGAATGCATTGATATGTGTACTTAATTTTCTTTTAGTTTTTTTTTTTTTTTCCGTTAAAGCATTGTGTGTGTTTTAAACTGGTTATTGCCCTGATGACTGCGCAGTCGGCTGGGTTTTTAATAACAATAACAATAACAATAACATAGGTCCGATAGGGCCTAAGGAGCAGACTTGTTAAGTTTACTGTTGTGCGATGCTTACATGATTCATTATCATAATCATCATCATCATCATCATCATCATCATCATCATCATGTGCCCTAGTGTATGGCGTTGGCGATCATGGGCCTCCAATGCATCTATCGTTTGTCACTGCAAGTACATATCGTGATATACATCTCCTACCCATTCTGTCTTCATCTACGCCACAAATCTGTCCAATATTTTCTTCCTGGGTCTACTTGGTACTCTTTTCCCTCCAGCTGTCCTGCAGTAACTAGGCGCTTAAATTTCTCTTGCCTCATAAAATGTCCTATACATGTTGCTTTTTACCCCCTTATCTTCATTATTGTTCTTTTTGTGTTTGCCTCTTCTTTGCTGCCAATGGAATTCTTCTTCTTAATAATCACATTTCAGCTGCCTCAGTTTGGCTGTGACTGCGTGTGATATATTCATAGGCCTACTGAACAAAACAGTCTCAGATTAATTGTTCAGGTCATAAGAGATACGTAACCACTGTTCCCGGCTGCGTGATGGTAAACTGTTCCATTTTTTTTTTTAACGACTGCTAGATCTGCTTGACACATGGAGATTTGGGACTTCGACGGCACGTTAGTAATGTATATAGACTGGAGCTAAGTCTAACAGACCTCCAAGCCTATCAGACTTCTATGCCGGACAGATCTCTGTGCCTGACAGATCTCTATGCATGACAGATCTCTATGTCTGACAGATCTCTATGTCTGACACATCTCTATGCCTGACATCTCTATGTCTGTCAGACAGATCTCTATGTCTGACAGATCTCTATGTCTGACACATCTCTATGTCTGACAGATCTCTATGTCTGACAGATCTCTATGCCTGACATCTCTATGTCTGACAGATCTCTATGTCCGACACATCTCTATGCATGACAGATCTCTATGCCTGACAGATCTCTATGTCTGACAAATCTCTATGCCTGACATCTCTATGTCTGACAGATCTCTATGTCTGACAGATCTCTATGTCTGACAGATCTCTATGCATGACACTTCTCTATGTCTGACAGATCTCTATGTCTGACAGATCTCTATGTCTGACAGATCTCCATGTCTGACAGATCTCTATGTCTGACACATCTCTATGTCTGACACATCTCTATGTCTGACAGATCTCTATGTCTGACACATCTCTATGTCTGACAGATCTCTATGTCTGACAGATCTCTATGTCTGACAGAGCTCTATGTCTGACATCTCTATGTCTGACAGATCTCTACGTCTGACACATCTCTATGCCTGACAGATCTCTATGTCTGACAGATCTCTATGCCTGACACATCTCTATGCCTGACACATCTCTATGTCTGACACATCTCTATGTCTGACAGATCTCTATGTCTGACAGATCTCTAAAGTCTGACAGATCTCTATGCCTGACACATCTCTATGTCTGACACATCTCTATGTCTGACAGATCTCTATGTCTGACAGATCTCTATGCCTGACAGATCTCTATGTCTGACAGATCTCTATGTCTGACACATCTCTATGTCTGACACATCTCTATGTCTGACACATCTCTATGTCTGACACATCTCTATGCCTGACAGATCTCTATGTCTGACACATCTCTATGTCTGACACATCTCTATGTCTGACAGATCTCTATGTCTGACAGATCTCTATGTCTGACAGATCTCTATGTCTGACACATCTCTATGCCTGACATCTCTATGTCTGACAGATCTCTACGTCTGACACATCTCTATGCCTGACAGATCTCTATGTCTGACAGATCTCTATGTCTGACACATCTCTATGTCTGACACATCTCTATGTCTGACACATCTCTATGTCTGACACATCTCTATGCCTGACATCTCTATGTCTGCCAGATCTCTATGTCTGACAGATCTCTATGTCTGACACATCTCTATGTCTGACAGATCTCTATGCCTGACAGATCTCTATGTCTGACAGATCTCTATGCTTGACACATCTCTATGTCTGACAGATCTCTATGCCTGACAGATCTCTATGTCTGACAGATCTCTATGCATGACAGATCTCTATGTCTGACACATCTCTATGTCTGACAGATCTCTATGTCTGACACATCTCTATGTCTGACAGATCTCTATGCATGACAGATCTCTATGTCTGACAGATCTCTATGTCTGACAGATCTCTATGCCTGACACATCTCTATGTCTGACAGATCTCTATGTCTGACAGATCTCTATGTCTGACAGATCTCTATGTCTGACAGATCTCTATGTCTGACAGATCTCTATGCCTGACACATCTCTATGTCTGACAGATCTCTATGTCTAACAGATCTCTATGTCTGACAGATCTCTATGTCTGACAGATCTCTATGTCTGACAGATCTCTATGCCTGACACATCTCTATGCCTGACAGATCTCTATGTCTGACACATCTCTATGTCTGACAGATCTCTATGTCTGACAGATCTCTATGTCTGACAGATCTCTATGTCTGACACATCTCTATGCCTGACAGATCTCTATGTCTGACAGATCTCTATGCCTGACAGATCTTTATGTCTGACAGATCTCTATGTCTGACAGATCTCTATGTCTTACACATCTCTATGTCTGACAGATCTCTATGCCTGACACATCTCTATGTCTGACAGATCTCTATGTCTGACACATCTCTATACCTGACAGATCTCTATGTCTGACAGATCTCTATGTCCGACACATCTCTATGCCTGACATCTCTATGCCTGACAGATCTCTATGTCTGACACATCTCTATGTCTGACACATCTCTATGTCTGACATCTCTATGTCCTGACAGATCTCTATGTCCGACACATCTCTATGCATGACACATCTCTATGCATGACACATCTCTATGTCTGACATCTCTATGTCTGACCCATCTCTATGTCTGACAGACCTCTATGTCTGACATCTCTATGTCTGACACATCTCTATGTCTGACAGATCTCTATGTCTGACAGACCTCTATGTCTGACATCTCTATGTCTGACAGATCTCTATGTCTGACAGATCTCTATGCCTGACAGATCTCTATGCATGACAGATCTGTCTGACAGATCTCTATGTCTGACAGATCTCTATGTCTGACACATCTCTATGCCTGACAGACCTCTATGTCTGACAGATCTCTGTCTGACACATCTCTATGTCTGACACATTTCTATGTCTGACACATCTCTATGTCTGACAGATCTCTACGTCTGACAGATCTCTATGTCTGACACATCTCTATGTCTGACACATCTCTATGTCTGACACATCTCTATGTCTGACAGATCTCTAAGCCTAACAGATCTCTATGCCTGACAGACCTCTAAACCTAACAGATCTCTATGCCTGACAGACCTCTAAACCTAACAGATCTCTATGCCTGACAGACCTCTAAACCTATCAGATCTCTATGCCTGACAGACCTCTAAACCTAACAGATCTCTATGCCTGACAGACCTCTAAACCTAACATATCTCCATGCCTGACAGACTTCTAAACCTAACAGACCTCTAAACCTAACAGACCTCTGAACCTAACAGATCTTAAACCTAACAGATCTCTAAATCTAACAGACCTCTAAACCTAACAGATCTCTGAGTCTAACACTGTAACAGACCTCTAAACCTAACAGATCTCTAAATCTAACAGACTTCTAAACCTAACAGACCTCTGAGTCTAACACTGTAACAGACCTCTAAACCTAACAGATCTCTAAGCCTTACAGACCTCTAAGACTTACAGACCTCTAAACCTAACAGATCTCTAAGCCTGACAGATATCTAAACCTAACAGACCTCTAAACCTAACAGATCTCTAAGCCTGACATATCTAAACCTAACATCTCTAAGTTCCTGATTTTTCAATGACTTATCTCCCTTGCAAACATGGACGAAGAGAAGTTGATCAGTGCTGTGAGGCTCAGAACCTTTATTTACAGCAAAAGTGACAAGAGACGGCCGTCAAAACTCCGGAAAGCCGGGTTTACTATGGCCACTTTGACGGACCCGTTCTACTGGCTAAAGAGACGGCCGTCAAAACTCCGGAAAGCCGGGTTTACTATGGCCACTTTGACGGACCCGTTCTACTGGCTAAAGAGACGGCCGTCAAAACTCCGGAAAGCCGGGTTTACTATGGCCACTTTGACGGACCCGTTCTACTGGCTAAAGAGACGGCGTCAAAACTCCGGAAAGCCGGGTTTACTATGGCCACTTTGACGGACCCGTTCTACTGGCTAAAGAGACGGCCGTCAAAACTCCGGAAAGCCGGGTTTACTATGGCCACTTTGACGGACCCGTTCTACTGGCTAAAGAGACGGCCGTCAAAACTCCGGACGGCCGGGTTTACTATGGCCGCAGCCTAACACTGTAACAGACCTCGTTGCAACTAAATGGACATTTTGTGGAAACAGTTTGTTTCAGTAACAGATGGCTACAAACACAGACAGTAGTAGATCTAGTAGAACTCGTAAATTAGATAGATCTTCAAAAAACTTATCAGATTGTTGGGTTTACGATTGATCTGGAACCAGGAAATACACAAAAATAGACTCAGAAGCGAATTCAATATAACCAGACAAGACAGGCGCAAATTTGCGGCCAACTGGCCTTGGTCAAGCGTGAATGTAAGATCTCAAACAAACACCAAATACAAAAACGAGGAGAAAAAGACTGAAACTTTCATCCAGTGGGAGAAGAGGGCTCAATCCTCTTTTGGTTCCTGTTTGCTTGAACGCGGGCAGTCACACTTGTTTTGGATTACAAGATAGATCTGTTTTCCATCAAATCTGCGGCGTTGGAATTTAG
>CM060314.1:23158522-23163522 GCA_030674185.1 Monoplex corrugatus
TTCGTCACATGGCGTCTGTGGCGAGCTGTGCTTAATTACAGAGTTTGTATCGAGCGTGCAGATGTAGACGCTACCTTGAAAATCTTGCAGTTATATTGTTTAAAGCCCAGCCGACTGCGTAGAGCCATATCAGGGCTGTAATCGTTTCAAAACATACAGTCTTTCAACAGGAGAAGAAAAAAAAAAAGAAAAGAAAATTAAGTATACATATGAATGCATTCGCTCACACAATCTAAGCAGATGCCCCTGGTTTTGACCACTGCGTCCAAATTATCACACAGGGGATTTTAAAAACATATTTGAATACACATTTAAACATAAGTAAGGAGTCTAAAGCATATATAAAGACGGGCCTAAATTACCTCAAGTTGCTAACGCTAATCTCTTTTCCTTAGTGCCAAAAATGCACTTTATACACGCACTCAATTATCAATCCTAAGAGTACGTGCGTAACACTTGATCGAAACCATACAGGGAAATGGACCAGCAAGGCAGAAAACGATAGGAAGAAATGATAGAAAGCAAGAGAACAAGGCAGAAACAGAGTGACAGAAAAGAGGGCATTTCTACTCTATCACAGAATTTCCAGAAGGATGTTAAAAAACTGAAACTGATTAACATGAAGTGAAAAGTTAAGTTGACAATTCCAGTGGTTGTCAGTTGTGTTAGAGACGGATGTTTTTAGGGTGGGTGGTGGTGTCGCTTGACTGACTGACTTCACATAGTGACTGTTAAACAAGTGGTGACTGTTGAATGGTTTGGTGACTAGATCAGTGACAGAGCTAATGACTGGCAACAGCAGACGGGCATCCAGGGGTCATGATCTGGATGCTGCCCGGCCTCCTTAGAGTGTCAGGAGTTAAGGACCGAAACACTTGCTTGATGGAGAAGTGGCGGGGGGGGGGGGGGGGGCGGATGGTCATGGTCTCCTCTGAGTTTTTTTTCTGCTGCCCGGCTCTTCCCAGAGTTTCATACTATAATAATAATAATAATTAATAATAATTACAATATTTATATAGCGCAAAATCTTGATAAAATCAAATCTAAGCGCTGAAGCAGACACACACGTAAGCACGCACGCACGCACGCACGCACACACACACGCACGCACACACACACACACACACACACACACACGCATGGCTATAAATGGGGAGAAAGAATAAAAGCAAGAATAAAAGCAATGGAAAATTATAGAGAGCATAGCATATACAAATATATATTATAACCATGTGATTCCCTCCGAGCGGAGACAGGCTGCAGAGGGGGGGGGGGGGGTTGAGTGAGGTTAGGATTTTATGCAGAGGAGAAAAGGTGAGTTTTGAGAGCGGACTTGAAGGAGACAAAAGTAGGTTGCTGACGGACTGAGAGAGGAAGTTTGTTCCAGGAGAGTGGACCAGAAACAGAGAAGGCTCGTGGACCATAGGTATTGAGCTTAGTGCGTGGAAAGCGAAAAGTCAGAGGATCGGAGGCAGAGCGGAGGGTACGTGAGGGAAGATAGATCTCAAGTAGGCTTGACAGGTAATGGGGGGCTGCGTTATTGAGGCTTTTGTAGCACATGGTGTCTAGTTTGTACTGTATGCGCTTTGATACAGGAAGCCAGTGAAGTTGTGCCAGGAGAGGAGATATGTGGTCAGCTTTTTTCTTTTTGAGTACAAGGCGTACAGCATTGTTTTGAATGCGCTGTAGGATGTGAATGGTGGAGGCAGGAAGACCAGACAGGAGTGAATTGCAATAGTCAATGCGAGACATTATGAAGGAGAGAACGAGTTTTGCAGTTGTTTCGACAGAGAGATACTTCCTGATCAGCCTTATACGATGGAGATGATAGTAGCAGGATCTGGCAGTTTGAGAAACAAAGTTGTTCATGGAGAGGGTAGAGTCAATGCAGACACCAAGGTTTTTAGCTGAATCAGAAATTGGGACTGATGTGTTACATAATGGGAGAGAAAGAGGAGGCAGCTGAGAAAGTTTCTGACGGGTGCCAATGAGGATAGCTTCTGTTTTGTCGTCATTAAGCTGAAGTCTATTGTGTGTCATCCAGTTCTTAATGTCCGAGTAACACTCAGTGGTGCGAGTCAACAGGCGCTGTATATTATCAGGTGAGTCACTGTCTTGAAGTTGGGTGTCATCAGCATAGAAGTGGTGTTTTATAGAATGGGAATTGATGATGGTGGACAGGGGGGAGGTGTAAAGAGTGAACAGAACAGGGCCAAGGACAGATCCTTGTGGAACACCACAGGTCAGGTATGCAGGTTGAGAGTAAGTGCCATTGATGAGAACGGTTTGTTTTCTGTTGGATAGGTATGAAGTGAACCAAGACAGAGCAATGTCAGAGATGCCAAAAGTATGATGAAGTCTAGAAAGGAGAATACCATGATCAATGGTATCAAAGGCTGCAGACAGATCAAGGAGTGTGAGGAGAGAGACTTTGCCAGTATCAGTTGCAAGGAGGAGATTGTTGAGAATGTGTAGTAGGGCAGTTTCAGTGCTATGGCACTGGCGGTAGGCTGACTGGAAAGGATTGAGGAGATTGTTGGCAGACAGGTGAGAGTTCAGCTGGTTGAGGACGACTTTTTCAAGGAGTTTTGACAAGAAAGAGAGATTAGAGATAGGCTGGTAATTTTTCAGTTCATTTGGATCTAAATTGTGTTTCTTGAGGAGAGGGTGAACAATAGCAGACTTGAAAGAATCTGGGACAGTTCCAGTTTGAAGAGAAGTGTTGATGATGTCAGTGATGAATGGGAGGAGTAGGGAGACAGTCGGCGCAGAGAGAACCTGGAAGAGGATCCAGTTCGCAGGTTTTGAACGACATGGATCTGATTGTGTTGAGAATTTCTTCTTGTGAGACTGGGGTAAAAGTAGTAAGAGGTGTGCCAGAGAAGGAAGGGTCAGGTGGGCATGGTTGACAGGGTGTCCTGTCAAGCCTGTCACGAAGAGTTTGTATTTTGGTGGTGAACTAGTTGGAGAATACAGATGGGAGTTCTTCATTTGTATGTTTTGTTGGGAGAGGTAAATCTTTTCGTGTGCCAAGGAGATGATTCATGGTTGTAAAGAGTTCTTTTGAAGAAGAGGCATTCAGGATTTTGGTTTGGAAATAGCTTGTTTTTGCTGATGCAATGAGGGTGGATACTTTTGTTTTAGAGGCTTGGAAAAGTTGCCTGTGTACTACTAGATTTATTGGGTGATTAGAATAGTGAGTCGTGGTGACTTTGCAATGACCAATGACGGGACTTGGTGACTTGATTAGTGAATGGGATAGTGACTGTGTTGGTGACTGTCTTGGCGACCGTTCTGTGGACTGTCATGCAGACTGGTGACTTCTCAGTGACTGGTGACTTCTCAGTGACTGGTGACTGTCTTAGTGATTGGTGACCGTCTTGTGATTGGTGACTGTCTTGTGACTGGTAACTGTCTTGGTAACTGGTGACTGTCTGGGTAACTGTCTCTGTTACTGAGTAACTAAGGGCTGTCTTCGTGACTGGCGACTTTCTTGGTAACTGGAGACTATCTGAGGACTATCCTGTTGACTGTCGAAATGACTGTCTTCGTGACCGGTGCCTGACTTCTCAGCGACTGATGACAGTCATGGTGATTGTCCTGTCGACTGTCATGGTGACTCGTTCCCATCTTCGTGACTGGTGACTGTCTTGGTAACGACTTTGTGACTGATGACTGTTTTGCTGACTGTCTCATGACTAGTGACTGTCTTCATGACTTTCTTGTGACTGGTGACTGTCTTGTGACTGGTGGCTGTCTTGTGACTGGTGACTGTCTTGTGACTGGTGACTGTCTTGTGACTGGTGACTGTCTTGTGACTGGTGACTGTCTTGTCACAAGTGACTATTGTGACTGGTGACTGTCTTGTAACTGGTGACTGTCTTGTGACTAGTGACTCTCTTGTGACTAGTGACTGTCTTGTGACTGGTGACTGTCTCGTGACTAGTGACTGTCTTGTGACTGGTGACTGTCTTGTGACTAGTGACTCTCTTGTGACTAGTGACTATTGTGACTGGTGACTGTCTTGTGCCCGGTGACTGTCTTGTGACTGTCTTGTGACTGGTGACTGTCTTGTGACTGGTGACTATTGTGACTGGTGACTGTCTTGTGACTGGTGGCTGTCTTGTGACTGGTGACTGTCTTGTGACTAGTGACTGTCTTGTGACTAGTGACTATTGTGACTGGTGACTGTCTTGTGACTAGTGACTGTTGTGACTGGTGACTGTCTTGTGACTGGTGACTGACTAGTGACTGGTGACTGACTAGTGACTGTCTCGTGACTGGTGACTGACTGGTGACTGTCTTGTGACTGGTGACTGACTAGTGACTGGTGACTGACTGGTGACTGTCTTGTGACTGGTGACTCTTGTGACTAGTGACTGTCTCGTGACTGGTGACTGTCTTGTGACTGTTGACGCTCTTATGACCAGTGACTGTCTTGTGACTGTTGACTGCCTTGTGACTGTTGACGCTCCTATGACCAGTGACTGCTGTGACTGGTGACTGTCTTGTGACTAGTGACTGTTGTAACTGGTGATTGTCTTGTGACTGTTGACGCTCTTATGACCAGTGACTGTCTGGTGACTGTCTTGTGACTATTGACGCTCTTATGACCAGTGACTGTCTTGTGACTGGTGACTGTCTTGTGACTGGTGACTGTCTTGTGATTAGTGACTGTCTTGTGACTGGTGACTGTCTTGTGACTGGTGATTGTCTTGTGACTGGTGCTCAGTTGTGACTGGTGACTGTCTTGTGACTGGTGCTCAGTTGTGACTGGTGACTGTCTTGGGACTGGTGACTGTCTTGTGACTGGTGATTGTCTTGTGACTGGTGCTCAGTTGTGACTTGTGACTGTCTTGTGACTGGTGACTGTCTTGTGACTGGTGCTCAGTTGTGACTGGTGACTGTCTTGTGACTGGTGATTGTCTTGTGACTAGTGCTCAGTTGTGACTGGTGACTGTCTTGTGACTAGTGACTGTTGTGGGTAATGACTGTCTTGT
>CM060314.1:23168522-23198522 GCA_030674185.1 Monoplex corrugatus
GTCTTTCTGTCCATTTGTCTCCCTCTCAACACCTCCTCCCACCCCCCACCCCCTTTGTGTCGTTTTTTTGTTGTTTGTTTTTCTATGTAAAATGAAAATGCTTTGAAATGTACCGCGCTATTTGTACGGTCTTCTTTTTCTTCTTCTTTTTCTTCTCCTTCTTCTTTTTATTATTATTATTATTATGATTATCAGTAGAAATAGTAGTATTGTTGTCGTCGTCGCCGCCACCATCGTCATTATTGTTGTTGTTATTAGTATTATGGTAGTGTTAATATTGTTAGTATTACAATATTAGTAATAGAAGTATTACTGTAGTGTTATCATGATTATCAAAATGATCATGATCATGAACATCATCATCATCTTCATCATCATCATATCATCATCATTATTATTATCATCATTATCATCACTGTTATTGTTTCATCCATGCTGAGAGTTTTCTTGTTTCAGCCATATTGGCGTTACTTAATTTTATGACCATTGTTTTGTGAAATTATAATAGGCACAATCTTATTATAATTTACACATATATCACGCCTAAACGAATATTATCCATCAAGGAATTTCACTTACTTTTTGTTAGGCCTGATCGGTTCAGCGAACCCTCGTCAGACTGGTGGGCAGAGGCTTGTTGTAGAACTATTCAGCTGTGAGAACACTTCTCACTATCCGTGTGTGACCCCATTCTGATTTTCTGTTCATCAGTAGGTTGCTTGGGGCGTTGTGTATTTGGACTGCTTCACTGATTTGTCGGTCCAATGCACTTTTATGTTTGCCTGTCACTGATCATCACAAACTCGGGTGTGTTTTCTTCATGTTTGTGTGTAGTATTAACATGTCTATAGAGGACTGAGTCATTATCTTTGTTCTTATAGGCTGCCATGTGTTCTAACCCCCTACTGTAGCCATTACGGGCGGTCTCTCCATAGTAAACAGATTTACATTTTTCACACACTATTTGATATGTGATACTGTTTGCCCTGCATCCCCCCTTCTCACTCCCTGCACATACCATACAATTTTGTTGGTCATTACATTTTCTGTTGGGAAACGGGTGGGATCGCTGGAGGATGTTTTTGATTGACTTCCCTGATGTCTCTACTACTCTTATCTTTATGTTAGTTTTCTTGATTTCACATTCAAAGTCTTTCTTCAGTTTGGATTTTGGTGTTGGAGGGACAAAGACTACGCTCTCATATCCTCCTTTCTTATACCATTTCTGTTTATTCTTTCTCTTTTCCTCTCTCCTCTCTACTCTCTTCCAACCTTTCGGCCTGTACATCGCTGTTCCCCTTCTTCATCTTTGTTTCTGATCTTTTCATAAGCTGCCAGGGCAGATTTGACTATTTGGGTCTTAAACTTCTTGCTGTAGCCGCAGTACTGCATGCGCATCATAAATTTGTTAATGTGCCTGACTGTCATTTCCCACGGGAGTCTAGGACTACATCTAAGTAGTATGCGCAGTACTTCTTGGGTTAATACAGTCCTTTTGGTACTTCTGGGCATGGCTGAATTGGCATGTATGACAGATTTGGTAGATACTTCCTTTGCATAGTACTCATGCATTACTACCTTAACGTGCCTGTTGTCTTCTTTTTCAACTTCTTCAACCCACATTTTGATATCGAGAAGGGGGAGTTTATTGTCTTCATGCATGGATGGGTAGTCTATCTCTAGTTGGATCGACTTATGTATGTTATTGCCTATCTCTTTTAATAAGGAGATCCCTCTTTCCTCACTGTTCCTTGTTTCTCCTCTATCCTCCTCAATTATGAGTTCCTCCTCACCATCTTCGTTGAGGTATCTCAGTCTACTGTCTGGAGCTATCAGGATGACATTAATATCGTCTACATATCGTTTGTACATCAGGACTCGGATCCCTAGTGTTCTTAGTTTGCCTAATATCTGCTTGTCCCACCAAACCATGAAAATCCCTGCCAGTTCACCCGTTAGTTCAAGTCCAATAGGGCCACCATTTGCTTGTTTCTTGATGGTGTCATCGAACCTATATATGTGGTTCTTCATGATGTATTTTATGGCTGTCTTTAGTGCTTCAGATAGCATCTTCTTAATGGTTATATTGTCTGGTGTTTCACATGGGAAGATCCACGGTGCATATCTCTTGTTTTCATCCTTATCAGTAGCACACCCTGTGATGGTAGGTGGTCTGCCTTTCTTGTGTTTTCTTTTGGACAATAGTGAGAGATGTCTGCGTCCTTCAATTCCTGTTCTGTAATATTGAGGGAGAGATACAGTCCGAGTTCTCTACTGTCTACTCCTTCGACATTGAAATCACTGTCATAGAAGGTTTTTGCAACGATTTCTGCAGTATAATCCACGTCTAGGCTAGGATAGAGTGCTTTAACGTCAAGGGAGCCTATTATTATGTTTTCTTGGATTTCACATTTGTTTATTTCTATCTCTGTGTATGTCTATCTCTGTCTCTCTGTCTGTCTGTCTCTCTCTCCCCTCTCTCTCTCTCTTTCTCTCAGTCTTCTCTCTCTCTCTCTCTCTCTTTCTCTCTCTCTCTTGGTATCTACCTGCTCTCTCTCTCGCTCTCTCTCTCTCTCGCTCGCTCGCTCTCTGTCTGTCCGTCTGTCTCTTGGTATCTACCTGCTCTCTGTCTCTGTCTCTCTCGCCCCCTCTCTCTCTCCCTCTCTGTCTTTTTCTGTTCTCACTGTGTCTGTCTGTCTCTCTCTGTGTATGTCTGTCTCTGTCTCTGTCTATCTCTGTCTCTCTGTCTCTCTCACTCTCTCGCTCTCTCTCTCTCTTGGTATCTACCTGCTCTCTCTCTGTCTCTCTCCCCCCTCTCTCTCTCCCTCTCTGTCTTTTTCTGTTCTCACTGTGTCTGTCTGTCTCTCTCTGTGTATGTCTATCTCTGTCTCTGTCAGTCTATCTCTCCCTCTCTCTCTCTGTCTCTCTGTCTTTCTCTCACTCTGGCGCTCTCTCTCTCTTGCCGTCTTGGTATCTACCTGCTCTCTCTCCCCTACCCCATTCTCTCTCTTTTTCGGTATATGTCTACCTGTCTTTCCCTCCCACCCTCTTCTACAACGTTTCTCTGTGCTAGTTTCAGTTATCTGTCGTGTGCGAGTGTATAATACAGGTATCGTTTGCAAAATGGATCTGTTGATTTTGTTTTTCGTTTCATTTAATTCTTTCTCAAATGTCCCTATCATAAGACGGCATCCCCAAAAAGCAGTAGAATATGAAAAAGCAATTCATACCTCTGAATCCAAAACTACATTAGAAGAGGTACTGTAACCTCTTAGACTCTGATATTTAAATCGAACAACACCTTGATCAAAGCATGTGAATGTATGAGACGAAAAATATATATCTGAAAAGAGGTCAGGAAAGAGAAACAATAAATGGTATGACAGGGAATGTGCTGAAAATAAGCGTGCTGCACGCCACGCCCTGAATCGTTTCCACAAAACCATCAAATCTGAAGATAAGTTGGCATATAGACAGAAGAGAGCACACTACAAAGCTGTAAACAAGCAAAAGAAGTAAGCATGCAGAACTGCGGTGCATCAAACACTTTTAGATAGCATAAGAAATGGGTCAAAGTTTTGGGACATGATACGCAGCGAAAAAAAAAAAAGAAAAAGAAAAAAAAAAGAAAGAAAACGAAAACAGCCAGAAATAGACGTTTCCACAATGGCAAACATATTTTTATAACATTCTCGGAAAAAGTCGAGATAGCGTAACTGGCGAACAAAATACCATAGACAGTGCTCATATACAGTGTAACACACTGACCCAGGAAATGTATATCGCTGAGTTAGATGACGCAATTTGTGAACAAGAGGTAAAACAGTCTATCAGAAACATTAAGTGTGGTAAAGCTCCTGGGCTTGATGAAATTTGCGGAGAATTTATTAAATATGCTGAAAATTTCGTTGTACCCTTTCTTACAAAGCTTTTCAATAGACTGTACATGTATGAGTCCAGTCTTTTCCCTGAAGACTGGTGTAAATCTGCAATAATACCTCTGTATAACAAAGGAGATGAACAAAATCCAGATAATTACCGAGGCAATTCCTTATTGAGCATCGTAAGCAAAGTCTTCACATATATTATAAAGAAGATACTGTATACATGGGCAGAGAAGGAGGGCAAGATTAGTGAAGAACAGGAAGGCTTTTTGAAGGGTTTCATCTATTGAACATATTTTCACTTTAGTTTCTATAGTAAGAAATGTCTTTGATAGTGGACATCATGGAAAGGTTTATGTTGCTTTTATCGATTACAAAAATGCTTTTGATACTGTTGATTGTGAACAATTATGGACAATTCTGCAAAAGTTACAAACATCAACTGAAATGATAAATATGCTCAAATCTATGTACAAATACAAGTCAGTTAAATCATGTGTAAGATGGGGAGCTAAAATCTCATATTTCTTCCAGTGCCCAAATGGAGTAAAGCAAGGATGTCTGTAAAGTCCCCTGATTTTTGTCACTTCTAATATCTGAGCTAGCTGATTTCGTTAAAAAGCACGGAAAACATGGTATCCAGACGAGTCCTAACCTCGATGAAATTTTCTTTTATGATTTGCTGATGACATTGCACTCATATCATCTATGTCGTCAGGATTACAAAATCAAATAGACAATCTCCATATTTATTGTTTGTTTGTTTTTTTGTTTTTGTTTTCAAATTTGCCCATAGTTCCTTACTGTCCTCAACGTACTCCAGAGAACTGAATTTGCAGTCTTTTCATTATCATGGAAACAACATCAACAACGAAAAAACGTGTGATGTGAAGTATGACAGATTTTCTACAGTCTTTTCGTTATCATGGAACAACATCAACAACGAGAAAACGTGTGATGTGAAGTATGGCAGATTTCTATTTACGTTACGAAAGTACACGGGACACTTTTCCATAGCCGAATACAAGTGAATCTTTTTCCTATCTAATGTCTATTGTTCGTTCTTCCCGATAGAAACTTCCGCGCTGTCTACTTTTTGTAAATGTTCGACTGCGCTGTGTACAAACTGACAGACAAGGAAAGAAGTCGTGTGATTTGTGTTTTGTTCTTTCTCGTGAAGCCTGTGTTCGCCACTCATCGAACTTAGAGTTCGTTTTAATATGGTGTGGTTCTGTTTTTCTAGCTATCTCAGGATTCGTGTGTATATAGGGAGAGGTAACTGTGTGTGTGGTTTCTTTCTTTCTGTCTTTTCTTTTTTCACCATGTGATGTCCGGGCTGTCTAACCGGGAAGACGGTATCGCCACAGTGCAACACCATCTCACCCCCCCCCCCTCCCCAACACACACTCTTTTTCTGTATGCATGTATTTCTGTTTAACAGCGAAAGTGGACCTGAAATCAGAATGCTGCTACGGTCAGTTTCATTGATACTGAGATTGTTCCGTTAACACACTGGAACAAAGATGGACATAAAACTCATACGAATAATACTTTTTTTTTCTAATAGGAGCTCAAGAATTTGCCAGTACACAGGACTTATGTGCAGGCTTATACCTTATGACATGACCATTTTAGATGCTGTGGAAGTAAGACGCCGTTGAGGTATCAGTATGAGGTACTCAGAGAATATAAAGCACACAACGTCTTCTGTTGTCTTCGAAATCTACATTTCAGACGAAACAAGTGCGACAGCCAGCGTTCAAGAAAACAGGAATCAGAGTCTTCTTCTTCCACTGGACGAAGCAGTAGGGAAGTTTTTGTCTTGTTCTCCTGATTTTTGTATTTGTTATTTGTTCTTTTGTGATCTTACGCATACGCTTGACAAAGGCCAGTTGGCCGAAAGTAGGTACCTGTCTCGTCTGGCTGTATTAAATACGCGTTCTAATTGTTGTCATGTTTTTCCCGTTCCTCCTACATTTCAGTTGTCCATTTTTTTTTTTTTATAAAATATGAATATGAGGTACTTAAACACATGACTGTCTTTTCTTGCCTTTAACATCTCCTAATCCTATATTTCAATTTTTCATTTTACGAGTCATAGGACTTATTTAGGACCTGGTTTGTGAGTTTCTGAACTGTAAAAGGAAGCACTGTATTTTACAATTAACGATACTCGATAAACAGTCATGGCTGTCGTACTTTGTTGTTGTTGATAAATAATACTATAGTGTGTTGTCTGCATGAAAAAGCCAACATTAAACGCGGTAGTTAAGTGGGTAAACGTCGGATTTTCAGTCAGGAGGTCCTGGGTTTGATCCTAGACACCTCTGCCTGGTGGATATAGGGTGGAGATGTTTGCGATCTCGCAGGTCAACATATGTACAGGCCTGCCAAAAAACAACAACAAACAAACAAACAAAAACTTCGTGTATATACGTAAGCAGAATATCAAATATATATGTAAAAAGATCCTGTAAGTCCTGAACCAGCGGCTGGCTCGTCAAATGTATACATAAAAAGATCCTGTAAGTTTGTATACGTAAAAAGATATTGTATGTTCTGCCAGCGGCTGGCTTATCACAAGCATACGTAAAAAGATCCTGTAAGTCCTAAGCCAGCGGCTGGCTTATCTAATGTATACGTAAAAAGATCCTGTAAGTCCTAAGCCAGTGGCTGGCTTATCAAATGTGCACGTAAAAAGATCCTGTAAGTCCTAAGCCAGCGGCTGGCTTATCAGATGTATGCGTAAAAAGATCCTGTAAGTCCTAAGCCAGCGGTTGGCTTATCTAATGTATCGTAAAAAGATCCTGTAAGTCCTAAGCCAGCGGCTGGCTTATCAAATGTACGTAAAAAGATCCTGTAAGTCCTAAGCCAGCGGCTGGCTTATCAGATGCGTAAAAAGATCCTGTAAGTCCTAAGCCAGCGGCTGCTTATCAAATGTATACGTAAAAAGATCCTGTAAGTCCTAAGCCAGCGGCTGGCTTATCAGATGTATGCGTAAAAAGATCCTGTAAGTCCTAAGCCAGCGGCTGGCTTATCAGATGTATACGTAAAAAGATCCTGTAAGTCCTAAGCCAGCGGCTGGCTTATCAGATGTATGCGTAAAAAGATCCTGTAAGTCCTAAGCCAGCGGCTGGCTTATCAGATGTATGCGTAAAAAGATCCTGTAAGTCCTAAGCCAGCGGCTGGCTTATCAGATGTATGCGTAAAAAGATCCTGTAAGTCCTAAGCCAGCGGCTGGCTTATCAAATGTATACGTAAAAAGATCCTGTAAGTCCTAAGCCAGCGGCTGGCTTATCAAATGTATACGTAAAAAGATCCTGTAAGTCCTAAGCCAGCGGCTGGCTTACGGAAACATGGAAACATACAGCATATACAGCCATCAAAGACCCAACGTGTGCTACTGGCCTAGGGGAACGTAGCCACATAGCTCGAGTTCTCCATTCTCCATTTAAAGTCTGATCATTTGTACTGCGCAATGCGTCCCCAACTGAATGTGGAGAATAGCGCGATAGAAAACGATTTCTAATACATTTGGTGTCCCCCAACAGTTTATCCACGTGCAGCCTATTCATTTCTTGAGGAGCGCTCGCGCTTCTGTTGTATGGCATATGTCATACGCTGAAAAAGTATGTAAATAGCATTGAAACCTGGTGAAAGCTGTCTTCAGCCTTTAATAGCGGATGGCTTTCAGATCTGAAGGTTAGGTCCAAAGTAAGCCAGGCTTGCTTGGACGATTAAGCCTTTGACTCCCACACCCTATCCACCAACTGCAAAAACTCAACCGTTTGACTCCTTCATCCTATCCTATCCACCAGCTTCCTGATGAAACCTGGTGGATCGGGTGAGGCGTCAAAGGGTTCTGTTTTTGTTTTGTTAACATAGTTGACAATACAGGATGCTGATGGACAGGGTGCGGGAGTCAAAGGGATAAGCAATATCTGACCAACCGGCGGTGAATACTATCAGGGCAAGGTAGGGTGGCACCTGGCATTGCATAGATATTCCATAACCCTGATGTCGTATTGGAGTGAGGTAGTAGAGATCTCAACTTTTCTCGGGGCCAGCATTATGAGGGGTGGTGCCCGCCTAATCTCCCTCAATTCATACTCATATTCATATTTCATGTTCATATTCATATTCATGTCATATTCATATTCATGTTCATATTAATATTCATTTTCATGTGGGTTTTTTTTGTACAGTGGACAATACCCCATAAAACTCTGGCTGCTCTTCCTTTTGAAGCACGTCGCCGCAGTGCAGCGCCACCCCATTTTTTTTACCAAGACTTCAGAAAGACAAGAAGGCTACTAATTGGTCTTCAAGGGAAGGGATCTGGGAAATCAACCTATCTCCCCAATGTTTTTATACCAAGGCAAACGGGCAATGCCCTGTTCCTCATGATTTTCAACTTCCGTGGGATGTTTAGCGTACGCTACCGGAAGACACACGGGTCCGACTCGTTTTTCGACCCCTTCCGAAGGACTAAACGTTCAGTCCGATTTTCCGATCAAACTGAGGAGAAAAGTCAAGGCTTCTACAAGGAGCGAATCCTGGAACCTCGAGTTTAGTTATTGGCAGGCGAACGTCTGAACTATTCTGCCACTCTTCTCCTTACGCAATGCGTGCTACACCTAGAAGATAGATACCCTGTGCGTCCTAGCACTGAGCCATCAGGGTGTTATACAAAGGCCACCCAAAAAAAGGTCCTAGTCCTCTGCGCTCACAGAATAGGTCATTCGGCCATAAGGTAACGGTGGGGTATTCCGTATAGAAAACCTAGAGAGCTGAAGTCAGAGGTGCAGAGCCTGCAGGCGCCTTCTGACAAACTGTAGTATCACGCAAGAAAAATGGCCAATGTGACACACTGGAACAAAGAAACCTGTCTTCTCAAGAATGGTGTGCTCCTTGTGCAAGAGGTTAATGTGGCATCTGTTGTACTTGTTATGCTTGTGTGCGAACCGGGGTGGGTCCAACATCTTGTGCTTTGTAGAATGGAAATACACTCACACATTCACTTCCATAAACACCGATTACGGTTAAAAAAAACAACAAAGGTGAATGTCAACAGGAGATGAGTGTGATTGCCAAATGCTTATCTACTGGTGACCACACTCAAGCCACGGAGTGAACTAACACACCCATCTTGGTCCATCTAGCTGTCAGTGGAAACCTGCCTGTGGCCCACCCAACCCCCTCCGCCATCCCCCTGCCGCTATCTACCTTTTCTTCCAGCAGATCTTGATTGGTGATTTGAGTGTGCCAGTCTGTCGAAATAAGACGATAAACCGAACGCGGGGTCCCATGCACAGCATATACTCAGCTCAAGACGAAGAACCTACTACAGCAGAGGTTTTCCCTGACAAAACAATATTATCATTGAATCCAGTTTTGGTAGGTGAGCAAAACTACGTGCGTACATGATTGTAAAAAAAAAATAATAAAAAAAATAAAAATAAAAAGGTGGAGGTGGAAGGTGGTGCTATACAATGGCGACATGCTATCCCCTGGGGAAATAAATGCAATCTAAATCAATTGCAACCAATATCTCTGCTTTCAATCTTCTCTCATCTGTTTTACTACGATAAGGCAAATCGATGTAGTCAGCCATTTCGTTGTAATTTGCTGTCAACAGCTGTTTCAGTTTACATTGCCAATATTCTAACACCACTACAGCAAAACATTCACTTAATTTCATCGGCTTTGGTAAGCGATCACAATAAGCTATCTCTCTCTTTCAGACGAGCTCCACGTGTCTGTGTTGTAATTGTCTAAGGCCGGTGTAACAGCGGAATTTACTCCCCAAGATAAATTTACTCCGGAGTAAAAACCGTGTTACGCGGTTTTTACTCCCTTCACGAGAAAAGTACTCCCCGCACACACGCCAGAATTACTCCCGTGCGAAATTTTACTCCCCTCCATTCGACAGACCGTGCCGTCACGCCCAGACTCAGCCAGCGAGCCGACCTCGTTCGCGCTGTGTGTGTGGATCTGTTTACCTGTCAGGGAAAGACGATACGAATTTCTTCCTGACTGTGATAGAAGTAGTGGGTGTGATCTTCCACACGTTGAAAGGCATGGAAGGAACACCCCTAGAATGCTCGAAGACGTCGGACCCCTCATTTATTCATGAGGTACACACTGTAGAACACACTGACACCCCCCCCCCCAAAAAAAAATAAACAACAACAAAAAAAAAACTTCCAGACATTCTAAAATAGTCCCAAAACGCCATTCCAAGTATTTATGCATCAGATACACACTGACTAATGCACCAACAAACACCTCTAAAACCGTCCAAGACACCCTAAACCACCCATACGACATCACACTTTAAATATCCCTCCCCCCCAAAAAAAAAAACAAACAAAAAAAACCCAACCACCTTTCAAGGTAGTTATGCATGTGTACACACTGACAAACGCGCTCATAAACACCTCTAAAACCATCTAAGACACCTTCAAGCATCCCTAAGCTACTCCCAGACACACTAAAACACCCCAAAATTACCTCTCCAGGCATTTATGCATCAAGTACGCACTGACAAACGCAGTGACAAATGCCCCTAAACCCATCCAAGATACCATAAAACACCCCTGGAATACTCAAAGATGCCCGAAAACACTCCAAAACACCCGTCCAGCCATTTATGCATCGGGTACACACTGACGAACGCACAGACAGATACTTCTAAACCTAAGATACCCTAACACACACCACTAGAATGCTCGGAGACGCCTGACCCCCCCCCCCCCCTACCTCTCAAAAAAAAGAGAAAAGGATAGAAGAAGCAGAGGGGGAGGGGAGTAAATTTGGCGTACGCGCAATTTACTCCCAGTAAAATTCTGCGGGCCAACTTTTTCGTGGAGGGAGTACTTTCGGCTCGGTCAAGGGAGTAAATTTCTCATATGCCGTTTTTACTCCCAGTAAAAATTGGCCCACGCGGTTTTTACTCTGGAATAAATTCCGCGGGGAGTAAATTCCGCTTGCTACACCGGCAATCTTTTTACCCCACACTGATACTGTAAAGACATTGTCCACACCAAAGAGGTGAGGCTCGTTTCTTGCACGCTAGTACACTCGCGCACAAGTGGCGAAACAACGAGGCGGCGAGAGCGAAATAAACAATGCAACGAAATTGACGCGACGCCCCCATTATTTTTTTTTCCTTCTTTCTTTTTCTTTTTCCATTTTTTTTTCTTTTTTTTTTCTTTTTACTTTCTTTTTTTTTTTTTACAAAGACTTCAGAAAGACAAGGAGGCTAATTGGCCTTTTAAGTGGGAGGGATCTGGTAAATCAGCCGTCCTCCCAAATGTTTTATACCAAGGCAGCTGGATGACAGTATCGCAGAAATGACTCATGTAGAAACAGGCCCATACATGTGCTTCAGTCTGAGCTAAGATGTTGACAATGTCTGGCAAGGCAGACGAACTAGCCTGTAGTGAAAGCTTAG
Organism: Monoplex corrugatus; assembly: GCA_030674185.1. NCBI lineage: Eukaryota > Metazoa > Mollusca > Gastropoda > Littorinimorpha > Ranellidae > Monoplex > Monoplex corrugatus. The sequence goes on from CM060314.1 coordinate 23,179,863, forward strand.
GATTAATCAACGTACAACCCCTCGAGTAGAAACAGACCCTTACGGGTACTTCAGTGTACACCAGCATCGGGCAGCACAGCTGTTCTCACACTTGTGTAGACTGTAAACAAGTCAGTTAACCAACAGAGCCATCTGTAAACGCAGTTCTGCTGGGACGTTTTCAAAGATCGCCCCAGTGAAAGAGAGCGGTCCATTGTTTCAGTAGACAGAGTCTGGCCTGTGTTTGTCCACGTCAACCCCTCCTTCAAGCATTTACTGGTAGAAGAACTTTCTCGAAAAGTCGTCTTAAGATAGGTAGGGTCAGAGCCCCAGCGTGTTCTGATCCACGCTCTATAAATAAAAAGGGAAAATAACAAGAGAATACAGACCCGCAGAGAAGACTGACACACAGAGACAGAACGGTCAGTCAGTCACGGTTGTTTTAGGAGATGGGCCACTCAACTTGGCAGAGGTGCTGAGCCTTTGCCAGAACATGTAGTAAAGGTACGTTGATATTTTATTTCAATGTAGGGTTTAGGTCTGATAGGCAAGAAGTAGGATTGCTTTAGGACGTAGACAAATAAGAATAAGAGAATGAATGATTTTGCTTTCAGTTGAATATGTTTAATTAAAGAAACTATGTTGAATTGTAATGCTATGTGTGGATTGCTTTTGAGACTTATTGCTAGTGTACTTTGTGCGTTTCTACTTCTCTCTCTCCTTCCTCGTTGTTGTGCGTGTGACTTCTAAGTAGAGAAACAACTTCTCTATAAACATCCCCAATTCATCTACCTGTTATAGATGACAACACACAAACACCTTCTTGCGATAACAGGCCTGCTCTTCGTGATTTTCAACTGCGCGTGCAGGCTAGAAGGCACACGGGTCCGACTCATTTTCTGTCCCCTTCCGAAGGACTAGATGCTCAGTTCGATTTTCCGGTCAAATTGAGGAAAAAAGTCAAGGTCTCAACAGGAAACGAACCCAGGAACTCCGAGTTTAGCTACAACCAGGCAAACGTCTGAATCATTCGGCCACTCTTTTCTATCGTCTGTTGCATGTTGATAGTGTCCATGCTCGCTCGATTGCATTGGTGAGTTGATGTTGTTGGTTGGAGATCGTGTTGTGTGCAGGAAGATTCTCAGGTTTCTTCGGAGGTTTTTTGTGTGGCAGGTTGATAGCTTGGTGGGTCATTCTCTGTCTTCGCCATAAGTCTGAGTCGTAAAGTAGGGTGAAAAAGACACACCTCTGGAAATGTGTCAGTTTGGTATTCATACTGTACCGCCGAATCTCCACACGTTGTTTAACGTTCTGAAGGTGTTTCTGGCCTTTGCTGAGAATATCTGGAGACTACTGTGGGAAACAGATCGTGTGACATTTTAACCCCTTTTTTAAGGCGTGTTTGTGATAAGTATTATGTTCACAACTCCTTGGGCGAGTACAGCAGATGTATTGTTCATCTAGTTGTACAGTGCTCATCCACAGTAACGATCTTCAAGTGCTTGACAAAAAGCACGAATGACTGAGGCTGACACACGTAAGCAAATACACCAACCGTTACTATGAAAAGAGACGAACTATAAGACATACCATGTTTAAATATAAAATCTTTACATCCACATGTAAATACGGACATTCAACGACGATGGAAAAAAAATAATAAGCAATGAATCTCTCTCTCTCTCTCTCCTCTCTCTCTCTCTCTCTCTCTCTCTCTCTCTCTCTCTCTCTCTCTCTCTCTCTTCCCGCCGCCTTCCCTCCATCCTTCCCTGTCTATCTCTCTGAGCTGAGGACTAAGTATTCCCCTCTCAGAGATCATAAATTATTTTTCTTGCGTGTAGAATGCAACACATGTTACCTTTCTGTTACGTACACTCTTCATGTTTTCAGATGGGTTTATCTGGTTTTTCTGTTTTCGGATATCTGTCTGTGTGTCATCTGTCTGTGTGTGTGTGTGTCTGTCTGTCTGTCTGCTCTGTTGTTCTCAACGGTGTGATGGATTATCACATGCCCAAAGTATGCTTCACAACACACGTCATCATTATCATCATAAGATGACAGCATCATTGTCATCATGACTTTCTGCACCATCATCATCACCACCGCTATCACCAAACACCATCACCACCACAACCACAACCACTGCTACCACTACAGCCACACATGCCGTCACCATAATCAGTTATACCTCTAATACTAGAGATAATGATGCGTGAAGCAGCTGTTGTTCGCTTTTAATAATTTGATTTAATGTCTGTTTTTTTCAGTGAGTCAGAGTTACGACAACATGAGACATCGATCTGAATCTACGTCGTCGTTCACGTGACTCAAGGTCATCCACTGAAAATTGTGAGACGTGAGTATTGAGAGTGAGAGCGTGCTACATTGTCGCTTTGTGGATGCCATCAGAGATTTGGGGTGATTGTACAGACGACTGATTTCGCACTTCTTTCTTTCGATGCTATCAGAGGTCTGAGATAATTGACTGATTCCATGGTTCACCGTGCTTATCTCTGCCTCTACGGCTATATCGGGATAGATGTGTACTCTCGAATTCCCCACATCATTGTGCGGAATGTTTTGATTGTATGACTTTTGTGACTGCCTTGTTCATCGTCCATGAATAATCTGACTTCATTTAGTGAACATCTTGGTCATGTTCAGTGACTGACACGCTGGCTAATTTCATTGACTAATTTATTGGTATTATGTGAGTATCTTGGTGACAAATAGTGACGGTTTTGGTGGTGACTCTTTTTGACACAATGGATGAGCAGTGCCATTTCGTTTGGAAATGTGTTGGTTAAGCTTCTGGCAGCGTTTGCAGAATGTTTTATCGAAAGTTATATTTGGTCACGTTCATGATGAATATTTTCGCCAAGTTCAGACAATTTTGAATCTCCAAAATCTACGTGATACTGATGAGGTCTACTTAGACCAAAGCCTTCACCATATTGTGTTGCTTGTTACAGTGCCTCGGTCTGGTGTGTGCTTGATACGGTGTTAACACTCAAACGAAACAACATGGTGACTCTGTTTGGCAGAAGATGGACCCTTCGTTGCCTGTCAAAAGTGATTGTTGGGTCACTACTTGCTATGTGTCTGCTGTTCGTGACAGCGATGTTAACGAACTCCTCTCATGTGAAGACAGGCTCCAGGGAAAGGTCAGACGCCATGAGGGCAGAACAGCAGCAGGACAATGATCTAGACGTGAAGATGGTGCAGGAAGTTGCCATACCAGGGAAGATAGAGCCGGTACATGTTGTCCCTGTCAGCGGCTCCAAGTTCTTCATCACCACCGCAGTGTCAGGCAAGCTGGGCAACCAAATGTTTCAGTACGCTGCTCTGCTGGGAATCGCCTATCTCAACAGATGATACCTTTCTACGGCACTCCTAATAAACTGCACGTCACGTTCGATGTCACCCACATCCACAGCTGGCCTTCTAAAAACTATCACATTGTAAACGAAAAAGACTTTTCCTCATATGACCCTACATTCGAACGGCTGACACAACAGGACACAATGATTTTACAGTATTTCCAGTCGTGGAAATACTTTCATTTCATGCACGAGACTATTAAAAGGGAATTTACCTTTAAGGAGGGTATACGATCAGCTGCTCAAAAGGTACTGAACGCGCATTCTACAAAAGTAGGAACACAGACACGTGTAGGTATTCACGTGCGTCGTGGAGACATGCTGATGCATCATCACATTAAGAAAGGTTACCATGTGGCTCCTGCCTCCTATATCATGAAGGCCATGGACTACATGCGTCACAAGTACCATGACGTCATTTTCATCGTCGTCTCCGATGATCCAGCTTGGTGCAAGAACGTTCTGAACACGACTGATTACGTCATCGCTGGCCGAGCGACGGCAGAAGTGCACATGGCGGTGTTGGCGTCGTGTGATCACGTGATCATGACGGTGGGGACATATGGGTGGTGGGGTGGCTATTTGTCAGGGGGGGAGGTGCTGTATTACTGGGACCCCAAAGACCTGCTGCACAACCCTCCCTTACCTGTGGAGATCAAACATCCAGAGGACTTCTTCCCTCCTTCCTGGATTCCACTCACTGGATAGTGATCATCTCCCCTGATACTGGACCTACCCCAGTGATGGTTCATGGTCGTTTTTATTATTATAATTATTATTATTGTTGTCGTTGCTCTTCTTCTTCTTCTTCTTCTTGTTTCTTCTTCTTCTTTTATTATTATTATTGTTGTTGTTAATACTTAATATTATTATTATTTATCTGTTTATATATTTTTGGTTACCGAACTGAGTAAATATGGACTTTTTTTTTCTTCTTAAAACTACGCTTTATAAACATACTCACCGTGACTCACTGATGCATGTAGCTGGCGACGGTCGACTCTCCTGCCTCATACCAATACTCATCCACTTAATGCGGAAATCACAAATCTGTAGGCATAAAGGGCATGCCATGTAACTTCCTCTATGAAGACAGCCTATACCAGAAACCTCCTGTAAACTATCCCCAAGGCAGAGAGGACGAACAGGCATTAGAGTGAGACAAGGTATGCTTATTAAACGTGATTTTAAGAAAAAAACAAAGTTTTTTTTTTTAATTACACATACTTTTGCCGTGTCTCATTGATGCAGAATAACGCTAAACAGATGGAGGGTTAAGTTACTGACAGCATGAGGAAGACGAAGAAGCAGACTTGGTAGAAATGGCATGTTGCACCAGAACCAGAGAGGAAGTACCAAGTCTGGAGACATCATGCAGGTAAAATTTTGGATTAAGATCTCAAGAACGAAGAAGCAGACTTGGTAGAAATGACATGTTGCGCCAGAACCAGAGAGGAAGTACCACGTCCGGAGACATCATGCAGGTAAAATTTTGGATTAAGATCTCATGAACAAAGAAGTAGACTTTGTAGAAATGGCATGTTGCGCCAGAACCAGAGAGGAAGTACCACGTCTGGAGACATCATGCAGGTAACATTTTGGATTAAAATCCAAGAACGCGGCAGTGGGCAGCATCAAACACTTTTCTCAGATTTTGCATATCAGAGGAGGCCAAGGATGAGGCCCACACTATAACATCATGGGGCCTTGGAGAGAAAAACAGCGAATTTCAAGAAATGAAGACGTCGCCGATTGGAATGTAAACGCTTTGTCTGGACTCGGTCCAAATGAAAAGTCCTAACTGGACAAAAGACACGATACCCACTGTCCAGGGCCAGGATAAGGATAAGGGAAAGACACCAAATAAAAATTACTGGGAAGGGAATTCAGGAACCCGACTCTTGGCCAGAAATTTAGGTAAGAAGCAGAAGGACACATACATACTCATCTCAGAGGGACATCTTGCAAAAAGTGCGTATGCCAGGATCGATTGAAAGATGATTCAGAAAATTGCCGTGTGAATGGATAAAGGATTCAGGAACCAACAGACTGATCTGCTTCCCATCTCATCGACCAGTGTGAAGAGTATAGGGTTGGTGGTTAGCTTAATGGATACCGACTGAAAGGTTGTGGTTCGAATCCCATCAGTCCCTTCAAAAATAATTGTGGGACTTTTACTAGGCTCTAACCGCTCATGTATATATAAATATAATATAAATATCTATATAGATATATGTGTGTAGGGTGTGTGGTGTATATACTATATATATATAAATATATATATATATATATATATAATATATGTATGTTTTAACTTTCATCTGTTTGAGGATGCCAGCTTGTTTTGATTATACGAAGAATAAGGCTAGTCCTTATATTCTGATATGAATTTATTTTTTTACCGAATCCACGACATAGTTAGACGATGCCAAATCCATTCAAACTAAGCATGTTTAAATGAGGTGACCATTTATATTTTTCATTTCACTGTTGTTGTAACATTATTTCAAGTGTGCGTGCGTAGTGTATTTGTTGGTAATTGAAGTACTCGTAGCCATTATTTAATGATTGCATCGTAATGCAGGTAACTATCTGCCAGAGGAGAGAGAGAGAGAGAGGAGAGAGAGAGAGAGAGAGAGAGGAGAGAAGAGAGAGAGAGAGAGAAGAGAGAGAGAGAGAGAGAGAGAAGGAGAGAGGAAGAGAGTAGAGAGAAGTTTAGATTGTAAATGATTTATTCACAGAGGCTAGGGCCTCACAGACGAGGAAGCACAAAAACAACAACCGCACTTTCACGTAATCATGTTTTAGCACATTTTCGTATATTAAATGCTTTGCACAAATAAGTAGCAAAGTGGTTTGTGTGTTCGTTTTTTTATGACATTAACAAGATCAGCTCGAATGCTGGGGAAATACATTGTTCTCTGACGTCATTTAGCATTGGACAGGTAAACATGAATTGGACTTTATCATCTTCCAGTGTTTCGTTAAATGATAGACATAGCAGCTGTCGAGCAAATGATTGTCTGTATACAGAAGTAATGAGCAAAAATAGCTGAGATCCCGAATCTATATCGTGTTACGATACGTTTCACCTGTCTGTCAATATGCATGATATCCTCCTGTGGGAATGCTGGGGGTTCTTTCAGTATGAATATCATCCCCACCTTCTGGAAATTCTCTGCCAGAAATTTCCTCTTTTCTGTCACTCTCTTTGTTTCTGCCTTGTTCCTTTGCTTTTTGTCATTTCTTTCTTTGTTTCTGCCTTGTGCTTTTGTTTTCTGTCATTTCTTCCTATCATTTTCTGCCTTGCTGGTCCATTCACCTGTATGTATAAATTGTGTTCGATAAAGTCTTACGTACTTTCTCTTAGAAGTAATAATTGAGTACATGTATTAAGTGCGTTTTTGGCTCTTAGAAAACGTGATATGCTGAGGCAATTTTGGATAATTTAGGTCCGTTTTTATATATGTTTTAGTGTTCTTATTCATGCTTAAGTTTGTGTTCAGATACGTTTTTCAAATCCCCTGTGTAATAAATTGGACGGGGTGGTCAGCGTGAGGGGCTTCTATCTAGATTATGCGCGCGAATGCAAAGATATGTGTACTTAAGTTTCTTTTCCTTTCATTCTTTTCCTGTTGAAGTATTGTGTATATATTGAAATGATTATAGCCCTGGGATGGCTCTATGCAGTGGGCTGGGCTTTAAAGAAAAATAACAATCAATAACAATTAACGGGTAGGGAGCAGTACTGTTCAAAAATTGTGATTTTTTTTAATGTCAAACTGACTACTGTTCTGAACATGACAATCCCAAAATACCATTTTCAGTCAGTCTGTTTTGGGCTGTCTTGTCCTTTTGATCGCGGGGGACAGGATGGTGAAGGAGTCAGTTTGACTTTTCAATGCATATGGACATTGAGTTGCTGCAGAGCTTCGTCATTAGAATTACTGGATTTATGGATAATTTATGCGTGTGCACATAATTATTATCATTATTTCTGAGTGTACAATTACATCCGATATTTTCTTGTATGCTCGGATATAATTGTATACTCAGAAATAATTAGATCTTCAGAAATAATAGTATGCTCAGAAATAACTGTATGCTCAGATACGATTACATGCTTATTCATAATTGCATTTGTCAATTATACATAATTGTGTTTTCGGTTTGTATGCGTTAAATTGATGTCATGAAGATAATTGTGTGCTCAGAAATAACTGTATGCTCAGAAATGATTGTATGGTCAGAAATAACTGTACAGAAATAATTGCATTTATCTAAAAAGATACAATTGTGTTTTGGCTTGCATAGTTTTAAATTGATGTTATGAACTGAAAGAATAAAATCTGTTGATATCTAAGCAGTGTTTGTGCTTGTGAGTGTGCATGCATGTGTACACCTACGTATGCTTGCATGTTTGCGCATGCATGTATTCGTGTACGTACGAATGAATGAATGAATGAATGAATGTATGAATGTATGTATGTGCGCATGCATGTATTCGTGTATGTACGAATGTATGTATGTACATGTATGTATGTATGTATGTATGTATGTGTGTATGTATGCATTTATGCATGTCTGTCTGTCTGCATGTTATGAATAAGTCCTTGTCATCTGGTGTTGTTCCAGATATTATGAATAAGTCCTTGTCATCTGTGTTGTGCCTCAGTGCTTTAAGCACGCTCTTGTCAAGCCCCTTCTGAAGAAGGCAAACCTCGACCCAGACTGCTTGAAGAATTATCGTCCGTTACCAATCCACCATTCCTATCAAAGGTGTTCGAACGTATTGCACTAGAACAGCTTCTGCAGCATCTGGAATCTCACAACCTGCTGGAGCCATTTTAGTCAGCCTACCGTAAGTGCCATAGCACAGAAACCGCTCTGTTGCGTGTGGTCAATGACCTCCTTCAGGCTTCAGACAATGGGAGTGTGTCTATCTTGTCACTGCTTGACTTGTCAGCAGCATTTGACACCATAGACCATAGCATCCTCATAACGCGGTTGTGTACCACTTTTGGCTGTTCTGGAACGGTTCTAGACTGGTTTACCTCTTATTTGACTGGCCGTACCCAGTCTGTTGTCATTGGCCACAAATCAAATCCATCTGTGCTGAAATGTGGTGTCCCACAAGGTTCTGTCTTGGGACCTGTCCTATTCACTATGTATACACAACCTCTCAGCACTATCATTCATCAGTGAGGTCACTCATACCACTTCTTTGCGGATGACTCACAGCTGAATAGCTCCTCTGCCCCATCAGATTTTGACGCTCTTGAGTGCAGTCTGAGAGATTGTATAGAGGATGTCTCCAAGTGGATGAGTGAAAACAAGCTGAAGATGAATGATGATAAAACTGAGCTTATTGTTACTGGTACTAAGTCAAAGATCAATCAGGTTACTCATGCCCCCATGTCTATCTCTGGCTGTGATGTATCTTTCTCACAAACTGTTAGAAATCTTGGCTTCTACCTGGATGAAACACTGTCTATGGAAGCCCATGTCAAACATGTGCCGTATTCTGTACTATCAGCTACGCAGAATAGGTAAGATTCGCTCCTGTCTTTCCACTGATGCTGCCAACAAGCTTGCTGTCTCTTTCATACTATCTAGACTGGACTATTGTAACTCTCTACTCGCAGGTCTCCATGACAATCGACTATATAAACTTCAGCGTATACAGAATCACGCGGCTCGCCTTGTTCTCCGCAAGCCCAGGCGTGAGAGTGCAAAATCTCTGCTTAGAACACTTCATTGGCTTCGGGTGAAGGCTAGGATTCAATATAAAGTTGCCTGTCTCTGCTTTCAGTGTATCTATCATGAGAACATGCCATCCTATCTTGCCAACCTCATGTAGGGTTACAAACCTTCTCGAACGCTCCGCTCTTCTGACACCTCACTGTTGACTGTTCCTCGCTTCTCTCTAGGCACCTTTGGTAAAAAGTCTTTCTCTGTCTTTGGCCCAAATGTATGGAACTCTCTACCACTGTCTGTCAGAAAAATTAAGTGTTTCTCAACCTTCAAACAGCACCTGAAAACCCACCTCTTTCAAACTCATTTAACCTGAAGAGCCTTAGTTTGCAAGTCTGTCATCAGACTAATTTCTCCTGCCTGTATAATAGTATTTTGTATAAGGGCCTATAGAGCGAGGTGTGTGTGTGCGCGCATGTGTGTGTATGTGTGTGTGTATGTGTGTGTGTGTGTGTGTGTATGTGTGTGTGGTGTGTGTGTGTTGCATGACTATTGCAATTCACTCCTGTCTGGTCTTCCTGCCTCCACCATTCACATCCTACAGCGCATTCAAAACAATGCTGCACGCCTTGTACTCAAAAAGAAAAAAGCTGACCACATATCTCCTCTCCTGGCACAACTTCACTGGCTACCCGTATCAAAGCGCATACAGTACAAACTAGACACCATGTGCTACAAAAGCCTCAATAACGCAGCCCCCCATTACCTGTCAAGCCTACTTGAGATCTATGTTCCCTCACGTACCCTCCGCTCTGCCTCCGATCCTCTGACTTTTCGCTTTCCACGCACCAAGCTCAATACCTATGGTCCACGAGCCTTCTCTGTTTCTGGTCCACTTTCCTGGAACAAACTTCCTCTCTCTGTCCGTCTGCAACCTACTTTTGTCTCCTTCAAGTCCGCTCTCAAAACTCACCTTTTCTCCTCTGCATAAAATCCTGACCTCACTCATCCCCCCTCTGTAGCCTGTCTCCACTCGGAGGGGAATCACATTGTAATATATATTTGTATATAATATGCTCTCTATAATTTTCCATTGCTTTTATTCTTTTTCCCCATTTATAGCCATGTGTAAGTGTGTGTGTGCGCGCGTGCGTAAGTGTATGTTCAGCGCTTAGATTTGATTTTTATCGAGATTTTGCGCTATATAAATATTGTAATTATTATTATTATCACTGTATGTGTACAGCTGAGGAGGGGATAGGGGAGAAATTGAGTGGGAAAGAGACTGAAATACTTTAAGAAATTTCTTAATGTTTGTTTGTATGTAAGTTGTGATATATGATATGCGAATAGTTTATAATATGTGAGGTAATTTTGATTGTCAAGGTGTTAATGCTGTAATACTGAAGTTATAATCTTTTTCCTGTGTATGAATTAGAATTTTTCTGTTTTTATCTTCATTCAAAATATTGATTATAATTTTATGTACAACTATTGCATGCACAAACACACACACACGCATGCAAACAGCACACGCACACGCACGCACACACACACACACACACACACACACACACACACACACACACACACACACACACACACACACACACACTTCTTACATACACTCACGCGCACAGCAAAACACATGCACGCCACACACACACACACCGTACACACGCACACGTACACACACACACACGTACGCACGCACACACACGCAGCAATATATAAGCACAATATGCCTCTTTATTCATATGAAAAATCTGTTAATCTTTTTTCATTGCATAAGTCAGTGTTTAGATTTTAATATTCTCTGGTTTCTTACATATGTCTTCTTACTTGTATAGCTTTAATGTTTGTTGTTATCTTATTGTGTATATAATTGTGAACATTTGTTATCACCATTTGCCTTTTTTTTTGCGATATGTAAAGCGCTGGTGAGCATGTTTTTATATGGAATATGCGCTATACAAATAACCATTATTATTATTATGTATACATGTCTGTATGTATGTCTGTGTGTCTGTCTATGTATGTTGATTTAAGGTCATAGGGTTTCTACGGCTTAGCAGCTTATTTGTGTCAGTTAAGCCAAAGGAAGGGGAAAAAAGATAATTTCTTCAATAATTTACATATAATCAAATGAAATTCCTTCGTCTGTAAATAATATGCAAGTAACATTTTTTTGTATTACGAAATCCAAAACAAGTGTGACTGCCCGCGTTCAAGCAAACAGGAACCAGAAAAAAACACGAAAAAAGAATAAGAACGCGTATTTAATACAAGACAAGACAGGCGCAAATTTTCGGCCAACTGGCCTTTGTCAAGCGTAAGATCACAAACAAACAAACACCAGACACAAAAATTAGGAGAAAAATACTGAAACTTCCCTGCTGCTCCGTCCAGTGTGAGACAATGACAAACCATAAAGATTTCCTCATCAGAATTCAGTATCGTGCCACTTCATGTAGTCCGGCAGAAAGCCACTGGCACCTCTTCAGAGCGTCCACATAATTGTTTTCAGCGGTTTTGGGTTCTTTAATATATGTACATTAAATATCCGACTGATGCCACCTTGTCATCACTGAGCATTTTTCAAAAAAATTAAATAAAGAAAAATAAAAATAAGCCCACAGGGCACACCATACGGTGCGTTGACCCAGTCCCGTGGCTTATCAGCTGCAACATCTCAGGAATGCAGTGTCAGGTGTTACCGGTGTCGAGACTTCCGCCTCCCATTTCTGAGAGAGACCGGATACCGAGTCTTTGTATGCAGTATTTTTAATTGCACAGCTGTTGTTTGTAACTTTTAGTACATGTCTACACTTCTGTGTTTATCAAAGTCTGAAAACAGAACTTTTAAACCCAACAGGCATCTTTCTAGAGACATATATTTTGCTTGATTAGAAATCTACCGTGGGGATTTGTTTAACCGAGTCCAAATTCTAAACGGCGTCGACCCACAGGCCAGCTGTAGCGTGCTACGTTATCGTCCATACTTTGAAATGGAACTTTCCGTGACAACGCATTCAGTCATAAGATGAGTGTAGGCCTAACTGTTTTTTTGTTGTTGTTTTGTTTTGTTTTGTTTTGATTTATTTGTTTCTTTTTCCGATCTTGACAACCCATGTCATAGCTAGGTGTTTACGCGTTATTTATTGTTTGAATTGCTTGTAAAGTTTATTCTAAGTTCGAACACTTGTTCATTTTTTGGACTCATTAACTGAATGCACTGTCAACAAGTCTGTTACTTGCAAATAATATTTGTCATGATGAGAGCACGATAACTCCTATAAACTGAAACCATGCTGTTCATATTTGTCAGATGAAGTTAAAGAGCGGTACTAAAAGGAACTATGGGAAAATGTACGTGTCTTAAATGCATTTTACTGTTTTGTATTTTTCAGGTCCAGAGAATGCAGTTAAAGGAAAATTTGTGAAAACATACAGAATAGCATTGTCACTGCTTCCATCACTAACACACCCACTCTATTACAGGTGGCACTGGGTGTGCTTGTACGGCAAAAACACCTGCTTCAAACCATGTATGACTTTGGTATCATGTGTTCGTATGACGAAGTTATAAGATTTAAAGCAGCAGCAGCAGCAGCAGCGCACACTGAGATTGAAACTGACAACAAGACAACACTAGATGCCAGCAAAGGTCTTGTGCAAGCTATTGGTGACAACTTTGACGCTAATATCTCTTGTCAAAATGGCCTTAAATCTACACATGCACTTGCTCTTTTGCTCACACAAAGCCAATCAAATACGCCAGATTCTGAGGAGTAGGAAGAAGAAATCAAACGGATAAGTAAACTTAAATTGCAGACTCCAGTTGCACCAAAATCTTCAATTCATATCTTCAAGGGATCGAAAAAAACTGCCATGCCCCCAGCAGTGCACAGCCACACAGTTCTGCCACTGAACATTCTGACAAAGCAGAACATTTCGCTCAGAAGGGCAAATGATTTGGATGTCGACTTTTCCAAACATGTCACAGAACACGAGTCAACGCCAGAATTTGCAGGCTTCAATACGAAACATGCACGTGAGCATGGTCATGAAGTCAAACCAGCAAGTAAAACTGTGTACCGGCCCTTGATTGACATGACACTTCACACCCAACAACAATGATGACAACAATGATTGAGGCCCAGAGAAGCAGTCAGGACAGAGTTTCACTGCCTTCACAGCTGACCAACAACTCTACAGAATCATGATCAATATGCTATGGGTACACCCGGAAATGTTCAGCAACTTCATTCCTCGACTGGGTGGATTGCACATGCTCATGAGTTTTGTGGGATGCATTGGCACCTTGATGGCAAACTCTGGCCTTGAGGAGGTGATGAAAGCAGCTTTTGGAGGAGTACCAAACATGCTGAGTGGGAAGAAGTTTCCGCAGAACTGTCGAGCATAGAGAATGGTAACAGAAGAATTACTTCGTGAAAATTTGTCCGAAGTCACTGAGCACGGTGAGCTCATGACCCTGCTGGAAAATGCCTCAGCCCAGAGTAGAACCACAAAGCTATGGGTTGACAGTCTCTAAACCACAAAGCTATGGTTGACAGTCTCATCAAACCTGTCTTCATTAGCATGCTGTTTGTCAGGGCTGAAAGAGAAGGAGACTGGCCGTTACATCTGGTGGCAGTTGCAGCCATGTTGCCATACATTTTTGCAGCAGGTCATTGGAATTATGCCAGATACAGCCTGTATTATTTGAGATCTATGGAACGCCTGCCAGAAGAGGCCCTTGAGCGTTTTCTTAAAGGAGAGCATGTAATGCGCCATAAATCTGGCACAGTATCTGGTCAGATATGTACATCGAGTCCACCTTCATGAGATGTGGGCATGGTCCAGGTGGTTTGATCGGCATCACCCTCCATCCTGGTGCACAAGCCAGATGGGCAGTCAGTCTCCACACTTAAAGTCAGCTGATCAAAGACATCTCAGAAATTCAGGAACGGAAAAACACTGAACCACAGAATGTCACATTCCACACAGAAGAAATGTCAGCACGGATTCAGTCTGATGCCAAAGACAGAGACAAAAGTCAAAACAAACTTCAAACATGCATCAACCCACTCAATCTAAATGATCATAGAGACAGTTACATTGTTAACATCGCTACTGGAATGATCTCCAATCAGAACGTCAACGTTGACAAAGCCTTGGATCTGGGGATCACACAGATGCAAGAGTTTCAAAGAACCTGGCCAGAAGGGTTCAATAATTCCCTAAGTTCGAAGATCATCACCATGGCTGTTAGCAAAAAAAACGATGAAAAAAGGATCTGGAACCATGTTTGACACAGAACTCATCTACAGCAGTGTCTTGGGTCTGATGAGCACAAGAATTCTTGATCTCGAAAATTTATTTCAACATGAGCTTTCACCCATTCCAACTTCCATGTTTACAGACAATGGGCTCCTGAGACCTTCCACTCAAAGTCTGTACTGAAACGAACTCTGCAGTCTGATCAGTCCACTCGTACGTGCCAGAAGGTTGATATTGTCATCATAGATGGCTGTGCAGTGCTGTGGACTGTCTACTGGCCATCCTAAGGTTCTGTACAAACATATGTCGACAGTTTCCTGAACTTCATCATTACCAAACTAAAAGAGAGTGATGTTTATCTTGTATTTGATAGATACTATCCATTCAGCATAAAGAGCACCACCAGATCCTTCCGAGCTGCGGAAACAGCAACAAGGCGTCACCAGCTCAAGCCAGACACGCCTCTGCCTTCTCAAAACGTAACCTGACAGTGACTGACAACTAAACACAGATGATTGCCATCATCTGCGAACAATTACTGAAAAAGGTACTTGATCTTCAGGTTCAAGGAATCCTTCAGCACAAACTCGTAGTGACATCTCATGATCCCATCCCAACAGAAGCCAAGAACGGCATCTCATCTCTAGCTGATGATATGCGACCCACGCATGAAGAAGCTGATGTTATTTTAGCTCAACAGATGGTGTGGGCAATACAAAAAGGACACACCTCCATCAAGATTGTTTCAGATGATACAGATGTGTTTGTTTTGCTCCTGCATTATTATCTGTCTCAAAGGATCACGGCTGCTGTTGTGATGGAAGGCATTACCTCCCAGAAAACAACATGTGACATATCTGCGACAGTCAGAAAGCATGAAGATATCTACCCTGACCTTCTGGCAGCACACGCACTCTCAGGCTGTGATACACTGGCTTACACATGGGGCATTGGAAAAGCCACAGTTCTGAAAATTCTTCAAAAAGGATTTTCACTCGACAGCTTAGGGGTACCAGATGCTGATTTCAGTCACGTCATCCAGCAATGTACTCGGTTTATTGGTGCTTGCTATGGCTGCAAAACCACAGAAATGTCCAAGATCAGGTTTGAAGCATAGCTCTTGAAAACATCAAGAAAAGCAGCTGTGACTCCAAAGCTAAGATCACTGCCACCAACAGAAGCAACCTTTAATGAGAATGTGAAACGTGCACATCTGCAGGTATGCATCTGGAAAGTAGCACTGGATCCTGATCCTCTAAATGTTTGTCCAACGGATTTTGGGTGGCACAAGGCTGACACAACTTTACTGCCGGTCAGATTACCTCCTGGAGTTGAAGCCGCACCTGCTGAGGTGCTGCAAATGTTGAAGTGTGGCTGCAGCACAGAGGGACCCTGTTCAACAGCACGGTGTGGATGTGCCACTGCACAAATGACATGTACTGTCTTTTGTAAATGTTACCTAAATGAAAATTGTAAGAATCCATGGACAAAACGCGCTGATGCCCTTCAAAGAGAAGACGATGAAGAAGAAGAACCTGACTCCACAAGTACTATGTAGCTGCTTTGAGCTTGATTCATAGATCCAAACAAATCAAACATTTTGCCGCATTTTGTGTGTCATAACTGCATTACTCCAAACAAAACAAGTACTGTCATAACACATCATGACTGTGTAGTGACGTTATGGCTTTTACGTGTCATCCAAGTGATATGTCTTTGCTCCTGTTCCTGTGTCCCTAGACAAGCTTTTTAACGCTCTGACAGCCTTACAGGGTAACATTCTGTATAGGTGGTTTGTGTTTCTGTGATAGTTTTCTGAATATGTAATGTTAACGCTGCTTATTCTGTTTATATTTTATGTAATTTACAGCCAGGTACAATTCTATTTTATTATAAAAGAAATCAGACCCCACCCACTCCCCATTCCTTGACGAACCAAAGAAAGGAATGTTTGATGTCCTCCCGGTTAAAAGATTGTCTAAATTTGGCAGCCATTTTTATGTTATAAACATACAATCAGGCATTAAGATATATTTCAAATGTATTGTATGTGTTTGAGAGTCAAACAGGAAATATTTCATGCTGGTATGTCGCAAAAACTATCGACTTGTGTGAAAAACTGAACATGTGCCATTACTCGCTTACTTTCAACCGCCACATTGGCGGCCATCTTGGAAATGTAAACATACGCACATTTACTAAAACATGTTTTTGGGTTTCAAGATCATTTCTGCATAATAAATTTGGGTAGTCAGTCTCAAAAAATAGCGTTCTGCATTACCAAGAATGTCATATCACTTACTTTAAAAATTCAGGCCGCCATCTTGGCGGCCATGTTGGATTTTTCAAAATGCTCAACAGTGTCAGGGTGGCATCAGTTGGATATGTTATATATGGACACTAAATAGCTCAAAACCGCTGAGATCAATTATGACTACTATATTTTTGGGGTCATGCTAAAAATCATCAAATGGCAACCGGACTAATGTACATTTGTATGGACATGGCTCTGTGTGCATGTTCTTTTACCTTGGTGTGTATGTATGTGTGTGTGTGTGTGTGTGTGTGTGTGTGTGTATTCGCTCGAATGTATACGTATTAACTTTCTTGTCCCTTATGTATAATTTATGTTTATGTTGCTTGGATGATTTTATGCATACAATCGTCTTCTTTTAATGTGCCCTTGAGTCCATGTATGTTTTACGTCAATGATGATTTACTGAAATAGACCACATTATCACCATTTTCCCATCTCAGTGAGGTCTTGGCTTTGCGGCTGCACACATGCCTTTTTTTTTTTTTTTATTGTACTTTTTTATTTTAAATTCAATCTGTTTTATTTCTCCTTTCACAAGAAAGGCCCAGCCGCATCTAAGTTTTTTTTTCTACGGGGACTCCTGTTTTCCCTTCAACCCCTTGGCTGTTGGTTTAGGATGTTTTTCTTCCTATTCCAAGGTCAGACCGGATTCGTTGCACTAGGCACGATCCCTTTACATCAGCCGTACCTCTTGATTAAATATTTTCCCATTCAGTCGATCATATGCTTATATTTTCTCTTATGCATTATTTAATACTGGGATTCTTTACATTCCAAACTCTACTCTTCGCTAGTGCATAACAGTTTTAATTTTAGCCCTGGACCCTCTTCAGGATAGAACAGTGTTAATATGGCATGGCAACTTTTCAGAATTGCAGAATTCATCTCACTTGCGCTCTGACATCATATTTACTCAAAAACACATTATGATGTCATTTTAGTCAGTTTATTCCTTTTCTCACACTGGACGGAGCAGCAGGGAAGTTTCAGTATTTTTCTCCTAATTTTTGTATCTGGTATTTGTTTTTGTGTGTGTGTGTTTTTTTTTACGCTTGACAAAGGCCAGTTGGCGAACATTTGGGCCTGTCTTGTCTTGTTGTATTAAATACGCGTTCTTATTCTTTTTTTCGTGTTTTTTCAGGTTCCCATTTTCTTTGTATGTTTCAAATGTTATCTTTGTCTATCTGTCTGTCTCTCTCTGTCTTTCTGTCTCTGTCACTGGCTCTCTCTGTCTCTGTCTCTGTCTTTCTCTGTCTCTGTCTCTGTCTTTCTCTGTCTCTCTCTGTCTTTGTCTCTCTCATCTCTTGTCTGTCTGTCTGTCTGTCTGTCTGTTTCACACACACATACACACACACACACACACACACACACACACACACACACACACACACACACACCACACACATACATACATATGTATATATATATAGAGAGAGACACACACACACGCACACACACACACACACACACACACGCACACACACATATATATATATATATATAGACACACACACATATATATATATATATAGAGAGACCACACACACACACACACACACACACACACACACACACACACACACACACACACACACACACACACACACACATTAAGACACGCGTGTTGTGTCTTATATGGACAACTGCCACTATAATTTCTGTCCAATCACAATATGACACAACATATTTCTGAACCAACCCATCAAAAAGGTCACATTCTTGACTGGATCATTTCTCGTGATCACCACAATTCAGCCACTGACTCCTTAGTTCTTTCTACCCGTCTAACTTCAACCCTTCCATCTGACCACTCTGCAATTCTCTGTTCTCTTGACATTTCTCCTCCTTCCCGTACCACGCGCACAGTGACTCGACGCAATCTCAAATCTATCGACCTCTCCACATTTCATCTGATACCTCCCGTCTCCTTTCTGAAAAGTCACATAACCTTGCCGATGAATTCTATACTACTCTCCACCATCTTCTGGACACTCATGCTCCAGCCAC
>CM060314.1:23203522-23208522 GCA_030674185.1 Monoplex corrugatus
TTTCAAAATATCAGGGTTGTGTTCTGTCACCACTTTAAAGCAAAACCATCATGAGAAACCTAGAACAATCCCTAGGATAAAGGTTGGAGGAAAAATGATAAGAAAAAAAAACCTTCGTTACGCAGATGACACTGTGCTAATTGCAGAAAATGAAAGGGATTTACAAAACGTTGTGAATATAATAGAAATAGAAAGCAAAAATGCAGGGTTGGAAGCTAAACAGCAAGAAGACTGAAGTCATGGTAATCAGTAAAAAAAACAAAAAACAGACCAAAAAGAAAAAAAAACCCAACAAAACAAAAAACAAACAAAAAAAAAAACATGAAATCCCCTCATGCAAAATAACAGCAAATGGCACAACTTTGAGACAGGTTGAAAATATCTGTGAACGTTCATCTCACCAGACGGCAGATGCACATCAGAAATAGCCAGCAGAATCGGCCAAGCCAAAACAGCGTTCAAGAAGATGAAAAGCATTCTTACCCACAAATGCCCATCAATTAACATCAAGAAGAGATTTCTTGAATGTTATTCAGAACCCATAATGTTGTACAGTTGTGAGGCGGGAACAGTCAACACACAAAGCATGAACAATATTGAGGCAGACGAAATGTGGTTTCTAAGGACAGCCAAGAAAACAAACGAGACAGTCTTGATGGAGGCAGACACAAGAAGATCATTGAGAAGGAAGATTAGAGGAAAGACAGTCAACATTTATAGGCCATCTTATGAGGAAAGGGGAATTAGAGCACCTGGTCACAACAGGAAAGCTGGAAGAAAGAGAACACGGAGAGGATGTTGGACGGACTTCCAGGGACAGGGAGGGTGGAGGTGTGCTTGCAGCGACAAGGGCTAGATGCATATGGAAGGCCATGATCGCCAATACCCTGTGGCAGGGCAGAATGATGATGATGATGATGATGATGACGCTTGAGCAAGGCGAAAAACGTGCCCCTGCCTTGTTTTGTTGTCTTAAATGCAGGTTTTAGTTTGTGTGTGCCAGGGCGGGCTGCCGAAAGAGAGTTGAAGACAAGAATAGGGCTAGAGAGGGGTCTTCCATTCTCTCTTGGTCCAGAGGCCGGGCTGGACCTGGTTGGTGCGCGTTGTGTGGCTATGTTCCGGGGTTTGTCATCTGCCCACCTTGCCATTCGTTTGTAAACAAGGTAACTGATGACTGGGTCCGAACGGGCCATACAACACATGGACAGGCCCCCTTTGCTTGATGAAATGACTATCGAGTGATGTCCGGAACTTGGGAGGTGATTGTCCAGAGAGTGGCGAGGCATTGGTGCTCTGGGTTCCATCCGCACCCTCGTGGTGTTTCTACTTAACTTCGGCATGTGGCTTAGCCACTGACTTCATGGAGTCAGGCCTAATCTCCTTCCTTAACTTTTTCCGTTTTTCCTTCTTTCAAGACTGTCTCGTTTGTTTTCTTTGGTGTCCATGTTTTGGTGTTCTTGGTTTTGTTTAGATTTGTACTCAGCTTTGTTTTTTTCCAATTCCCTATATGATAAATTCGACAGTGGTCAACGCCAGGAACATCTCCTTAGATTATGTGCGCGAATGCATTGATCTGTGTACTTAATTTTTTTTCCTTTTATTTTTCATGTTGTAGTTTTGTATGTTTTGAAACTATCATAGCCCTGATATGGGTCTACGCAGTCTGCAGGGCTTTAAAGGAAACTAACAATAACAATAACAATGTCCATGTCTTCAATCACAATTTGCAAATTCCCTGAGCTGGTCAGGCCTACTGGCAACAGCAAGGTATTGCACAGTCTGCCGAAGAACATGTGCCTTAAGAAATTATCTTTGATCCCATATAAAAAGCAGACCTGGCACTGGAGACAAGTATACTTTTTTTTCCCACGGCTGGACGGGAGAGTCAACTATCAATGATTAATTCAGGTCAGGCTCTCTCCACCTTGCCACTGATTGATTAGTCTTGAATGTACCCGTCCCCTGGCCCTATGTACCCGGTCACAATAACCCCGGGGAGGGAAAGAGATTAGCTCATTGCTTCACTGCTTCTCACATTGTGTGTACCCGTCCCACAGCGGTAAGTACCCCGTTCACTTCTACCCCGGCTAACGGGCTGATGGGAGAGGATTTGCTGATTGCTTCATTACCTCTCACATTGTATGCACCCTTTATCTGGCATAATGTTCCCGTCTCTTACGATGTTTTCCCCTGAGGTGGCAAGAAAAAGAGGTTGGGGTTTGTCCAAGTAGGATTCGTGACATTCGGACATGTCCATGCGCGCTCTACAAGAATCTGCCAGTATGTATCTGGTAGACACCTTCATATTGCGCAAAACGTTATGCAAGATCCTTAAATGTTTGTGTGTGGTGATGGTGGTGGTGAAAAGGACATATGCAACATTATTACCAAAATGAAAAAAAACCCAAAAAACTCTGACCTCATCATCATCATGTACCCTACTCCATGGCGTTGGCGATCGTGGCCCTCCATACGAATCTTTCCCTTATCGCTGCAAATACATCTTCCACACTCTCCATTTTCAGCCACCTTGCAAGTCCGTCGAATAGTTTCTCCCTGGGTCAACCTGGTGCTCTCTTTCCCTCCAGCTTCCCTGCTGTGACCAGGTGCTCTAATTTCTCTTGCCTCATAAAATGTTCTATTAATATTGCTCGTCTTTTCCTAATCTTCTTTGTTAATGATCTTCTTGTGTCTGCCTCCACCGACCTACACGTATTAATACGAAAATGACAAAATAAAATAAAATAAATAAAATATCTAATATAAAATAAAATAAAATAAGATAAGACAAAAAATAATAAACTAAACTAAACTAAACTAAACTCAAACTCAAACTCAAAAATACTAAAATAGCAACATGGAACATCAGAACTTTGTTCCAAAAAGGCAAATTAGACAATGTCAAAATGGAGATGGAAAGGCTTAACATTAGTATTTTAGGACTAGGGGAAGTGAGATGGAAGAGGGCAGGCATGATAACATCAGGAGAGTATACAATGATATACTCTGGTGGAAACTCATATGAAAGAGGAGTAGGCATCGTAATGGATAGGGACAAATCAAAAGCAGTTAAGGGATACTGGGCTGTGTCCGACAGAGTCTTGCTGGTCAAATTGGGAGGCAGACCATTTGATATCAACATCATTCAGGTGTATGCACCAGCATCCACAAGTACTCAGGAAGACATCGACAACTTCTACGAAGCATTAGAGATGGCCAAGGCCCAATGTAAATCACAAGAAGTTACAGTAATAATGGAGATTTTAATGATAAAGTGGAAAAGGATAGGGTGGAGGATATAGTTGGACCTCATGGCCTTGGTACACAAAATGAAAAGGGAGGGAAACTTGTAGAATGGGCACAGATGAATGAGTTCATAGTAGGAAACATCTGGTTTGAGCAGCCTAATAGAAGAAAATGGACTTGGATGTGTCCAGGAGATAATACCAAAAATCAGATTGACTACATCCTGATTAATAAAAAAAGATTTAGAAATTCTTTACTGTCAGCTGAAACACTACTAGATGCAGACTGCAACAGTGACCACAATCCTGTAGTGGGAAGATTTAGGCTGAAATTAAGGAAAAGGAAACAGACCAAAAGCAACATCAAACTAAATCTTGAACTCTTAAAGACAGATGAAGTGATACGTAAACAATTTACTGTACATGTTCAAAACAAATTCAATGCTCTGGAAGACATTGGTGACAGTGAAGAACAATGGACAAAGTTGTGAAATTCGATAAATGAAGTTTGTAAAGAAATCCCTGAAGTAGATAGAAAAGCAAAAAATGAACTGGATGACAAAAGAAATTTTAGGCTTGATGGAGGAACGGAGGAAGATAAAGAGAAACGAGGGGATATGCAGGAAGATAAACAAAGAAATCAGGAATAGGTGCAATGAAGCTAAGGAAGCTTGGCTGAAAACAAAATGCATAGAAATAGAAGACCGACACAAAACGGATCCTCAGGGTATGTACAGACGAATTGAAGAAATTGTCCACAGGAAAAAGATATACACATCAACTGGTTGCATAAAAGCGAAAGATGGTACACTTCTCTTGGAAAAAGACAAAATATTAGACAGATGGGGAGAGTACATTAAATACCTTTTTGAATATGACAGAAATGAAGAACACGTTATAAGAAAGAACTTCGAAGGGCCACCCATAATGAAAGATGAAGTCAAAGCAGCATTGAAAAAGATGAAACCAGGAAAAGCCCCAGGACCAGACAACCTTACTACAGAGATGATTGAAGCCCTAGAGGAATTTGGTATAGAAAAAAATAGGTCCTCTTAATGAAATTTACGACACTGGAAACATCCCCAAAGATATGTCAAAATCAATTTTCATTGCACTTCCAAACAAGACAGGGGCTATAGAATGCGAACTCCATCGCACAATCAAGTTGATAAGTCATGTAACCAAGATCCTATGAAGAATAATCATGATGAGGACAAGGAGTACAATCAAAGGAGCAATAGCAGATGGACAATGTGGATTTGTGAAAGGGAAAGGAACTATTAATGCCATATA
Source organism: Monoplex corrugatus (assembly GCA_030674185.1). Classification (NCBI taxonomy): domain Eukaryota; kingdom Metazoa; phylum Mollusca; class Gastropoda; order Littorinimorpha; family Ranellidae; genus Monoplex; species Monoplex corrugatus. The sequence goes on from CM060314.1 coordinate 23,208,061, forward strand.
CATCCTAAGAACTATCATAGAGGGGTCAATCCAGATGAACAAGGATTTATATCTATGGTTTGTTGATTATACCAAGGCTTTCGACCTGGAAAGACAGAATTGATCAACCAAATAGAAAGACTCAATATTGATGGAAAAGATCTACGAATAATCATAAATATGTATTGGGAACAAATAGCTGCAATGAGAATAACAAAAGAAAAACGATATAAGCTCTTTCCAAAACATTAAAAGAGGAGTCAGACAGGGTTGTGTTTTGTCACCAGATCGGTTTTCTCTTTACAGCAAAAACATCATGAGAAACGTAGAGGAAGACCCTGGATTAAAGGTTGGAGGAAAAATGATAAACAACATTCGATACGCAGATGGCACGTGTTAATTGCAGAAAGTGAAAGGGACCTACAAAACCTTGTGAATACTAGAAATAGAAAGCAAAGGTAAGAGGTTGGAGTCATGGTGATC
>CM060314.1:23213522-23221022 GCA_030674185.1 Monoplex corrugatus
ATAGGGGAGAGGTGAGTGGATGTAATGTATACTTTGAGGGGGAAGTGGAGAGATGGGGGTGTATGTATGCTTTTTTTTATGGGGGGGGGGGGGGGCGGGAAGGAGAAGTGGGGTTGTAACGTATATTTTTGGGGAAAGGGGGAGAATTAGGTATGTAATAATTATATATTCTGGGGGGAAGATGGAGAGGTGGGGGTGGACGTATACTTTTCTGAGGGGGGGGGGGGAAGGGGAGAGGTGGGGGTGTGCGTAGACTTTTTGGGGAATGGGGGAGAGATTAGTGGGTGTAATGTATACTTTGAGGGGGAAGTAGACAGTACGATACTATATCTTTTAATGGGGGATAAGAGTGTGATTACATGCATACATTTTTTGTCGGGCAAAACGACACAGTGTGTGCAAAACACACATTATTCGAACACAACACACGAAAGTCGAAGCAATGTAACTTTAGGTAAGTGTGAAAGTCGCTTGTTTCATTTATTCCTGTCTTCTGGCAATGTTGCATAGGGTGGGTAAGATAATTATACTTTGGTGGAGACAAAGAAAACTTATAGTGGGGTGTAGATGTGACTATTAGGAAGGTACAGCTGTGCTGCGGTATGTTCATTTTTGAAGAAGGGTGTAGAGAGGTTGTCTAGAAGTAGTACCTTCTTTGGTGTAGAAACGGAGAGCAGGTGATGTGTGTGATAATTGTTGATAGGGAAAGGTGTGGAGATTGTATGTACAATCTACGTTTTTAGGGAAAGGAGAAATGTTACTGGATTACTTTTAGTAAGAGAATGACTGTCACTGTATACTTTTATGGGGGAATGGGGAAGAGGTAGGGTGTGTGCGTATTCTTTTTATGGGGGAAGGGGGAGAGGTAGAGTGATGTAATTCAACTTTTAGGGGAAGGGAGAGGTATGGGGTGTATGTATGCTTTTATGGGGAGGGGGAGGGTGGGGGCAGGGAAGGAGGGAGTGGTGTGTAATGCATATTTTTGGGGAAAGGGGGAGAATTAGTATGTAATAATTATACTTTTGGGGGAAGGGAAGAGGTGGGGTGGCAATTACTTTTTGAGGGGGGGGAAGAGGGAGAGGTGGGGTGTGCGTAGACTTTTTGGGGAAGGGAAAGAGGTTGTGGGTTGTAATGTATACTTTGAGGGGGAAGTGAGAGGTAGGGGGTGTACGTATATTTTATTTTTAGGGGGGGGGGAGGTAGGGTGTTGAATGTATACTTTTTTGGGGAAGGGGAAGAGGTAGGGTGTGCAAAACATTTTTGGGAAGAGAGGGAAAGGTGGGTGCAATGTATACTTTTAGGGTGAAGTGTGAGAGGTGGGGGTGTTATGTATTCCTGTAGGGGGAAGGAAGAGAGGTGGGGGTGTAATGTATACTTTTGGTGGGCAAGGAAGAGAGGTGGGGGTGTAATGTATACTTTTAGAGGGAAGGGGGAGAGGTGGGGGGTAATGTGTACTTTTTGGAAGGAAGGGTGAGAGGAGGGGGGTGTAAAGTATACTTTTTGGGAGGAAGGGAGAGAGGTGAGTGGGTGTAATGTATAATTTGGGGAGAAGGGGGAGAGGTAGGGTGAAATGTATACTTTATAGGGGGAGAAGGAGAAATTGGGGTGTACTGTATACTTTTAGGGGAAGGGGGAGAAGTGGGTGTGCAATGTATACTTTTATGGGGAAGGGGGAGAGGTAGGGTGTGCAAAGTATACTTTTATGGGGAAGGGGGAGAGGTAGGGTGTGTAATTCAGACTTTTATGGGGAAGGGGAGAGGTAGGGTGTGTACTGTATACTTTTATGGGGAAGGGGGAGAGGTAGGGTGTAATGTATACTTTTAGGGGAAGGGGGAGAGGTTGGTGTGTAATGCATACTTTTATGGGGAAGGGGGAGAGGTAGTGTGTAATGTATACTTTTATGGGGAAGGGAAAGAGGTGGGGTGTGCAATGTATACTTTTAGGGGGAAGAGGGAGAGGTAGGGTGTAATGTATACATTTATGGGGAAGGGAAAGAGGTAGGGTGTGCAATGTATACTTTTAGGGGGAAGGGGAGAGGTAGGGTGTACAATGTATACTTTTAGGGGGAAGAGGGAGATGTAGGGTGTAATGTATACTTTTAGGGGAAGGGGGGAGGGTAGGGATGTAATGTATACTTTTAGGGGAAGAGGGGATAGGTGGTGTGTGCAATGTATACTTTTAGAGGGAAGGGGAGAGGTAGGGTATGAAATGTATACTTTTAGGGGGGAAGGGGGGAGAGGTTAGGTGTAATGTATACTTTTAATATAATATAGATAATAAGAGACATTTATAAGGCACATCTGTGCCTACGGCGGAGCTTATGACGCTTTACAATCATTCACTCCATATTTCAACTCTAGACCCACATACATATCTAATACGAATACAAAATAATAGATAATCCATAAAAATACTCTTGCTACAATATACACGGATTCTCACGCAATCTAATGCCCACAACCCCACGTTTACCAAAGTACTGTGAGGCACTTGGGCTTATAATCACCCACCCTACCCACCCACCTACTATAACTACAACTGACTAACACTTTTTATATTAGGCTGGGGGGAATGAGGTTGAACTTAACTGTAATATTTTTTGAAGAGGTGAGTTTTTAGAGCTGTTTGAAGAAGAAGTCGATTTTAGGTGTCGATTTCAAGGGAAGAGAGTTCAGATAGGGGGTGCGAAGGAGAAAGAGCGATGTCTAATGTATTTGTGCGCACGCGTGGAACCGGAGCACTGGTATCAGCAATGGGGGAGATTTCTGAAGGAGTGTAAGAGAGAGAAGATCACAGGTAGCGAGGAGAGAGTCAGAGAAAAAGAGTGGATAGTGAGGCAAGCTTATATTCAATGCGAGTGACAGGCAACCAGTGAGGGATTTGGAATGGTTGACTTTCAGCTTGCGGGAACGAGGAAACAAGTTTAGCGGCAGTTTAGTACTTTTTGAAGTTTGTCTAATTGATTGAGGACAGCCAGAAAAGAGGGAGTTACATGTAGTACTATTTGGAGGAACGAAAGGCATGGAAAGAAATGTTTTGGTAGGTCTTGAGTGCAATGTATTCTTTTAGGGGAAGGGGAGAGGTAGGGTGTGCAATGTATTACTTTTTAGGGGAAGGGGGAGAGGTAGGGTCTCTTACCACTAGGGACAGGGCGGCAGGGGAAGTTTTTAGTCCCGTTTTAGTTATCGAGTGTTGGTGTCTGTGATTTTCTGTGACGGGCGTTCGCGCTTGACAAAGGCTAGTTGGCCGAAAATTTGCGCTTGTTTTGTTTTGTGTGTTGGGAGGGAGGCGCTTACATGATTTCTTGTTCTTCTGGTATTGTGAATGTATACTTTTAGGGGGAAGGGGGAGAGGTAGGGTGTAATGTTACACTTTTAGGTGGAAGGGGATGAGGTAGGGTGTAATGTATACTTTTAGGGGGAAAGGGGAGAGGTAGGGTGTGCAATGTATACTTTTAGGTTGGAAGGGGGAGAGGTAGGGTGTAATGTATACATTTATGGGGAAGGGGAGAGGTAGGGTGTAATATATACTTTTAGGGGGAAGGGGGAGAGGTAGGGTGTGCAATGTATACTTTTAGGGAGAAGGGGAGAGGTAGGGTGTGCAATGTATACTTTTAGGGGGAAGGAGAGAGGTAGGGTGTAATGTATACTTTTAGGGGGAAGGGGAGAGGTAGGGTGTGAATGTATACTTTTAGAGGGGAAGGGAGAGGTAGGGTGTGCAATGTATACTTTTAGGGGGAAAGGGGAGAGGTAGGGTGTGCAATGTATACTTTTAGGGGGAAGGGGGAGAGGTGGGGTGTGCAATGTATTCTTTTAGGGGAAGGGGGAGAGGTAGGGTGTGCAATGTATTCTTTTAGGGGAAGGGGGAGAGGATAGGGTGTGAAATGTATACTTTTAGGGGGAAGGGGAGAGGTGGGGTGTGTAATGTATACTTTTAGAGGGAAGGGGGAGAGGAGGGGTGTGCAATGTATCTTTTAGGGGAAGGGGGAGAGGTAGGGTGTGAATGTATACTTTTAGGGGGAATGGGGAGAGGTGGAGTGAGCGATGTATACTTTTAGGGGGAAGGGGGAGAGGTAGGGTGTTCAATGTATACTTTTAGGGGGAAGAGGGAGAGGTGGGGTGTGGAATGTATACTTTTAGGGGGAAGGGAGAGGTGAGGTGTGTAATGTGTACTTTTAAGGGGAAAGGCGGAGAGGTAGGTGTGCAATGTATACTTATTAGGGGGAAGGGGGAGAGGTAGGGTGTACAATGTATACTTTTAGGGTGAAGGGGGAGAGGTAGGGTGTAATGTATACTTTTAGGGGGAAGGGGGAGAGGTGTCGTGGTAATGTATACTTTTAGGGAGAAGGGGGAGAGGTAGGGTGTGCAATGTATACTTTTAGGGGGAAGAGGGAGAGGTAGGGTGTGCAATGTATACTTTTAGGGGGAAGGGGAGAGGTAGGGTGTGCAATGTATACTTTTAAGGGGAAGGGGAGAGGTAGGGTGTTCAATGTATACTTTTAGGGGGAAGGGGAGAGGTAGGGTGTGCAATTATACTTTTAGTGGGAAGGGGAGAGGTAGGGTGTTCAATGTATACTTTTATGTGGAAGGGGGAGGGTAGGGTGTGCAATGTATACTTTTATGGGAAGGGGGAGGTAGGGTGTGCAATGTATTACTTTTAGGGGGAACGGGAGAGGTAGGGTGAATGAATGTACTTTTAGGGGGAAGGGGAGAGGTAGAGTGTTCAATGTATACTTTTAGGGGGAAGGAGGAGAGGAGGGTGTGCAATGTATACTTTTGGGGGAAGGGGGAGAGGTAGGGGTGTGCAATGTATACTTTTAGGTGGAAAGGGGAGAGGTAGGGTGTGCAATGTATACTTTTAGGGGGAAGGGGAAAGTTAGGGTGTGCAATGTATACTTTTAGGGGGAAGGGGAGAGGTAGGGTGAATAGTATACTTTTAGGGGGAAGGGGGAGTAGGTATGGTGTAATGTATACTTTTAGGGGGAAGGGGAGAGGTCGGGTGTAATGTATACTTTTAGGGGGAAGGGGGAGAGGTAGGGTGTGCAATGTATACTTTTAGGGGGAAGGGGAAAGGTAGGGTGTGTAATGCATACTTTTAGGGGGAAGGGAGAAGTGTAATGTATACTTTTGGGAAGGGAGAGGTGGGTGTGATGTACTTAGGGGAGAGGGAAGGGTGTGTAATGTATACTTTAGGGGAAGGGAGAGGTGGGGTGTGCAATATATTCTTTTAGGGGAAGGGGAGAGGTAGGGTGTGAAATGTATACTTTTAGGGGAAGGGGGAGAGGTGGGGTGTGCAATGTATACTTTAAGCGAGAAGGAGAGAGGTGGGGTGCGCAATGTATACTTTTAGGGGGAAGGGGGAGAGGTAGAGTGTGCAATGTATACTTTTAGGGGGAAGGGGGAGAGGTAGAGAGTGTGCAATGTATACTTTTAGGGGGAAGGGGGAGAGGTAGGGTGTGCAATGTATACTTTTAGGGGGAAGGGGAGAGTTAGGGTGTGCAATGTATACTTTTAGGGGAAGGGGGAGTGGTAGGGTGTGCAATGTATACTTTTAGGGGGAAGGGGGAGAGGTGGGGTGTGCAATGTATACTTTTAGGGGGAATGGTGAGAGGTGGGGTGTGCAATGTATACATTTAGGGGGAAGGGGGAGAGGTATGGTGTGCAATGTATACTTTTAGGGGGAAGGGGGGAGAGGTAGGATGTGCAATGTATACTTTTAGGGGGAAGGGGAGAGGTAGGGTGTGCAATTTATACTTATAGGGGGAAGGGGGAGAGGTAGGGTGTGCAATGTATACTTTTAGGAGGAAGGGGAGAGGTAGGGTGTGCAATGTATACTTTTAGGGGGAAGGGGGAGAGGTAGGATGTAATGTATACTTTTAGGTGGAAGTGGAGAGATAGGGTGTAATGTATACTTTTAGGGGGAAGGGGGAGAGGTAGGGTGTGCAATGTATACTTTTAGGGGGAAAGGGGAGAGGTAGGGTGTGCAATGTATACTTTTAGGGGAAGGGGAGAGGTAGGGTGTGTAATGTATACTTTTAAGGGGGAAGGGGAGAGGTGGGGTGTGCAATGTATTCTTTTAGGGGAGGGGGGAGATGTAGGGTGTGCAATGTATACTTTTAGGGGGGAGGGGAGAGGTAGGATGTAATGTATACTTTTAGGTGGAAGGGGAGAGATAGGGTGTAATGTATACTTTTAGGGGGAAGGGGGAGAGGTAGGATGTAATGTATACTTTTAGGTGGAAGTGGAGAGATAGGGTGTAATGTATACTTTTAGGGGGAAGGGGGAGAGGTAGGGTGTGCAATGTATACTTTTAGGGGAAAGGGGAGAGGTAGGGTGTGCAATGTATACTTTTAGGGGAAGGGGAGAGGTAGGGTGTGTAATGTATACTTTTAAGGGGGAAGGGGAGAGGTGGGGTGTGCAATGTATTCTTTTAGGGGAGGGGGAGAGGTAGGGTGTGCAATGTATACTTTTAGGGGGGAGGGGAGAGGTAGGATGTAATGTATACTTTTAGGTGGAAGGGGAGAGATAGGGTGTAATGTATACTTTTAGGGGGAAGGGGGAGAGGTAGGGTGTGCAATGTATACTTTTAGGGGGAGAGGTAGGGTGTGCAATGTATATTTTTAGGGGAAGGGGAGAGTTAGGGTGTGTAATGTATACTTTTAAGGGGGAAGGGGAGAGGTGGGGTGTGCAATGTATTCTTTTAGGGGAGGGGAGAGAGGTAGGGTGTGCAATGTATACTTTTAGGGGGAAGGGGAGAGGTAGGGTGTGAAATGTATACTTTTAGGGCGAAGGGGGAGAGGTGGGGTGTGCAATGTATACTTTTAGGGAGAAGGAGAGAGGTAGTGTATAATGTATACTTTCAGCGGGAAGGGGGAGAGGGTAGGGTGTGCAATGTATACTTTCAAGGGGAAGGGGGAGAGGTAGGGTGTGTAATGTATACTTTTAGGGGGAAGGGGAGAGTTAGGGTGTGTAATGTATACTTTCAGGGGGAAGGGGAGAGGTAGGGTGTGCAATGTATACTTTTAGGAGGAAAGGGGAGAGTAGGGTGTGCAATGTATACTTTTAGGGGGAAGGGGAGAGGTAGGGTGTGTAATGTATACTTTTAAGGGGGAAGTGGAGAGGTGGGGTGTGCAATGTATTCTTTTAGGGGAAGGGGGAGAGGTAGGGTGTGCAATGTATACTTTTAGGGGGAAGGGGAGAGTTAGGGTGTGCAATGTATACTTTTAGGTGAAGGCGGAGAGGTAGGGTGTGCAATATATACTTTTAGGGGGAAGGGGAAGAGGTGGGTGTGCAATGTATACTTTTAGGGGGAAGGGGAGAGGTAGGGTGTGCAATGTATACTTTTAGGGAGAAGGAGAGAGGTGGGGTGCGCAATGTATATTTTTAGGGGGAAGGGGGAGAGGTAGGGTGTGCAATGTATACTTTTAGGGAGAAGGTGGAGAGGTAGGGTGTGCAATGTATACTTTTAGGGGGAAGGAGGAGAGGTAGGGTGTGCAATGTA
>CM060314.1:23226022-23256022 GCA_030674185.1 Monoplex corrugatus
GCATATCAGACCTAGCTGAACATCAACATGGGCTGTGTCTGGAGCATCATGCCTGGCCTTTCGAACAGCCCCTGTGGTTTAAAGTAATGCAACGTTGGGAGCCGAGCTTCAGACTGCTAACTGTCGAGACTGTAATATAATAAGGGGAAAGGAGCTGGCAACTACGCGAGCTGGTAGGAGGGCTGGCTGCCCGAAAGAAATGAAGGCCCAGAGTAAGGCGAGCGAGTGAGTGCTCTTTCATGCTGTGTTGGTCGGTCGGATGGTATGGACCTGGTTGGTGCGCGTTGTGTGGCTACGTCCCGGGGGTTTGTCATCTCCCCACCTTGCCATTCTGTTTGTAAACAAGGTAACTGATGACTGGATCCGAATGGATCATGCAACGCATGGATAGTCCTCCCTCCTCCCCACCCCCTCCCCCTCCCCCCTTTGTTTGATGAAACGGCTGTCGACTGGCGCCGGGAGCTTGTGATGTGAATGTCCGGGGAGTGGCGAGGCATTGGTGCTCTGGGTCCCATCCAGCACCCTGGTGGTGTTTTCTTTTTTTTTATAACTTTGCTCTCAGATCTGGTCGCAGCGCGCATATGGTATTGTTCGATCCAATTAGAAGGTCCTGGGTTCGATCCGCCCAGACACCTCCACCCGGAAGGTAAAGAGTGGAGATTTTTCCGATCTTCCAGGTCAACATGAATGCGGACCTGCCAGTGTCTAAACACTTTTCGCGTGTACACGCATGCCAACTGTCAAATACGCACGTTAAAGATCCTGTACGTCACGTTAGTGGATGGCATATGGAAACCTAAAAACGCATGGCATGCACACCTACAAAAAACAAACAAACAAACAAAACGTAGACCGTGCAGCAACATTGTGGCATGCATTCAGCTCGCCTAAATGCGTTCTACGTACCCCACTAAAAAAAAGGTCTGATAATGTAAATAGGAAAAACGTTTGATAATGTGCAATGCGCACTGAATCTAGATGGGTGTGGAGAATAGAGCTATACTCGAACGATATACAATAACAACAACACAGCAATAATGAAAATGATATTGATGATAACAACAACAATAACAACAACAATAATAATAATAGTAATAGCAACAACAACAATAACAACAACAACAACAACAGCAGCAATGATAACAATAATGATAATGATAATGATGATACTACAATCTACCGCTAATAACTACAACAACAATACTAATGATGATGATGATGACAATAACAACTATACCAATAATGATTATAATAACAATTATAATAATAATGAACAATAATACTAATGATGATGATACTACTACTACTACCACCACCACTTTTACTACTACTACTTGTACTGCTACTAGTAATACTAATCATAACAATATAATAATAATAATAATAATAATAATAATAATAACAATGATAATATAATAATAATAATGATAATAATAATAATAATAATAACAATAACAATAATAATAAATAATAATAATAACAATAATAATAATAACAAAACACGTGAGAGAAACGTCTGCCGCTAAGCAGCTCATAAGAATATTGCCAGAATAAAGATATGAAGAAAACATACTTGTGAACCGTTCAAAGGGAAGATGAAAGAAAACGTGTAATGGGTGGACATTGTTCTCCATACATCTGAGGCTTGGTCCATTTCAGTTTGAGTCTCACTGCCAGGTTTTATCAATTAACATCAGGAAAAGAGTTCTTGAATGTCATACAGAACCGATAATGTTAATTTAAACGGTTGTGAGGCGTGACAGTCAACAAGCAAAGCCAGAACAAGACAGACAGCCGAGATGTGGTTTCTAAGAAGAATGTTGAGAGTTTCACGGACAGCACAGAAAACAAACGAGACAGTCTTGATGGAGGCAGACACAAGAAGATCATTCATAAGGAAGATTAGGAAAAGACAGGCAACATTTATAGGCCATTTTATGAGGAAAGGGGAATTGGAGCACCTGGTGACAACAGGAAAGCTGTAGGGAAAGAAAACACCAGATAGACCCAGGGAGAAGATATTGGACGGACTTGCAGGATGGCTGAAGAAAAAGAGGGTGGAAGATGTGCTTGAGGCAACAAGGGATAGAAACAGATGGAAGGCTATGATCGCCAACGCCATGTGGCAAGGCATTTCATGATGATGATAATGGTTCAGTAGGGCGTTGGTGGCAATCAGTACGCACATATTTTGTGTGTGTATGTGTGTGTGTTTGTGTGTGTGTGTGTGTGTGGTGGTGCGTGGTGTGTGTGTGTGTGTGTGTGTGTGTGTGTGTGTGTGTGTGTGTAAGCGTGTTTTTTTCAGGATCATCGCACTCAGGGAGTTACCTTTGTGCTCACCTTTTTTCCCCTATTTTCTACGCCACCTTAATGACCATAGATGCTTGCACTGTTTCTACAACGCGATGTTGATGATGTCTATGAGGATGATAATTTTGATCTTATGGAGTTCCATCTAGGATTGAGACTGCGTGACAGGGCTGTACTCCACGCTTACTATCATAATATATCTTAGCGTCAACCAGACCGAGAGATACAGACACCTGTGGTGCTGGTTAGAAGACTTGAGCAACACCCTCAATGACGCATCCGTGAAGTGGATGAGACTCGACTGTGTGGTCCCAGTCTTCCCAATGAGCCCTTAGCACGCCCAACTCTGGGTAGGAGCCGGATAGAGCAGAAAAATCCCACAATGATTTTTGAAGGGACTGATGGGGATTCGAGCCCGCAACCTCGGCGACTGGTAGTGTGGTAGGTTTTGCTGGAACAGCTATTGGTGTGGAGGCTTCTTAAGGTTATGTGTGACAATGCGTGGAATGCGGTGGGTGGTGGCTTTCTGTTTGTATTGTAGAACGTGCCTGTAAGCTGTCTCTCTGTCTCTGTTTGTCTGTCTGTCTGTCTGTCTCTCTCTCTTCCTCTCTCTCTTTCTGTGTCTCTGTGTCATTGTGTCTTTGTGTGTGTCTCTCTGCATATGTCTGTGTCTGTGTGTGTCAGTATCTGTGTATCTATGTCTCTGTCTCTCTGTCTCTGTCTCTCTGCCTCTCTGTCTTTGTCTCTCTCTCTCTCTCTCTGTCTATCTATCTCTGTCTCTGTCTCTGTGTCTTTGTCTCTGTCAAAGGACATATTCATAAGGAATGGCATGCGGCAGTGCACATGATGATGATGAGAGTACAGTCCTCCGAAATCAGAGATTATCCAGATAATGCGAATTTGCAATGGAACGCCATAACGTCATCTTTATCATCCTCATTCTCATCACCATCACATCATTTTGAAAGAAAAAAGTTCCAGACTCTGACGGACCCTTTATGTCTTGCTTTCAAAGTGAACTCAGGGCCATTTGGTTTGGAGGTGTTATGGATAGCAGGAAATGGGTGGCATAAGGGTAGTGACACAGATTCAGACGATGGGGCAGAACAAAAAAGAACAAGAAGTGCCACACAATAATTTGGATACAACCAACATTATTTCCCCGCTCCATGGTGTTAAGGAAAAGTTTCTTTTTTTTTTTTTTTTTAACTGACAACTCCAGTAGATTGACAATTAACAGATATAGACACATTCAACGATACTGTCATGGACATAGTATTAAACATAGCTTTCGTAACGCGAGTAAACAAAAAACAAAGAAACAAACAAAAGGCAAATACAAAATAAAGTTTTCGTAACGAAACTTGCATAGTAACAACGCCAGTTGCCGTGTTGCAAGAGGTTAGAGTAGTGGACCACTGACTGGAAGGTTGTAGGTACGAATCCCCATCAGTACTGTTCAAAATCATTGTGGGATTTTTCGGCCCCATCCGGCTCCTACTCAGAACTGACGGTCCAGTGGAAATACTGTGATCTCACTGTCGAGTCTCACCCAGTTTCAGTTTCAGCTTCAATTTCTCAAGATGACGTCTCTGTGCTCGGAGTGAATTCCATATGCACTAACGTCACATGTACCATGTGATAGAGAAAATCCAGAATGATCATGGCACAAGCCTTAAGTGTGAACATAAACCCACGAGCTGGCCAGGTCCTGAGGTCTTACCTAGATAGTTTTATAACCCTGGGGTCGGAGGGGAGTGAGGTGGCAGAGACCTCAACTTTTCACCACCACGAGGGCGGCGCCCATCCCCTCTCCCTCGCTTCAAATTCATATTCATATTCACATTTCTTTTAACCAAGACTTCAGAAATGCAGGAAGACTAATTAGTCTTAAAAGGGGTTTGGTACCTGGGAAATCAACCTATCTGTCAAATGTTTTATACCAAGGCAGCCGGGCAATGCCCTGCTCTTCACGATTTTAAACTACCGTGGGATTTTTAGCGTGCGCAGCCAGAAGGCACACGGGTCCGACCGTTTTTAGTCCCCTTCCGAAGGACTAGACGTTCAGTTCGATTTTCCAGTCTCACCAGCTACTTGAATGTGTCACTGGTGGGTGTGTTTCAAAATCCCATGACCGAAGACAGGATAAAGGATGATTGTAAGCATGAAGTACACACAACTCTATCACGCAGTGTCAATCCTAGATATAACTCCTTAGCATCATGATTTTCATCTCTATCATCGTCCATCGTCAGTCCACTGTACAAAAACTGTCCCAGATTCTATGGCCATAAATCCTTTGACTCCCTCACCCTGTCCGCTAGCATCCTTCATTGTCAGCCCTGACAGGAAAGAAAAAACTTAATCCTTTCACTCCATCAGCTTCATCACAGGAAGCTGGTGGATAGGGTGAGAGAGTGAAAGGGTTAAGGTTTTTCAAGTGGCGGATAAGATGCGGGAATGGAAGGGTTATGTTTTTGCAGCCAGGAGGCTGTAGATAGGCTGAGGGTGTGAAAGGGTTAAGGTTTTTCAAGTAGCGGATAGGATGCGGGAATGGAAGGGTTATGTTTTTGCAGCCAGGAGGCTGGTAGATAGAGTGAAGGTGTGAAAGGGTTACGGTTTTGCAGCTGGTGGATACAGTGTGGGAGTGAAAGGGTTAATTTTTTTTGCAGCCAGGAAGCTGGTGGATGAGGTGAGGGAGTGAAAGGGTTAAGTATTTGGAGCTGTGGATAGAATGCGGGAGTGAAAGGGCGTAATGAATAGGTCGGGGGAAAAAAAACTTTTCGAATTAACATAACAAACAGATACAACACAATACAGCTGCAGACAATTGGGCAAGTTGACGACATAAAGCTGGAGGGAAAGAGACCACCAGATAGACTCAAGGAGAAAATATTGGACGACTTGCAGGGTGGCTGAGGACATAGAGGGTGGAAGATGTGCTTGAGGCAACAAGGGATAGGTGCATATGGAGGGCCATGATCGCCAACGCCATGCGGGGGGTGGGGGCACATGATGATGATGACGACATACACATAGTAATATCGCTCTGTAATATACCACATAATGTTAAAGAAAGTGCCATGCTGGTAAGGAAGGGGGGGGGGGGCTGTTAGGTTCGCTTCTTAGGTAAACTAATTTTTTTTCCTTTTTTTTTTAATTAACATATCAGCATGTAGGGTTTACGTGCCGGCTAACACCTAAGGCCATGATTATTATCGACATCTGCGTTGGTGTTGATGTCAGTGGAAAATAAACCTGAGCGAGGGAATGCTCTCTTGAGGAAATTGAAACTGAGATAAACAAAGTGAGTTTTGGTGTGTGTGTGTGTGTGTGTGTGTGTGTGTGTGTGTGTGTGTGTGTGTGTGTGTGTGTGTGTGTGTGTGTAAGGAAACTGAAACTGAGATAAACAAAGTGAGTGAGTGTGTGTGTGTGTGTGTGTGTGTGTGTGTGTGTGTGTGTGTGTGTGTGTGTGTGTGTGAGCGTGTGTGTGTGCGTGTGTGTTGTGTGTGCGTGAGTGTGTTGTGTGTGTGTTGTGTGTGTGTGTGTGTGTCTGTGTCTGTGTGTGTGTCTGTGTGTTCGTGTGTGTGTGCTTGTGTGTGTGTGAGTGTGTTCGTTCTTGATTTAACGTCTTTTCACTATAAGTGATATTAGACGGGTAAAAATGGCAGGGAGGATGATTTTTTTTTTGGGGGGGGGGGGAGGGGATAGAGGGGAACAGAGTAAGAGACGGAAAAAAAATTAAAAGGAATCGGCAATTTAGCTGCTCTGTCAACTACGTTGTTACCGTGAAGACCAACGTGAGAAGGCACCCAGCATAAACTAATTTCCGAGCCATTTATCTTTAAACAGTGTATTAGATGATTTGCCTCAATTATTAAATCAGGTCTTGTGTCTGTATCAAAAGACTGTAAGGCATATAATACAGATTTTGAATCAACAAAGAGAACTGCTTTGAAAGACACAGGCCGAAGGCTTATTAAATAATAGAACGCTTGAACAACAGCGACCAATTCTGCTGTATATATAGATATATTTGCCCCAATGAAAAAAGACTTTTTTAATGTTAGATTTTGGAACATAAAACGCTGCTCCAGCGCTCTGATTTGCTAAGACTGACCCATCAGTAAAAATGTGGAGGTGGGTACAGTACTTTTCGTCGATGTGTTCACAAGCTGTGGATAGCGTAATGTTGACATTATCATCTTTTTTAACGTCTGCATAATCGAGATCAAACGTGGCCTTTAGCATTTCCCATGTAGGGATAGACGTTAACGTTGGTTTCTCGGCTATTTCATCCATAGTTATGCTGGATTGTTTGATCAGGTCAGATATGTAAGTTGCGGTTTTCATTTGTGATGAAATGTTTTTTGCTCGTTTTGGAAAGTCAATATCAGACCTGATTTTAATTTCTTTGTTCACAAAATTATTCGCTTGTGAAGTAGTTCTCATTGCAAACTTTGCTGTAGCTAGCTCACGATGGTTGTTTAGAGGTAGAATTCCAGCAACTTTATACGTTTCCAGAGTAGAAGCATGAGTTGGTACACCTAGTGCAATTTTAAGACTTTTGCAGTCCAAGTTCTGAATCTTTTTTAGTAAATATTTAGGTGCATTGAAAAAAACTTCTTGCGCGTAGGATAATTTAGACCTGACCAGCGCTGTTGACAGATGAATCAGTATATTTGTATCCATTCCACAGGGTAATTTGCTTATTATCTTTAGAAAATTTAAGGTTTTTCGTGCTTTTGTTAAAATATAATCAAAATGGACATTCCAGCTTAATTTCGACGTGATGTAAACTCCCAGAAATTTTACGACCTTTTTGTAAGTTAACACTTCAGCAAGCAATTTGAAAGTAGGCAAGTTATTTGAGTTACCACCAGGATCAAACAGCATCATGTTAGTTTTTTTCTGCCGACAACGACAGACCATTTTCTAACATATAGTTTCCAAGGTTATCAAGATCAATTTGATACAATTTCCTGATGTAATTCCGTGTTCTCTGTGGAGTTGTCTTTTTTAAAGTGTGTGTATGTAAGTTTGTGTGTGTGAGTGTGTGTGTGTATGTGTGAGTGTATGTGAGTGTGTGATGTGTGTATATGTGTGTGTGTATGAGTGTGTGTGTGTGTGATGTTTATTTATGTGTATGTTTATGTGTATGTGTGTGTATGTGTGGGTGTAGGTGTGTATGTGGGTATGTGTGTATGTGTATGTATGTGTGTATATATGTGTGTATATATATATATATATTGTGTGTGTGTGTGTGTGTGTGTGTGTCTGTCTGTCTGTCTGTCCGTGTCTGTGTTTAATGTAACACACTGCTTGCACTGTGTATTCAAAACAACACATCAGAGAAAAATCGGACCAACGAGAAACAAAACAACACACAAGGACACACACACACACACACACACACACACACACACACACACACACACACACACACACACATACACACACACACACACACACATAAATGCACACACACACACGCACACACACATACACAGATACACACGCACATACACACACACAAATGCACAGACACACAAACATACACAACAGAAATGCACACATACACACAGACACATACACAGGCATACACACACAGGCATACACACACGTGCATACACATGCACACACACACATGCACACACACACACACACACACACACACACACACACACACACACACACACACACACACACACACACACACACACACACATTGTTAACGAACTTAAAACACAGGAAATCGCCGTTGTTGTTTTTGTTGTTGTTATTTTTTATTAACCCAGATGTTAGACAGTGTATGAATATGAATACAAGCAACACATGCTCTAACGTCACGACTTTAAACCAAACTTTATTCACAACAAGGACGTAGTACAAATTTAACAATATTATCACTGCCACTGTACGTGTATACACGAACACTTTCATATTAAAACAATCTGAACCTTCCCCTCCTCAAAAATAATTGTTTTCTGAATCATTTTTTTAGAATCAAAATTGATAATTTTCATATACCCTCTTCACTCCTGTATTCCCTCCCCCCCCCCCTCCCCTTTTTTTTTGTTTTTTGTTTTTGTCTAAAATCACTTTAGTGAATAGACATTAAATCGAAGACCACCACCACCACTACAATCCGAACGAGCTTAAAATCGAACAAAATTAACAACAGCAACTGCATATCACAAACATCTTTCTGCCAGAACAGTCTTCTTCTTTAACCCTGTGACTCTCGCACCCTATCCACGAACTGCAAAAACTTAACCCAAACGATTACTTGCAGGAAGCTGTTGGATAGGGTGAGGGAATCTAAGGGTTATTTTTTGGGGATTGCTAGCATGGTTGACAGTGCGGGATGCTGGTGGACAGGGTGTGTGAGTCAAAGGGTTAGCAACCCTGAACTTGCTGAAACAAGGAAGAAGAGTTTAGAGTTTCATCAAGAGGGATTAGTCGCACTCAGACTATTTCCACATTCGCTCCACCCAAAATCTGCCAGCAATAATCACCCATAACTAGAATGTCTCTAAGTATTCATCACACACACTCACACACATACACCCATCCACCCACACACACAGAACACACACAACCACAAAACCACCCATGACTGGAATATGTCTCTAAGTATTCATCATTACAACACACACACACGCGCACACACACACACACACACACAAACACACACACACACACACACACACACACACACACAACACACACACACACACACACGTACACACACACGCACACAAACACACACATATACATGCACACACAAACACAACCACCCATGACTAGCGTATGTCCCTAAGTATTTATCACATACTCACACACACACACACACACACACACACACACACACACACACACACACACACACACACACAACACACACACACACACACAACATGCACACGCATGCACACACATCCATCATCAGGTGCCCTACCGCATGGCGTTGGTGATCATGGACTTCCATCTGTCTCTATCTCTCGTTGCCCCTAGCATCTCCCCCACCCTCTCCGTCCCCAGCCAATCTGCAAGTCCGTCCAGCATTTTCTCCCTGGGTCTACCTGGTGCTCTCTTTCCCTCCAGCGTTCCCATTGTGACCAGGTGCCCCAAATCCCCCTTCCTCATAAAATGGCCTACAAATGTTGCCTGTCTTTTCCTAATCTTCCTTATGACTGATCTACTTGTGTCTGCACACATATGCACACAAAAACAAAACAAATTCTATGACTAAAATATGTTGCTAAGTATTCATCACACTCACAAATTAAACACCCACAACTAGAATATGCCTCTAAGTATTCATTGTCAATAAAAAAAAAAATGAACACCTTGACTAGAATATCTCTCTAAGCATTCATTGTTTTTGCTGTTTCAGTAACCATGACTAAAATCACGATTAATGGACGTGACGATGCTGTTTTGGGACAACTCAGAGCAACACATGTCTACACATTCTTGTAACGAAAAAACAGAGTGGAAGAAAGAAAACAAGAAAGAAAAAGAAGAAGAAGAAACAAAGAAACAAAGGAAGAAAGAAGGTCCAGTATCAGGGGAGATGATCACTATCCAGTGAGTGGAATCCAGGAAGGAGGGAAGAAGTCCTCAGGATGTTGAATCTCCACAGCTAAGGGAGGGTTGTGTAGCAGGTCTTTGGGGTCCCAGTAATACAGCACCTTCCCCCCTGACAAATAGCCACCCCACCACCCATATGTCCCAACCGTCATGATCACGTGATCACACGAAGCCAACACCGCCATGTGCACTTCTGCCGTCGCTGGGCCTGCGATGACGTAATCAGTCGTGTTCAGAACGTTCTTGCACCAAGCTGGATCATCGGAGACGACGATGAAAATGACGTCATGGTACTTGTGACGCATGTAGTCCATGGCTTTCATGATATAGGAGGCAGGAGCCACATGGTAACCTTTCTTAATGTGATAATGCGTCAGCATGTCTCCACGACGCACGTGAATACCTACACGTGTCTGTGTTCCTACTTTTGTAGAATGCTCGCTCAGTATCTTTTGAGCAGCTGACCGAACATGCTCTTTAAAAGTAAATTCCTTTGTAATCGTCTCACGCATGAAATCAAAGTATTTCCACGATTGAAAATATTGCATAACCTTCGTATTCGTTTGCTCTAACTTCTCAAATGTCCGATCATAGGATGAGAAGAATTTTTCGCTGACAACTTTGAAGTGAACTTGAGGCCAGTCATGGATGTGGGTCACTCTGAAGGTGTCCTGCAGTTTGGAGGAGGATGAATAGAGTGGAATCATCTGGTTCCTGTGGGCGATTCCTAGCAGAGCAGCATATTCAAACATGCGGTTGCCTAAAGCGCCAGTTATAGCTGTGGTGATGAAGAATCCTCCGCTCTTGGCAGGCGAAAGAGAAGTAGGCATTTCAGGCACGCGGACAAGCCCCTCAAACAATCCCTGCTTGGGATCATGAGAACCTGACCGAACACGTACTGTTGCTGACATATCTCCAGGACCCAACCCTTTTTGTGACGGTACAATCAACTCACCAGAACTTACGGCTTGTTGCTGTTTTGAAATCTTCATCTTATAAGACCATCTTGTGCTGGCATTCTCATCTCGCCAGGAGCCACAACTGTCTGTGGTGGTATCATCTCATGATATATATTCCTGGGAATGGAATACAGGCGAGGACGGTCCAGCGTCACAATCGCTGTCATCAGATATACGAGCAACACTATCAAGCAAGCTACCTTGCACACATAACGACTAATTGATCTTCTCCCAAAAAATATCGCTTTCATACTGTCTATTTCTGTTGAAACTTTGGCTCTTTAAAATACGCCAAGTGGAATCAAACGGAACGAAGAACACGCAGCGTGCAAACTTGATCTGCAATATTTATCAGCGCAAACTTATTATCTGCGATGTGCTTATCAAACGAAACTTGCAGAGGATAAAACTTGTCCAAACACAGTCAATGATTCCAAAAAGCAGACCATACCGTCTAGGAAACACAGCATCACATTTAGTAGAAGCTCATGATTTAATCAATCAGTTATCGAATTAACCAGATCAGTTTTAGGAAAATTGATGGAATGTGATCAGACTATCAAAACAAATGTGGCCCAGATAGAGTTCGACTATTTACGAAAGATGATTCAGTATCCAGTCTGTGACTGAATTCCGTACCAGTGGAGGCAAAGTTATTAGGGCTGAGAATGAGGTTGTCACTGTCAATGATACTTTCACTTTCATTTATCTCAAGAATGGGATCTTACAGCCGCTTACTAGACAGTCGTTGGAGGCTTTGTTCGATCATGAGGCTCAATCTTCATGGAAGACAATAGAAATATCAGAAATCATTCAGGCATCATCAATTCATTGACCCTCAGGTCTTAGAGGCGTTATCATGTCATAGGTTTTGAAGTAGCAGCGATTCATAAGTCCCCAAGCACCATCAATTCAAACGCCATTGATGTTTCATCATTTGAAAGGTCTTTGAGGCATCATCAATCTATAGGACTTTGAGTGATCATTAATTCATATGCTATGGCATAGGTCTTTCAAACAGTTTCCATGCACGAGTTTTGAGAAAGGATCAATTTATAGGCTTTAGACACAGCATCAATGCATAGGTCTTTAAGGCAGCATCAATTCATGGATTTTTGAGGCATCATCAATTCATAGGTATTTCAGGCAGCATCAATAGATAGTTCTTTGAGGCAGCAACAATAACAGTCTTTAAGGCAGCATCAATACAGATGTCTTAGAGTCAGCATCATTGCAAAGGTCTTTGCGGCAGCATCAATACATAGATCTTTGAGGCAACATCAATATATAGGTCTTTGAGGCAGCATCAATTCATATACCATTGAGACAGCATCAATATGTATATTTTTTAAACACAGCGTCAATCCATAGGTTTTTGAAGCTGCATCAATACACACTTTTTTCCAGACATCTTCTGCTCAAAGCTCTTTGACGCAGCATTGATACATAAGGTCAATGAGGCAGCATCAATACATATTTTCTCAGGCAGCTTCAGCTCAAGCTCTTTGAGGTAGTATTGATACATAAGGCCGTTGAGGCAGCATCAATACATATTTTCTCAGACAGTTACAGTTCATAGGTTTTTGAGGCAGCATTGATGTATAAGTCTTTGAGGAAGCATCAATACATACATGTATTTTCTCAGACAGTTACAGTTCATAGGTTTTCGTTTAGGCAGCATTGATACATAAGTCTTTGAGGCAGCATTGATACATAAGTCTTTGAGGCAGCATTAATACATAAGTCTTTGAGGCAGCATTGATACATAAGTCTTTGAGGCAGCATTGATACATAAGTCTTTGAGGCAGCATTGATACATAAGTCTTTGAGGCAGCATCAATACTTTTTTTTTCAGACAGCTTCAATTCATAGGTCGTTGAGGCAGCATCAGTGCATAGTTCCTTCTGGCAGCATCACAGGTATCCATAGCGTTAATCTGTTGAGCACACACACAAGTGTTGTGATAATGACAGCTGTGCTTTCCCAGATATCGAACATAAAACACTATCTGATGAAACACTGACATCCTATTGTAGTATTGTTCATGGTGGCGAACAACAAGAACAAGAACAACAAGATTTTAGTTTTGCCCATTGCACAGACACAAGGAAATGTTTTGGCTATGCTTACAATCACACTCACACCTCACAACAATAACAATATTCAACATCGGTGTTAGGGCCATGTTAAGGTGGGCTTTTTTTCTGCAGAGTGAGATTTTTGTACAGCCCAAGCGTAGACTTGGGTTGCGGCACGGAGCTGACCGTGAATTCAAACTGTTTTATTCATTTTCTCACACTGGACGGAGCAGCAGGGACGTTTCAGTCTTTTTCTCCTAATTTTTGTATCTGGTGTTTGTTTGTTTGTGATCTTATACTTGACAAAAGCCAGTTGGCCGAAAATTTGCGCCTGTCTTGTCTGGTTGTATTAAATACGCGTTTATATTCTTTTTTCGTGTTTTGTCTGGTTTTAAGTACAAAGACAGATTTTTGATGAGTTCGCCATTTTGATGAGTTGTGTGTGTGTGGTGTGTGTGTGTGGTGTGTGTGTGTGGTGTGTGTTTGTGTGTGTGTGCGTGTATGTTGTGTGTTGGTTGTATGTGTATTTTCTATCTGAATGTCCTCTATGTAATCAGGTCAGACAGTCTTATCATTTATCACTGAACGCGATAACTTACAAGGTATTCTGATTACGAAAATGACGGATGACCTGCTGATCCATCTTTTTATATGTATAGTTCCTCTCCCCTCCCCGTGGGTATGCCTGGGGCTTTTTCATTTATAAATAGTATCCCTATCTTCTGGAAATTTTGTGGCTAGAAACTTCCTGTTTTCTGTCACTCTCATTGTTCTTCCCTTGTTCCTTTACTTTCTGTCATTTCTTCCTATCATTTTCTGTCATTTCTTCCTGTCATGTTCTGTCGTGCTGATCCATTCACCGGTATGGTTTCTTTAAAGCCTTCCCTACTTT
The DNA here is from genome assembly GCA_030674185.1 of Monoplex corrugatus. Classification (NCBI taxonomy): domain Eukaryota; kingdom Metazoa; phylum Mollusca; class Gastropoda; order Littorinimorpha; family Ranellidae; genus Monoplex; species Monoplex corrugatus. Next base: position 23,239,858 of record CM060314.1, read on the forward strand.
CTCTCAGGATTGATAAAATGGCACATATATCAAATCGACTGCATTTTTGTCTCTAAGGAAATGTGATGTGCAGTAGCAAGTTTGGGTAACTTAGGCCAGTTTTTATATATGTATTAAAGTTTCTCTTGTGTTTAATTTGCGTTCAGGTTTGTAATTTTAAACTGCCTGATGATAAATTAGACAGGGTGGTCAACACCAGGAGCATATCTTTAAATTATGTGCGGGAATGCATTGAGATGGGCACTTAATTTTCTTTTATCAATTTTTTCAGAATTTTTTTTTTTTTTTTTCAGATTCGAAGATGTTGAGATTGTTATAGTCCTGATAATGGCTGTGCGCAGTGGGCTTGTGCTTTACACAGTGTCGATAATGATAATGCGTACAGTTCTATGAGCATACACATGTACAAATAATGATAATCGGTATTGTTATTGTATTTTTGCTTAAAGCCCAGCCGACTGCATAGAGCCATATCAGGGCTGTAACCGTCTCAAAACACACACAATTTCAACAGGGGAAAAAAAAAGGAAAAGAAAATTAAATACACATATCAGTGCATTTCCGCACATAATCTAAGGAGATGCCCCTGGCGTTGACTACTCAGTCCAATTTTTCTCACAGGGGATTTAAAAAACATACTTGAACACAACTTTAAATATAACTAAGGGCACTAAAACATATAAAAACGGACCTAAATTACCTAAGTATGCTCCCGCATATCTCATGTGAAAAAGAAAGGGACCTACAAAACCTTGTGAATATACTAGAAATAGAAAGCAAAGGTAAGGGGTTGGAACTAAATAGCAGGAAGACTGAAGTCATGGTGATCAGTAAAAAACGTGAAATCCTTCATGCAAAATAACGGCAAATGGCACGATCTTGAGACATGTTGATAAGTTTAAATACCTGGGAACGATCATTTCATTAGACGGCAGATGCACATCAGAAATAGCCAGCAGAATCGGCCAAGCCAAAACAGCATTCAAGAAGATGACAAGTATTCTTACCAGCAAATGCCTATCAATTAACATCAAGAAGAGAGTTCTTGAATGTTATATAGAACCAATACATGTAATGTTGTACGGTTGTGAGGCGTGGAAAGTCAACAAGCAAAGCCAGAACAAGATTGAGGCAGCCGAGATGTGGTTTCTCAGAAGAATGTTGAGAGTTCCATGGACAGCAAAGAAAACAAACGAGACTGTCTTGATGGAGGCAGACACAGGCAGATCATTCATAAGGAAGATTAGGAAAAGACAGGCAACATTTATAGGCTATTTTATGAGGAAAGGGGATTTGGAGCACCTGGTCACAACGGGGAAGCTGGAGGGAAAGAGAGCACCAGGTAGACCCAGGGAGAAAATACTAGACGGACTTGCAGACTGGCTGGAGACAGGGAGGGTGGAAGCGATGCTTGAGGCAACAAGAGAAAGAGACAGATGGAAGGCCATGATCACCAACGCCATGCGGCAAGGCACCTGATGATGATGATATCTCATGTCTCTAGAGCCCTCCCCCCAAAAAAAACAACAACAAACCACACACACACACAAAAAAACCCCACTTAATACATGTACCCAATTATCAATCCTAGGAGAAAGTACGTAAGACTTTATCGAACACATACAGTTGAATGCCGGCAAGGCAGAAATTGATAGGAGGAAGTGACAGAAAGCAAAGCAACAAAGCAGGAAATTCCTAGCCCATAACTTTCAGAAGGTAGGGATACTATTTACACTGAAAGAGTGCCCGGCATCCCCCATGGGGGTAATGATAATCGTGATTCATTTACAAAAGACACATGAAAAACATAGCCTGACCCACCTTCTCCATCCACCAGGCCCGGGGGTGACAAAATCTTGCGGGTAGTGGGTCAGACAAAAACAAAGTAATTCCTCACACACAGTCATCTATACGACCACACAGAGCCAACTCACACTGCGCCACCAGCTGTAGAAAAGGAAGCCAACGGCCTTTTATTTTACCACTCACCGTTGAACTGTAGGCAACGTGTATATACCTCGCTCGCATGATGGGTGTCCCCGCCCCTTCGCCTTTGCACAGACATAGACAGAAAGACAGGTAACTCGCTCTGTGAGACGCTGACATCGTTCGTCTCGCCATATGAACCCTTTGATTCCCGCACTCTATCTACCAACAGCTAAAAAAATTAACCTTTTGATTCCCTCACCCTACCCATCAGCTTCCTGCGATGAGGGAATCGAACGGTTACCCTTTCACTCCCGCACCCTATCCACCAACTGCAAAAACAACCTTTTGACTCCTTCACCCTATCCACTAGCTTCCTGCAGGATGCTGGTGGATAGGGTGTGGGAATCAGAGCTTTGCTTTGATAGCATGGTTGGCAATGCAAGATGCTAGCGGACAAGGTGCGAGAGTCAAAGGGTTAAGGTTTTGCTTTGCTACCATAGTTGGCAATGCAAGATGCTGGTGGACAGAGTCAAAAGGTTAAACCACAGCATGGCATGTGGTGAGGGGAATGCAGAGGGCTGGGGTCTGCACAAGAAACAGATTTTTGTTCAAGCTCTAACGGGCGAGGTAGCCAAGTGGGTAAACATCGGATATCCAGTCAGAAGGTCTAGGGTTCGATCCACCAAAACCACCTTTGCCTTGGTGAAGTAAGACCTGGAGATTTTGTCCCCGTTTTCTTGGTCAATATGCATGCATGCCTGCCATGAGTGTCTAAACGTAACCCCTTTCTTCGTGTGTTCATGCATGCAAACAGCAACTACAACTTCGACGACGAAGACGACGACAACAACAATAGCAACAATAATAACAACAGCAACAGCAACAGCAGCCACAGCCGCAACAATGACGTCAACTAGTGCGTATACCAACCAGCTGTTTGGTCTTCTTGGTCACCATTTGTGCACCGTCTGCTAACGCCGAAAGCCCTTTGTACGTATATACATACAAACAACAACAACAACAATGGCAACAACAAGAACAACAACACTGGCAGCAGCAACAAACAATAATAACAGACACAACAACAGCAAGAACAGCAACAACAACAGCAGCAGCAGCAACAACAACAACAACAACGGCAACACAACAACAACAACAGTAACAACAACAACAACAACACGACAACAACAACACTAGCAGAAACAGCAAAACAACAAACACAATGACAACAGTATAGTATAACACAGAGAACGCAAATCGATCGTGTGTTTTCTTGTAGGAACTGATAACATTGAAATAAACGAGACAGATGTAACAGATACACAACACAGTCAAGCGAAATAAAGGAAACAGGCGTAAGAGACATAAAACGTTTAAGTGAGATAAAGGAAATAGATACATAAGACACACTACAACTAACTTTTTCTGTCATTAAGTCACTGAAACTGAAAAAGGAAGGAGACAGGAAATGAAAAGAGGGAGACAATCCTACCCAGTATTATTATTCTCTCCTTACTTTGTCGCTAACACGTTCCTCTTTCTGTCACTCTTTCTGTTTAAACGTGTTCCTTTGCTTTCTATCTATCATGTCTTCCTATCATCTTCTGCCATGCTGGCCCATTCACCTGTATCATCATCATCAAGTGCCTTGCCACATGGCGTTGGCGATGATGGCCCTCCATATGTATCTATCCCTTGTTGCCGCTAGCACATCTTCCACCCTCTCTGTCCTCAGCCACTCCCCAAGTCCGTCCAACATTTTTTCCCTGGGTCTACCTGGTGCTCTCTTTCCCTCCAGCTTTCCTGTGTGACAAGGTGCTCTAATTTCCCCTTTCCTCATAAATTGTATGCTTTCCATAAAACTTCCGTACTTTCTCTTAGGATTGATAATTGGGATGCATCGCCAATATAGTGGGATCGTTGGACGGACTGATGAGACAGACATACGATGTGCCATTTGTGCTTTTGGGGTCCAGCAACAGATAGTTCAAACATATGTTTAATAATGATCCCTCTTTCTTTCCAAAACACTATTTTCCAAACGCAGTTGGACTCACAGCGCAATTCACATGAACAGACTTTCTGTTAGGCGAGCTGTTTCCCATGTGGGGATGCCGGGGGCTGTTTTGATATTAATAGCATCCCACACCTTCTGGAAATTCTGTGCGAGAAATTTCATCTTTTTTTGACACTTCTCTGTTTCTGCCATGTTCCTTTGCTTTCTGTCATTTTTTCCTATCATATTCTGCCTCGCTGGTCCATTCACCTGTATGTGTTCGATAAAGTCTTACGTACTTACTGTTTGATTGATAATTGGGTACATGTATTAAGTGCATTTTGGCTCTAGGGAAATGAGATATGCCGAAATTTTAGGTAATTTAGGCCTGTTTTTCATATATGCTTTAGTGTCCTTAACCATGTTTAAATGTATTCAGGTATGTTTTTTAAATCCCCTGTGTGATAAATTGGACCGGAGTAGTCAACGCCAGGGGCAGGTCCCTCGATCATGTGTGCGCAAATGCATTGATATAATATATGTATGTACACACACAATTCTATTTTGCTTTTTTTCCCTGTTGAAGTATTGTGTGTATATTGAAATGGTTATAACCCTGATAAGGCTCTACGCAGTCGGTTGGGCTTTAACCCTTTGAATCCTGCACACTATCCACCAACTGCAGAAACTTAACCTCTTGACTCCCTCACCATGTAAAAAAAACAAACAAACCCAAAACAAACAAAAAAACAAAAAACAAACAACAATTGGGGGAAACAAAAAGAATAGATCAGGTGATCAGCTAACGAATCAATTAAGTTATCAAGCAAGCAAGCAAGTAAGCAAACAAGCAAGCCAGCAAGCAAGCAAGCAAGCAAATAAACACACGGACTAAAAATTATAAGATTAAAGTGCATAATCGAGAATGTACACAGTGTGCATATATGCAGTGTGTGTGTGTGTGTGTGTGTGTGTGTGTGTGTGTGTGTGTGTGTGTGTGTGTGTGTGTTGTGTGTGTGTGTGTTGTGTGTGTGTGTGTGTGTGCGTGTGTGTATGTGTGTGCGTCTGTGTGTGTGCGTGTCTGTGTGCGTCTGTGTGTCTGTGTGCGTCTCTCTGTTTGTGTGTCTGTATCTGTGTGTGTCTGTGTGTGTGTCTGTCTGTGCGTGTGTGTGTCTGTATCTGTGTGTTCAGGTGGATTTTGGTATGAGTGAGGACACATCTGTCTCTGTCTGGGGCCCTTAATGTGGCGTAGGAAAAAAATGGGACAGCACACGTACACGTACACACACACACGCACACTCACACACACACACAAACACACACACACACACACTCACACACACATGCACATACACACACATACACATACACACACATATACACACACATACGCACACACACACACACACACTCACACATACATACACATATACACACACACACACACACACACACCACACACACACAATTGCATACACATATATACACGCGCGCGCGCGCGCGCACACACAGACACTCACGCACACACACTCACACACACTTGCACACACACATACACACACACACACACTCACACACACACACACTCACACACACACACACACACAATCACACACACACACACACTCACACACACAGTTACATATACATACATACACGCGCACGCACACAGACACAGACACATACACACACGCACGCGCACACCCTGTCTGTCCCTCTAACCTCCCCCCCCCCCAAAAAAAAAAGAAGAAAAAAAAAAAAAAAAAAAGCTCTCATTCGCTCTCTCGCTCTCCTTTTCGTTTCGACAAATATTGATAAGAACAGGAAAAACGCACTCACTCATTTGAACCACCTATCCCGCTTTATTATTTACGATATAAACAAAGCAATGCAGAAGACAGCGATAAATTCGTCAATACAAGTGACAGCTGGAAACACAAAATCAAAAAGAATCCTATCGAAACTGCATCATCTGCGTGTGACAGAACACAAACCCTCAAAAGCCCTGACATACACATGGAGGAAATCGATGGAAACACGTCAATATCACCGTCTTTCCCATTGTAATTATCTTCACCGTCCCCACCACCATCGTCACCATCGTCACCATCGTCATCATCATCATGCAGCCTGGTTGGCTTGTGTTGATAGAATCTTAGTCTCGATTTGGTGTTGTCGAGTTCAATCCGTACCATAGCATTTAAAAACAAAAACAAACAAACAAACAAAACAAACAAACAAACAAACAAACAAACAAACCTGCTCGTCACCTTTCTTATATCAATGCTTCAATCGTTTTGTTGGCGCCAGCTTACCGTTTCACAGGTCCCGTTCCTTCTGTGCCCATTTCAATACCTCGTCAACGGGTAGTTTTTGATTAATTAATTAATTAATTTATTTATTGCTAGGCTTAAACAGTCTGGCTGATTTGGATGGAGCACATATGGAGTTGTCCAAGTGAGACGATTTCCCCTTCAAACAAAATCCACAGTCTATCGCCATCATCATCATCATCGCCATTACTATCATCATCATCATCATCATCATCATCAACCCATCTTCATTCTCATCATCACCCATGATAACAATGATGTTTATGATAATAATAATAATAAAGATCGTAATGACAATTATAGCAATAGTGATAGTAATGAGAAGAAAAGGAAGAAGAAGAAGAAGAAGAGGAAGAAGAAGAAGAGAAGAAAGAGGAGAAGGAGGAGGAGGACGATGAGAATAAGAAGAAAAAAGAAGAAGACAAAGAAGAAGAACAAGAAGAAAAAGAAGAAGAACAAGAAAAATAAGAAGAAGAAGAACAAGAATTATAACATCAGTAACAATAATATTGATGATAATGATGACACTATTACTACTAGTACTTCTACTACTACTACTTCTACTTCTACTACTACTACTACTATTACTACTACTACTACTACGACAAAAAATGATACAAAAATGATGATGATGATGATGATAATCATGATGATGATGATCATGAAGATGATCATGATAACAACAACAAAAACAATAACAATGATATCAATTACCACCATCACCATCACTATCATCATCATCGTCATTATCATCATCATTATCACATCATCATCGTCATCGTCATCATCATCATCAAAATGGAAAATGGAATTGTTATTATTAGTATTATCACAGAAACGATTCATGTAGAAACAGGCCCATACCTGTACTTTAGTCTGAGACAAGATGTTGACAATGTCTGGCAAGGCAGACGAACTAGCCTGTAGTGAAAGCTTAGGATTAACCAACGTACAACCCCTCAAGTAGAAACAGGCCCTTACCGGTACTTCAGTGTGAAACATGAAATGGACAGTGTCTGGCAAGCCAGACAAACTAGCCTCTCAACTGATGGCTTAGGATTAACCAACACCTGGCAGCACAGCCGGTCTCACACTTACACGTATGTTAGACTGTAAACGAGACAATTAAACAATAGAGGCAGCTGTACACGCAGCTCTGTTGGGATGTTTTCGAGGATCCCCCCAGTGAAAGAGAGTGGCCCATTGTTTCAGTGGACAGGTTCTGGCCTGTGCTTGTCCACGTTAACCCCTCTTTCATGCATTCTCAAGTAGAGGAACCTTCTCGAAAGTCGTCTTAAGATAGGTGGGGTCAGAGTCCCAGTGTGTTCTGATCCACGCTCTATAAATGAAGAGGGAAAATAACAAAGCAGAATACAGACAGAGAGAGACAGAACGGTCAGAAAATTGACGTTCGTAGTGGGAGATAGGCCACTCAACCTGGCAGAGGTGCTGAGCCTTTGCCAGAAACTTGTAGTGAAGGTACGTTGATATTTTATTTCAGTGTAGAGTTTTAGGGCTGATAGGCAAAGAAGTAGGATTGTTTTAGGACGTAGGCAAATAGGAATAAGAGGATGAATGATTGTGCTCTAAGTTGAACATGCTTAATTAAAGATACTATATTGACTTGTAATGCTATGATGTGTGGACTGCTTTTGAAAGTTATTGCTAGTGTGCTCAGTGCATTTCTACCTGTCTATCTCTTTTCTCGTTGTTGTGTGTGATCTCTATACAGAAAGGCAATTCCACATAAACATCCCCCAATTCCCAGAGCATCACCCAAAACCCCTTCCAGTGACAGATGATAACACTCAAATTCTTCTCGTGATAGTATTATTAACATTATTACCATCATCATCATATTACTGTTATTATCATTATTATTCTTATTATTATTTCTAATGATTAATATTAATATCAATATATTATTACCATCGTCATCTTCTACTTCTCCTTCATCATCATCATCATCATCATCATCATCATCAATGTTATTACAATCATCATCATCATCGTCGTCGTCGTCGTCATCATCATCATCATCATCACCACCATAATCATTGTTATTGTAGTGGATATTTGACAGAAATTTGTTGACTCAAACTTTGTCATGGGATCTTTACGTGAGCTTAGTGTGGGGCCTTGGTTTAGTGCTTTAGCACTCAGCCCACATAACTCATAACTTCCTTCATCATAAAACATGCATATGAATATATATATAATATATATATATATATATATATATATATATATGTGTGTGTGTGTGTGTGTGTGTGTGTGTGTGTGTATGGGTAAAAAGCACCACTGCCTTGTTGTTATGGCGGGAGAGAATAAGGGTAAGGTAGTAAACCCTGAAAAAAATTACCCTACTGCTTTGTAAATTGTCGTGGGAACGACAAAGGCTGGTGGAGAGACCGTACACAAATCGATGGAAGGCAACGGGAAACCACCATCGTACTTTCCCAGGTAGAACATAAAAGAAATATATATATACATATGTGTGTGTGTGTGCGTGTGTGTGTTAAACTGACATTTTAAAAACAATCATAACCTAACCCATAGATAATTTAAGCATTGCATAATGACTAAACACGAAATGTATATATATATATATATATATATATATGTATACACACACACACACACACACGTGTTAAACTGACATATTTAAAACAATCATAACCTAACTCGTAGATAAGTTAAAAGCATTACATAATCACTAAACACGAAATGTGACATTGAAATTTGCATTTTAAGGAACAAATAAAAAAAATCACAAAATGAATTAATAAGGAAACAATAGGTTATGAGCAATATGCTGACTATCTCATCAAATATTAGATTTGAAGGAAGAGATAAGAAATAACGAAATGGGTTTAAAAGAAGTAATGTACAATGAACAAAATGCGAATTGTTATAATACAATATTAAAAAAAAACAAATGAAAAAGTACGAAATGAATTATAATAAACTCTAAACAATTGACAACAGAAGGACATAACTCCTGAAAGTCACGTAGGAATTATCTCCCATGTTGTGAAACCTCAAATCTAACATAGTTTGCGCTACCCATTCAGCTAGCATAGAAGCAGATACAAAGCACAAAAACTGTAAGCTCAACTCCTCGAAATGAGTTTTAAAAAAAGTAATGTACAATGAACAAAATGCGAATTGTTATAATACAACATTTTAAAAAAATGAAAAAGTACGAAATGTTTTATTATCTACTTCTATGCTAGCTGAATGGATAGCGCAAACTATGTTAGATTTGAGAAGTTTCACAACATGGGAGATAGTTCCTACGCGACTCTCAAGAGTTATGTCCTTTGGTTGATATCATAAAAATTCTCCCTGGTCTAAACAATGACACCTTTAATCAAAATTCTCAATTGAATATTCGCACAAAGTTCAGAGAAAAAGTAACCGCTCGCGTGCGCGCGCGCACACACACACACACACACACACACACACACACACACACACACACACACACACACACACACACACACTACATAGTCTAAGAACAGTTATGTGAATACACACTTAAAAATTGTCGAACAAGTAAACACAGTGTTTTCGTGTTGTTGGCTGGGATCAAAATGAGACATAAGATCGATCGATTAATTGATTTGGTTCAGTTTTTACGTCGACACCCACCTCAGATCATATGGCCGACGGGGATAACCATCCCAGGGAAGTGGGGGAAGGGGGACTTCTCTGACCTATACTGACACCACCAGAACAACAATGATGTTAAGATGCCACAGTGAGAAGGCCAGTTTTAATGTAGTGCAACCCAGGGAGTCGAACCCACAACTATTAGCATGTGAATCCGACGCTCAAACCAACTGAGCTACTGGGGCCCGCGAAATCAGATCTCAAGTTCTTATGAACAGACCCAACCATCCTGCTGTTTGAGAAACACCAATCAAAACTGGCAGGCAAGTCAGCTAGGGCACTTGAGTTCAGGGACCAATCAGTACTGGATGTACGGGTCAGCGTCTGATACACGATTGACAGGATCTGTCTAGTGCGCCGTTGTAGGAACCAATCAGCACCACTTCGGCGAGACAGAGCAAATCATCGCTGTGTGTTAAGCAAAGGACCAGTCAGCTCAACTTGAGAGAGGGCTTGTTATCACTGAATGGTGAGTGGACAACCACTGGGCACTGTGGGTGTGTGTATCAAGGCAGCACAATCAACACTGAACCAGCGAGTAGTGAACCAATGGGCACTTGGAATGACTGTGGGCAGTGGACCAATCAGCACTTGGAATCTAATTGAGCAACTGCTCAATTACCATTGGTTGCTTAAATGGGAGCACGAGATGTTGTTGAATGAATGGACCAATCAGCATATTGAATTCAAGCGAAGACTCAATCATCACTGAGTCTTGACGAAGAACCATTTATATTGTAAGAAGAGAGGGAAGGGACAAGTCTGCATTCAGTATGCCAAATGAAAGGTCCATTCGGCACTGGGTGTAGAGAGGAACCAATTAATACTGCAGGTGAGACTGAAGAAACCAATCAGCATTCTGAAGACTGTTCTCTGCTCACCGTAAGCCTGCACACAAAACAACAATCAATACATCAGTGTACAGCCAGCCCTGGTCAAAGCTAAAATAACGCCTTGTGATTGAATAATTTTCCTTTAACTTGAAGACTTCTAGACCTCAAACAACTGCATGGTTGTTCCATCAGTACACCAAAGATTTCAAGTTACATTCTTTTGAAAGTCATTTTGGACGAGTTTTACGATAGAAAGATCGCCTAGATAGAGTTCCATGGACAGCAAAGGAAACAAACGAGAAAGTCGCGAAGGAGGCAGACACAAGAAGAACATTAATGAAGAAAAAAGATTAGAAAAAGACAAGCAACATTTATAGCACATTTTATTTATGAGGCAAGAGAAATTAGAGCACCTTGTTACAACAGGAAAGCTGGAGGAAAAGAGCAGCGGGTAGACCTGGATTGAAAATATTGGACGGTCTTGCACAGTGGCTGAAGACAGAGAGGGTTGGAGATGTACTTGCAGTGACAAGGGATATATTGGTGTGGAGGGCCACGATCGCCAACGCCATGTGGCAGGACACATGATGATGATGATATAGAACAAGTAATTACAAGCAAAATAATAAATAAATACATTAAGAGATTATCAGATTGTGGTAACACAAATAGCTGACGAGAAGTCGGAATCATTCTGACAAATACACGGTACACTACGATGGTTCCGTCTATCTGAGTAAATAAATGGTACACCCGACTGAGGATTTAGCTGGATGTGGAACAGTGTCGACTGTGGCTAAATATGCCAAAGACAGTTCATCATCATCATGTGCCCTGCCGCATGGCTTTGGTGATCATGACCGTCCAAACGTATCTATCTTTTGTCGCTGCAAGTACATTTCTCACTCTCCCTGTCTTCATTCACTCCACAAGTCAGTCCAACGTTTTTTTCCCAGGGTCTACCTGATGTTCTTTTTCCCTCCAGCTTTCCTGTTGTGACTAGGTGCTCTAATATCTCTTGCCTCACGAAATGTCCTGTAAAGACAGCCACAAACAAATAAATAAACGGACACATTACAAAAGAAGCTCAGATCATGCTAACACGCCAATGACTAACGAGAAATAAAAAACAAAACAAAACAAAACAAAAACACCCATCCGGCATAGTTATGCTTGTATTGCTTTTAATTAAGAAGAAACATCCGACGCCACTCTATAGCCATTTCATCAAGCAAAGGGAGGCTATCCATGCGTTGCATGACTCATTCGGACCCAGTCATTGGTTAACTATGCTTGTGTGGCTCTTCAATATAACATGAAAACTTGTACAAAGGAGTGCGGCTATAAAAGTTTGGGGTGGCTCATTCTGAGTGTGTGCTGACTGATGTTCCTCTCCAAACTGCTATCTATCCGAAGTAGCAAGTCTCACGAGTTTTACAAATAACGAAATGATCGCCACTTGCTTTGTGGCCATGCAGGACCACAAGGACCATACAGGACAATACAGGACAATACAGGACCTCAAGGACCATACAGGACCATACAGGACCTCAAGGACCATACAGGACCATACAGGACTAAGGACCACAAGGACCATACAGGACTCCATACAGGACAATACAGGACAATACAAGACCTCAAGGACCATACAGAACCATATAGGGCCACAAGGACCATATAGGACAATACAGGACCACAGACCATACAGGATAATACAGGACCACAAGGACCAAAGGACCATACAGGACAATACAGGACCATAGACCATACAGGATAATACATGTACAGGACCTCAAAGACCATACAGGACCATGCATGACAACATAGGACCACAAGGACCATACAGGACCATACAGGACAATACAGGACAGTACAGGACCATAAGGACAATACAGGACAATACAGGACCATACAGGACCATACAGGACAATACAGGACCTCAACGACCATACAGGACCATATATGACAATACAGGACCTCAAGGACCATACAGGACAATACAGGACCTCAAGAACCATACAGGACAATACAGGACCTCAAGCACCATACAGGACAATACAGGACCTCAAGAACCATACAGGACAATGCAGGACCACAAGGACCATACAGGACAATACATGAAAGTACAGGACCACAAGGACCATATAGGACAATACAGTATCACGATGATCATACAGGACACTACAGGACCACATGGACCATACAGGACCACAAGGATCATACAGGACAATACAGGATCACGATGATCATACAGGACAATACAGGACCACACAGGACAATACAGGACCTCAAGGACCATACAGGACCACACAGGACAATACAGGACCTCAAGGACCGTACAGGACAATACAGGACCACAAGTACCATACAGGATTATACAGGACAATACAGGACACAAGGACCATACAGGACAATACAGGACCACAAGGACCATACATGACAATACAGGACCACAAGGACCATATATGACAATACAGGACCACGACAACCATACAGGACTATACAGGACTATACAGGACCATACAGGACAGAACAGGACCATACAGGACTATACAGGACCATACAGGACAAAACAGGACCATAAGGACCATACAGGACCACAAGGACCGTACAGGACAATACAGGACAATACAGGACCATACAGGACAAAACAGGACCATAAGGACCATACAGGACCACAAGGACCATGCAGGACAATACAGGACCACGACGACCATACAGGACAATACAGGATCATACAGGACCATACAGGACAATACAGAACCATACAGGACCATACAAGACAATACAGGACCACGACGACCATACAGGACCATGCAGGACCATACAGGTCAAAACAGGAACATAAGGACCATACAGGACCACAAGGACCATACAGGACAATACAGGACCATACAGGACCATACAGGACAATACAGGACAATACAGGACCACAATGACCATACAGGACAACACAGGACCACAAAGACCATACAGGAACACAAGGACCATACAGGACCACAGGACCATAGGACCATACAGGACAATACAGGACCACAAGGACCATACAGGACCACAAGGACCATACAGGACCACAGGACCATACAGGACAATACAGGACCACAAAGACCATACAGAACCACAAGGACCATACAGGACCAGAGGACCATACAGGACAATACAGGACCACAAAGACCATGCAGGACCACAAGGACCATACAGGACCACAGGACCATACATGACAATACAGGACCACAAAGACCATACAGGACCACAAGGACCACATACAGGACAATACAGAACCTCAAGAGCCATACAGGACAATACAGGACCACAAGGACCATTCAGGACAATGCAGGATCACGATGATCATACAGGACAATACAGGACCACACAGGACAATACAGGACCTCAAGGACCATATAGGACCACACAGGACAATACAGGACCTCAAGGACCATAAGGACAATACAGGACACAAGGACCATACAGGACAATACAGGACCACAAGGACCATACAGGACAATACAGGACCACAAGGACCATACAGGACAATACAGGACCACAAGGACCATACATGACAATACAGGACCAGACAACCATACAGGACTATACAGGACCATACAGGACAAAACAGAAAAATAAGGACCATACAGGACCACAAGGACCATACATGACAATACAGGACCAGACAACCATACAGGACCATACAGGACTATACAGGACCATACAGGACAAAACAGGACCATAAGGACCATACAGGACCACAAGGACCATACAGGACAATACAGGACCATACAGGACAAAACAGGACCATAAGGACCATACACATCCACAAGGACCATACAGGACCGTACTGGACAATACAGGACCACGACGACCATACAGGACAGTACAGGACCATACAGGACCATACAGGACCACGACGACCATACAGGACTATACAGGACAAAACAGGACCATACAGGACCACAAGGACCATACAGGACAATACAGGACAAAACAGGACCACAACGACCATACAGGACAATACAGGACCATACAGGACAAAACAGGACCATACAGGACCATAAGGACTATACAGGACAAAACAGGACCATACAGGACCACAACGACCATACAGGACAATACAGGACCATACAGGACAATACAGGACCACAATGACCATACAGAATAATACAGGACCACAGGACCATACAAGACAATACAGAACCACAATGACCATACAGGACCACAGGACCATACAAGACATCACAGGACCACAATGACCATACAGGACGACACAGGACCACAAGGACCATACATGACCACAAGGACCATACAGGACCACAAGGACCATACAGGACAATACAGGACCACAAGGACCATACAGGACAATACAGGACCACAAGGACCATACAGGACCATACAGGACAATACAGGACCGTACAGGACCTTCCTTGTTGTGAAGAACCTAGAATCAGGCAGAGCGATCTGAGAAGGTCAAATAGGACTTTTCTTTCTTCTCATCCCCCATTTGTTTTTCAGCAGTATCTGCCTCAAAGGTTTCTGTTTCGTTTATGTTGTTACAGAGCATGTAGTTAACTTCTGCACGGTAAAGGTCAGTAGCAAGATACTGGGGACAGCCCAACAGCAGAAGTTCCCCAGAGGAGAAGTACCAGCCCTCACCCCCACCCCCACCTCCCACCCCCTCACACATGTTTTGGCTCTTAACTACTGACTGTCTGAAGGGGCCGAGCCACATGCATGTCATTTATGACTGGCATGGATGTCATTGTAAGAGATTTGTCTTGTTCGCTTCTTGGTGTCTGTTTGTCCTATTCATATAGCAAGGCAGACAAACCTGCTTTCCCTCTCTCAGGGCTTAGAACTACCTATCAGCCGTTTTGATTCATTCAACAGACGATTCTTCTTCTACTGATATTTTCTTCTTGTTCTTTTTGTTCTTTTTGTTCTTGTTCTTCTTGTTTTCCTTTCTTTTTTTCTTCTGCTTCTTCTTCTTCTTCTTCTCCGCTTTCTTCTTCTTCTTCTTCTTCTTTTCTTCTTCTTCTTCTTCTTCTTCTTCTTCTTCTTCTCCTCCTCCTTCTTCTTCTTCTTCTTCTTCTTTTTCTTCTTTTCCTCCTCCTCCTTCTCCTTTTTCTTCATCTTTTCCTTCTTCTTCTTCTTCTCCTCCTCTTTTTCTTCTCGTCGTCTTACAGTGTGTAACGCATACACGGGCCCTCTACATCTTTTCCAACACGCTCAGAGGTGTCGACCAGATTTCCTCCTTCAGTGGCCGGTACCTTTCGCGGTCCTGGAGGAAACGTTCTGCTGCCTTGGTCAGCTTCTCCACAGGACAGCGTCTTCACTACTGGTGATTAATCCAGATTTTGTTATTCAGCTGATGTAAAGTGTGAGGTACGCGACAGCTGTATAAAAAC
>CM060314.1:23259835-23274116 GCA_030674185.1 Monoplex corrugatus
ATCTTTCGATCTATATGTCTGTCTCTGTCTGTCTGTCTGTCTGTCTGTCTCTCTCTCTCTGTCTGTGTTTGTGTCTGTCTACCTACCTACCTACCTACCTACCTATCTATCTATCTATCTATCTATCTATCTATCTATCTATCTGTCTATCTATCTATCTATCTATCTATCCAACTATCTATGTGTGTTTGTATATTGTGTGTGTGTGTGCGTGCGTGTGTGTGTGTGTGTGTGTGCGTGTGTGTGTGTGTGTGTGTGTGTGTGTGTGTGTGTGTGTCCAAACAGCAGGAGGCAAAGGTGGAACAGGACGACCTGTGGGTGGACCCTGATTCCCAGGTAGTGGTGCCAATGGTCTCTGTCACCCTTCTGTCCTCCACAGACTCTGAACCTTCCACTGTTGTCACTCCTGGCAAACAGACAGTGTGTTGTGTGTGTGTTTGTATGTTGTGTTGTGTGTTTTGTGATGTGTGTGTTTGTATATGTGTGTGTGCATGTGTGTTGCGTGTGTTTGTATGTGTTTGTGTTGTTGTGTTTGTGTGTTTTGTATGTGTGTGTTTGTGTGTGTGTTTGTGTGTGTTTGTGAGTATGTGTGTGTGTGTGTGTGTTTGTGTGTGTGTTTGTGTGTGTGTTTGTGTGTGTGTTTGTGTGTGTTTATGTGTGTGTGTGTTTCTGTGTGTGTGTCTGTGTGTGTTTATGTGTGTGTGTTTCTGTGTGTGTGTGTGAATGTAGTGTGTGTGTGTGTGTGTGTTGTGTGGCTGTGTGTGTGTGTGTGGTGTGTGTGTGTGTGTGTGTGTGTGTGTGTGTGTGTGGTGTGTGTGTGTGTGGTGTGTGTTTGCATGTGTGTATTTGTGTTTGTGTATGTGCGTATGTGTCCATTATTTAACTTTCAATTAAACCAAATAGAGTCAGCATCAATCAGGACACAGAAGGCAACTGTCTCACACAGTAAAAAGACATAAAAATGAGGACGAGCACTGCATTGAACTACACAGCAAATGGAGCTGTGGATATTTTAATGTGATAACAGTACAAGATTCTTCAAGCGAAGATGACTTTTCTTTGAAGAAGTTGTGGCGGCAGTGAAGTCGCTGAAATGTGATGAAGCTGCAGGCATTGACAACACCCCCACAGAACTCTTTAAACGAAGAGGAGAAGCAGTAACTGACACACTGCCATCTGCTACAAATCTGTCACACAAGCCAGTATCTGGCGTCATGGACCCAAATCGCTGATCATCACCCTTCCTGTAAAAGGACTTCATCAACACTGCCAAATCTTATGCACTGTCAGTTTAATCAGCCATGCCAATGATGTAACGCTAAAATTTATTCTAAATGGATTGTAGCAGTAAGCACGTACATACAACTATTGCTAAAGAACAGGCTGGATTCCGCAAATGCAGAAGTATCATCAAACAGATCTTTAACCTGTGCAACATTTGCATAAAAAAACAACTCCAACACCAAACGAAGTCTTATCATGTCTTTATAGACTTCAAGAAGTCGTTTGACGGAGTCCAGCAAGAGGCAATCTGATCCATAATGAAGAAATTGAACATAAGGCAAAAGGTATTCAACACTATCCAGCAACAATATTTCAAAGTTACAAGGTCAAAAGTTACTCTGAGTGCTATTTCAGAGTGGTACCGTACTTCAGTTGGAGGTCGTCATGGCTACCTTCTGTCCCCCACGCTTTTCAGTTACGCGCCTGTATGTAGATCGTGTCAGCACAATCAACATTGGAGAAATAACGCCGAATCAGTGCGAACCTTCACTTTACAGATGGCATTGATGGCCTGGAAGGCAGTGAGCAACAACTCACAAAGCGTGCTAAAAACTGGATGAAACACCGACAAGATCTGGCATAGAAATCAGTACCAAGAAGACAAAATTGATTGCGAGCTATAACACAACCATCAGTACAGGACTGAAGCTGGGAACTGTTCAACATTTCATACACCCGTGCCCCATCATTAGCAATGAGGAATCCAAACAAAAATCATCTCACGGACAGCAAAGATAACAACAGCTTTGTCCAGGCTGAAACCTCTAGGGATGGACAAGAACATCTCCACGAAAACAAGGTCTGGTACTTATGTGCACTAATGTATTCCATCTCCCTACATGCATGCCACACATGTACCGTCACAGCAGACTTGGAAACACAAACCCAAGCCATGTAAATGAGATCTTACTGCAAGATACTAAACAATGAATAAACCGTTTAAACCACCAATGAACAAGTGCTCCAAACCATCGAGCAGCATGCTGGACCACATGAAGATATTCTGACATCAGTTAAGAAAAAGAAACAACGTTGGGATGGCCATGTAACAAAATCCAGTGGCTTAATAAATAAATACACCAGGAAACTGTTGAGAGAGGAAGGTAGAGGCCAAGACAGAAAAAAAATAATGGACTGACAACACTGCAGAAAGGACACTTGAACAGACCCAGGCTTTGGCACTTAACCACCACAGCTGGAGGAATGTGGTGAACAGGTATTTATTGCGGCACCCCAGTGACTCTTTATGGAGTTAAAGGAAAAGAGGAAGACGATTCTGTGAAGAGACTGATAACATAGTCTTGCCACAACCCTTTGGTCAGCCTTCCACAGACAGATAATGCTTGGAGACGCGCACCACTACCTCTTCATTAAGGGATCTGTCGTTGCTCACTGTACTGCTAAGTAAAAAAAAATAAATTTCTATAGTCTTGATCTCCTGCTTGTTAGTGACAATCACCCCTGGTGAAAAGCCACACGCCTGTGGTGCTGTTGAAACATACCCTCTGTTCTACTTCGTCAGCTGAAAAACAACAATTTGTTTTCAGTTGCTCCAACTGCGACAGAGAACCAGCAACTATACACAGTTATTTACGACTTCCCGGCTCAACGGGAATCCCAGCTGACCTTGACCTGTGGTGACGTCATCCTCGTGCAGGAGAAGGCGGAGCACGGGTGGTGGAGAGGGGTCGTCAAGGAAGACAACAAGCGGACAGGATGGTTCCCTTCCAGTTATTGTTGGCCTTGTGAATATAATTGAAGGTATATTTAATTTGATGAAGTTGATGTGATTAATACGAAGTTGACGAAAAACGTCAAGACAAAAGTCTCCCATTTTTATTCCAGTATCCCCTGTAGTTGTTCTCATGCGTCCCAAAATGCCCCATTATTATCCCCCTTCATCCAGGGTCATCCTTCTCTTCTCTGCCCCAGATTTTCCAGTATTCTCAACCCCCATTTATGCCAGATCCCCCCCCCCTTTGTTCCTCCTCCTTTGTCCTAGATTTTTCCCTTATTATCTTCCTTCACCCTAGAACCAGACTTAAGCTACTCACCTTTCCCCCAAATTGTTCCAGAGCCCTCGCCCACCCTTGTCACTAACTTGAGCCCTCATGTCCCAGAGTCCTCTCCCGTATTTGTCCCAGACATGTCTCACTACCACCAGACATATACTTATCCCCCCTCACTGTCCCGACTTCTGCAATTGTCCATTCACCTCGCCATTTGTCCATTGTTCCATGCCCGGTCCCAACTTGTCCAGAGTACATTTACCAACAGTCAGGTACAGATTGTTCCTACTATTCTACCATGTGTAACCATGCACATGCAATACATTTACCTACAGTTATCCAATGCTACATGATCATCTACTACTACTAACCATGTTATCCAATGCTACATGCAATCATCTGCTACTACTAACCAAGTTATCCAATGCTACATGCAATCATCTGCTACTATTAACCAGTTATCCAATGCTACATGCAACATCTGCTACTACTAACCATATCTGTACTATACATGCATCATTGTAGGATCTACCCGATGAAAAGAAAACCCGTCCTAGAAGAGTGTGGGCTCCTCCTGGTTCGATTTTCCCAAGACACACAATATGAAAAAATAAAGTCTACAGAGACCATACTGGATTGGCTGCAGCCCGAGTCTGTATACCATTGTCCTGCAGAACAGGCCAGATTCCGCAAGGACAGAAGTATTATAGAAACAGGTCTGTAACCTGCCCACCCTATGCCAACAACACCTCCAATACGAAAGGGAGTTTTACCACGTATTCCTTCACCCCACCTTCGAGTTTACCATATCGAGAGAGAGAGAGAGAGAGAGAGAGAGAGAGAGAGAGAGAGAGAGAGAGACAGAGACAGAGAGACAGAGACAGAGACAAGAGACACAGAGACAGAGAGACAGACAGAGAGACAGAAAGAGACAGAGACAGAGAGAGAAAGAGAGACAGACAGACTGACAGACATAGACAGGCAAAACAGGCAGGCAAACAAAAAGTGAGAGAGAGTGAGAGAAAGAGACAGACAGACAGCAGACAGACAGATACAGATACAGATACAGATATGGATACAGATACAGATACAGACACAGATACAGATACAGATACAGATACAGATAGTATGTCCAACGGCAGATGGAAAGGAGAAAACCAACCCAGCATCAACACCAACGCCAGCAGCAAGAGCAACAGCAGCAACAGCAGCAGGACCCGACCATCAACATCATCAGAAGAATACGCGCAGCCCCCTCCAGAACCAAGACCTCGTATCAGTTCCTTCTTGATCAGAAAGAAACCCACCAAGAGACCGCCACAGCTTCAAAACATCCCTACTCTCGCCCAGTTCCATGCACAGGTTAGTAGTACTTCATCTCGAGTGCAGGTTCTCCCCGTCTCACCTGTCTCACCTGTCTCACCTGTCGGAGTCGCCGGGTTCAGTGATGGCCACTGCAGTCTTTGACAAACTGCTCTGTCTTGACTTTTGTGGACGGCTTCTTGAATATGTAGGCCACTGATCTTTGTTAAGTTCCAGATGTATGAGTGCAGGTTAAGTGGGTGCTAAACTTGTCGTGAGTTGAGTGGGGATGGGTGGATAATTGATTGTAGGTTTATGAGGATGAGAGGGTTGATGACTGACTGATTGCAGGTTTATGAGGTGAAAGGATTGATGACTGACTGATTGTAGGTTTGTCAGGATGAAAGGGTTGATGACTGACTGATTGTAGGTTTATGAGGATGAGAGGGTTGATGACTGACTGATTGCAGGTTTATGAGGATGGAAGGATGGATGACTGACTGATTGTAGGTTTGTCAGGGTGAAAGGATGATGATTGACTGATTGTAGGTTTATGAGGATGAGAGGGTGATGACTGACTGATTGCAGGTTTATGAGGATGGAAGGATGGATGACTGACTGATTGTAGGTTTGTCAGGATGAAAGGATGATGACTGACTGATTGTAGGTTTATGAGGATGAGGGGTTGATGATGACTGATTGCAGGTTTATGAGGATGGAAGGATGGATGATGACTGATTGTAGGTTTGTCAGGATGAAGGGTTGATGATTGACTGATTGTAGGTTTATGAGGATGGAAGGATGGATGATTGACTGATTGTAGGTTTGTCAGGATGAAAGGGTTGATGATTGACTGATTGTAGGTTTATGAGGATGGACGGATGGATGATTGACTGATTGTAGGTTTATGAGGATGGAAGGATGGATGATTGACTGATTGTAGGTTTATGAGGATGGAAGGATGGATGATTGACTGATTGTAGGTTTATGAAGATGGAAGGATGGATGATTGACTGATTGTAGGTTTATGGGGAGGACGGATGGATGATTGACTGATTGTAGGTTTATGGGGATGGACGGGGATGACTGACTGATTGTAGGTTTATGAGGATGGAAGGATGGATGATTGACTGATTGTAGGTTTATGGGGATGGGCGGATGGATGATTGACTGATTGTAGGTGATGTATGTGTGTGATCTATAGTGGAGAGGATGTGGATCAGTGGCTGTGAGACGACGATTGAATGGATGATGGATGGATGAATGAATGGACGGATGGACTGATGGATGGATGCGTGAGCAGTTGAATGGATGGATGTTGGATGAATGGATAACGGATGGATGGGAGATGGATGGATGGATGGATGGACAGATGGATGGATAGATGGATGGAGGATGGATGGATAGATGGATGACAGATGGATGGGTGGATGGATAGATGGGTGGATGGATGATCATGGAAGTGATAATGGGGGCGAGGGTGATGATAATAACGACGATGATGATGTTGACATTAATTGTAATGATGGTGATTCTCATGGTGATGACGGGGATAATGATTATGGTGATGGTGATGGTGATGACAATAATGGTGGTGTGATGATGACGATGATGGTGGCGATGACGACGATGATAATGTAATGACTACGACGACGACGACGAAGATGACGACGACGACAACGACGACGAAGAATTTAGATATGTTAAAGATGATGTTGCTGATGATGAAGATGACGCTGTGTTCAGAACTCCGTGAACAAGGCGTCCAAATCATCGACGCCGTGACTCCGTCTCTCATCAAAGTGATTACTCCTTCTCTTATGTGTCCTGAGGATTTCTCCAATTCCGTCAAAGGTAGGTTGATGCACTGATTTTGCTGGCCACTGTGGTTACTGCAGATATTGTTGTTTTTGTTGTTGTTGTTGCTGCTGTTATTGTTTTGTAGTTGTTGTGGTGGTGATTATTGCTATCATCACTGTAGTTGTAACGGCTGTGGTTGTGGCGAGGATTTCTCTAACTAGGTCTGATGCACTGATTTTGCTGGCTAGTATGGTTACTACAGAAGTTGTTGTTGTTATCGTTGTTGTTGTTGTTATCTTTTCTTTTCTTTTGAAGAGGGCGTTTGAACAGAGCTGTCAAAGGAACTTCTGATAATAGCATGTTCTGTCTCCAGTGTTGTGACTGTCTGTCACTGTCTTCGTTATCTTACGTTGTTGTTTTTGTTGTGTTTTTGTTTGTTTGTCTGTTTTTTGTTTGTTTGTTTGTTTGTTTTTGTTTGTTTGTAATTTTTTTTTCAAATCACAATGACTTGAGAAGTACAAAAACCGGATCTTCGGAGGGTATGAAAATGGAGGTTGTTAAAATGATTTGATCATGTCTTTGTTTGTTTGTGTTGTTTGTTTGTTTGTTAGCTTGCTTGTTTTTTTGTAGGAATGGGTTATTACCGTTGCTGCCGTTATTTCTTCTAATGGTGTTGTTGATACTGCTGCAGCTGCTGTTGGGTTGGTGTTGCTGTTTGCTGTTTGCTGCTGTTGTCTTTGCTGTTCCTGCTGTTGTTACATACAGGCTTCAGTCTCCTTACAGCCGAACACCGCATTCTGTGGGCAGATAAGTTCTTCAAGGCCTGTTCTCCTACAAGGCGGCTACCGAGGGGAGCTAAGTCTGCGTGAAGGGGAGCTAATCGTGGGCAAGGAGCGAGACCGGAACGGCTGGATGCTTGGCAAGAAAGTGACGACAGGGAAGAGGATGGTTCCCCGCAGTCTATGTGGACCAGTGTGAGTGACCTACAGAGCAGTGATAGCTGTGTGGTGTTAAAAGCCTGGCAAAATCCATCGTACGGCTGTCAGGGGAAATGGGTGGGTGAATGGGGCTGTTTGTAACCATCGTGTAGTCTGCTACTCATCGTGACAGTATGACAATTTCTGGATGGATTGCCTCTGCAACTTAAAAAACAAATGCCGGTCAGGCGGTTCCTAGACTGAACCTAGATGTTTCTATGAACCGCCTAAGGTTAAAAGTACATTGAACCTAGATGTTTCTGTGAACCACCTAAGATTAAAAGTACACTGAACCTAGATGTTTCTATGAACCACCAAGGTTAAAAGTACACTGAACCTAGACGACCTTATCAACTCCTAAGGTTGAAAGTACACTGAATCTAGATAACCTTATGAATACCTAAGGTTAAACGTACACTGAACCTAGATGATTTTATGAACTACCTAAGGTTAAAAGTGTCTTACCCGGTATTTAGCGTGGTAGTTTAACGATTTAGAGACCGCTGTCCAGCATCCCACAAACTCTCCGTGGGATTCCTTCAGGGATCGCCACTCTCCCTAACCTTCTGTGTCTAAAACAGTGCAGCAGACGGAGCAGAAAAGGAAAGGAAATAAACATTTATTGGCAGAATTAGGTAGTATACATAGGGAACTGTCCTAGAGAGATGACTCCTCATCAAACCAGTAACCATCGAAACTGACTTGTACTTCAGATCAATGGAGATGGTCGTCAGTCCTACCCAATCCGTTAAACTGATATGTTTGTCAGATCAATGACGATGGTCAGTCCCTCCTAAAATAATAACTGTTGTCAACTGAATTGTGGTTTAGGTCAGTGGAGATGGTTAATCCTTCCAACTCCATTTACTGTGTAAACTGAATTGTGTGTCGGGCCATTCAGCACCCCCCCCCCTTCTTCCCCCTGTCTCCGAGGACAAATAGCCACTATAAACCTAATTATGTTTTAGGTCAGTCGAAATTGCTAATTCCTCCCTCCCAAACGAATAACTATTGTAAACTGACTTGTGTATCAGGTCCATGGAGATGGTCAGTCTCTTAGTCTACCAAATATAATTTTTCAATGGGAATCTCTGCAACAGAATTTTTTTTCTTCTCACAGGCAAGGAAAAAATAACCAAAAACAAGAAAAATACCCTAAGACACACAAAAGTTTGGTATATTGTCACAATTAACTAATTAGATTTACGAGCGTTGTGATTTGTATGCGATATGACTGCTCTGGCATACCATACAATTCGCGGCCGGGGTGCCACTTGAAGTTGACGTGTAAACGGCTACATCCGCTACCGAGAAAAGCGTAACTCTCATCTTCACCTTACGTTTACCGCGATATACCGATACTATGGTAGAAGTGTGTTCCACGGACATACTATGATCTACGAGCGGGTTGCATTTTTCACGTTTGGAATAGTGTTTTGGCCGTTTGAATGCAAGTTTGGCAGCAAATATTTGCAGGTAAGCAAAGGCTTATTTTTTGTTTATTATGATTTTTTTTTAATTGGGATCAATACTGAAGTTCTCATTAATTTGTTTCTTGAACTTGAATGACATGCGGCATTATAGGGATGATCCGTAGCACGTGTGTGTATGTGTGTGTGTGTGTGTGTGTGTGTGTAAAACTGATAATGCATGCTAATGAAGTGTGGACCCTTCCATTGTCAAATTTGCTCTCCAATGGAAGCGTCCAACGCCTGAAAAACTATGGCAAAGCAGGCAAGTCAAAATCCCAGGACAGATCTCCCCGTACAAGAAAACCAGACAGGAGTTAAGAGTATTGTGTTTTCTTGAATATTTTTATTCTGTAACACAAAGGTTACGTGACCTAGCTCGCCATACAATATTTTTATGTAGTTATCTGTGTGCATCAATGATATAATAATGATACAAATGTTAAGTACGCATGCTTTTTATGATTTTGACTAATTACTTTGCTGTTGATCGTCTGTTTTGTTGTTGGTTTTCTTTATCAATTTGAATTTGAAATGTAATGAAGTATGTTTCTTAATCCGTTAGATAATTATGGTATCAATTCAGTTTCCCAGCCTCTTTTTTCCTTGTCAATTAAAAAAAAAACGGAAAAGAAAAACTTTGATTATTATTCTGGATGATGGATACTTGTTTAAACGTACATGTGTGTGTGTGCGTGTGTGTGTGTGCGTGTGTGTGAGTTTGTGGTGTGGTATGGTGTGGTGTGGTGGTGGTGGTGGTGGTGTGTGTGTGTGTGTGTTTGTGTGGTGTGTTGTGTAAAGTATAACATATTGTAAAGTCTGTATCACTGTATTTCATTGAACATTTAAAATACACTCCATCTCCACGCCTCCCATTAAACTGCCCTTTCTTGTTTATCAACAGGGCAATAAAGTCTTCTGTATTCTGTGTGATGTAACAGCTTTTGTTTATCAACAAGGCAATAAAGTGTTCTGTATTCCGTGTGATGTAACAGCTTTTGTTTATCAACAGGGCAATAAAGTGCTCTGTATTCCGTGTGATGTAACAGCTTTTGTTTATCAACAGGGCAATAAAATATTCTGTATTCCGTGTGATGTAACAGCTTTCGTTCGTCTTATTTTGCAGCCGAATGTACAGCAAACTGCGTCATATGCAAAGAATCCCTTGACAATGGTCAACCAACCGTAAAATTAGGTGAGACTGGATGTAAGATTGTCAATCGGTGCAGCACACAGCGTGATGTTAACATTGTGACTGTTGAAGGACAGAAATTACATAGAAAATGCCGGATTGACTATACAAATGCCAAAGCAATAAAGATATAATATCTAGAGAAGAAACAAAGCGCCTGTAGAGATGACCCAAGGCCATCCAGACGATCCTTTCAGCCTGCCCATGATCCAAGGATTCACTGTTTTGTGGCACCACTGCTGATGTCAATACTCACAGAAAAGGACATGAAGCCTTCCCAGTGAAAACCAAACCACACGAGGGATTTCAGGCAGCTATCCTAGGTGTTTGCAAGGAATGAGATGACAGCTGGACAAAAACAGTATCTGACAGAATCCAGTCAACATGTTGGGAAGACCTCATTGCATGGGATGCTGTGTACCATGATGTCTTCAGTGTCAGCTTTAGAACACACAGAAACAGTTCTGATTGATTTACCAATGCAAAGAAAACAAAACCAGCTACTTTCTATGAAGATCCTCAACAGGCTAGGCAGGAAGTTTTTCTAAAAGTCTGCCAATATTTGGACGAGAATGATGATGAACAAGCCACATTGTCTGATCTTGTATCAAAAGTGCAGGAGTTTTGCGGGGATGGAGTTGGTGCATACACTACAAAACATATGAAAAACAAACTTATTGAACATTTTGGGTTAGATATATTAATATCAAGCAGAGGCAAAAAGATTTCTGTGGTAACTCTTAGAACAGACAGCACTTTGACACCCACAGACAGAAGATTCAGATGCAAAGAAGAAGAAGAAGAACAACAACAAAAAAAACCAACAACAACAACAAAACCTGAACCTAATACGAAACTGCCACAAAATCGATTGAAAGTGATATAAAAGGAGTTTTGCTATCAAGGATGTGTAGCCAGGATCGGATAAGATCAAGTCTGTCTCAGGGAACTTAACTTTTGTCCCTGACTCACTCCAGTTGTTCCTGAAAACAATCTTCTGTGGAATTGAGAACAATCTGAAAATAGCCGCCATAGACCAAGCCATCATACAAGCTGCAAGACCCAAAATGCTCCTGGCTCCTTTGCAAGTTGGCCTAGCTGTTCAAATGTACCACCGGTTTGCATCTCAGTTTTTAACTAACATCCTGTTCCAGCTTGGATTCTGTATATCGCATTCTAAAGTAAAGAAGTTTAAAGTATCTGCAGCACTGACCCAGGGAACAGACATTCCCGGCATAACAAAAGGTCACACTATAGAATATGTTGCTGATAATGTTGATCACAGTGTGTGCACTCTTGATGGGTTTAGTACATTCCATGGTATGGGTACAATTTCTGTCATTACCCCAGGTACTAGAAGGCAACAAGCAATTCGAAGAATATCTGGAACACTTGAAGATGTCACAGCAGTTAGGAAGATCAACATCCATTTTTACAACCTTCGTAGACAGGACTTGATTGTTTCAGATACACTCAATTGCATGATTTCTATTGTGAAGATCCCCAGTCAACACAGGGCCTTCTGTGGAAGTTATCCTGGTTTTGGTAAATGCAAAGGTGATCAGGTTTCATGAAGTCGTTGAGCCGAGGAGAACATCCTGGGTGGTCATGTATGTTCTGCCTTCTGATGATTGATCTCAATCCAAGTAGTATGAGGTGCATTTACTCTACTTTGCAGTTTGTGTATGCTGAAGCCAGATGTCTTGGAATCAATCCTGTGCTGACGTTTGACCAAACACTTTGGTAGAAGTCCCAGCTGATCGTCCAGAAAGAGCCTGAAGATAGCGACCTGAAATCAATTGTTCTCCATCTGGGAGGCTTTCACACTCAAATGAATTTCCATGGCTGTATAGGCAGGATCAAATGGGGTTCTGGACTTCAGCAAGTGCTTAAGGTTGTGTATGCCCCAATACTGTTGGACACATGCTGACTGGAAAAGCAATGGCAAGGGCTTTGAGAGGTCACATTCTGGTTGATGCTGCTCTGAATGCTATGATTACAGCTATATCATGTACTGTGTACCTTCCAGTGTCACCAGCTGTCATTACAGACGAACATTTATCAGAAAGGGATGCCATGGCTCAAGCAGACGCTCAGCAGTACGAATCTGACGAGTTACACACGACAAAGCGTGAATGTTATCAACTTGATTTAAGGTGAGACGCTATCAGTTACCAGAGAAGTATTGGACAGATTGGAAAAGGAGGTGTTGTTGGAACTACAGTCAGTTTCAATGCTGACATGGTTTTATCATCAGAAAAGGGATAATTCCCGGCAAACCATGCGAACAAGCAAGAGATTTATCATTGTGCTTAGTGATATGCTTCTGGCAAATGGACATCCAACATTTCACAGCCAAAATGATGCAGATTTCCTGATTGTTGAGACTTCCATCAGACGTGCAACTGATCATCCTCTTGTGGTCATTGGAGAAGACACCGATCTCCTGGTTTTGCTCTGCCACCATATTAGCCCAGATCTGAGAACTATCATCTTCAGATCAGATTCAAAGTCTAAGAGAAAAAAAACCCAGCGAGTACGGGATATTTAGTGACCACAGCAGGCCCTTGGAGAGGAGATTTGCCATCGTATAAGCCTGATCAGGAAGTATCTCTCTGTGGAAACAAATGCAAAACTCGTTCTCTCCTTCATAATGTCTCGCATTGACTATTGCAATTCACTCCTGTCCGGTCTTCCTGCCTCCACCACTCACATCCTACAGCGCATTCAAAACAATGCTGCACGCCTTGTACTCAAAAAGAAAAAAGCTGACCACATATCTCCTCTCCTGGCACAACTTCACTGGCTCCCTGTATCAAAGCGCATACAGTACAAACTAGACACCATGTGCTACAAAAGCCTCAATAACGCAGCCCCGATTACCTGTCAAGCCCACTTGAGATCTATCTTCCCTCACGTACCCTCCGCTCTGCCTCCGATCCTCTGACTTTTCGCTTTCCACGCACTAAGCTCAATACCTATGGTCCACGAGCCTTCTCTGTTTCTGGTCCGCTCTCCTGGAACAAACTTCCTCTCTCAGTCCGTCAGCAACCTACTTTTGTCTCCTTCAAGTCCGCTCTCAAAACTCACCTTTTCTCCTCTGCATAAAATCCTGACCTCACTCAATCCCCTCTGCAGCTTGTCTCCACTCGGAGGGGAATCACATTGCAATATATAATTGTATATAATATGCTCTCTATAATTTTCCATTGTTTTTATTCTTTCTCCCCATTTATAGCCGTGTGTGTGGGGGGGGGGGGGTGCGTGTGTGTGCGTGCGTGCGTGCGTGTGTGTGCGTGCGTGCGGTGTGTGTGTGTTTCAGCGCTTAGATTTGATTTTATCAAGATTTTGCGCTATATAAATATTGTAATTATTATTATTATTATAGACATTACTGTTTGTGCTTGCCATCACAGGATGTGATACAACCTCAGTGTTGTTTGGAGTGGGAAAAGGCACAGCCACTCAAAGGAAGTTGAAGGCAGATAACGTCTTTCATGAAGATGCTGTCGTGTTTTCCAAATGCACAGCCACAGTGGAAGAGGTGGTGTCTGTAGGTGAGAAAGTCATCATCTCCATGTATAACGGAAACCGCATCAATGCACTGGATGAACTACACTATTAGAAGTTTACAGAGAAAGTGGCTTTAAGCACCAGCTTTGTACAAGTCCATTATCTACCACCAACCAGTGATGCCTGCAAATATCATAGTATGCAGGCACACCTTCAAGTCTAGCAATGGATGCACCGGGACCTCAACCTGAATCCAGAGGACTGGGGATGGCGTGTAAATGACGACCCCTGAGCCTTGCATGGCTGATCTGCCTCCTGCTCCAGACTCATTTCTTCAAATCATCAGATGCAGCTATAGGACACACTGTGATTCAGGGAGATGTAGCTGTAAGAAACATTGACAGGCCCGATCCACTGTTTATGGTAACTGGCGTGGTGTTACTTGTACAAATTCTTTTGTGACATTGCTGGAGGAGGCGACCGAGGAATACTAGGACAAACAGACCTTACGCATGCTGATTCATGACTGGCACACAAAAACAAGCCGTTCTCTGCTGTAATATTTGCTATACATCTGTTTTGATGACAGATTTGAACGTAATTTTTCAAGACCTTTCCAACGAGGTGCAACTTCTATATATTTCCATAAATATTTCTAAAGTCGGTCATTTGTACAAGGTATTGCGTAATGTGACCCAATTTTCAGGTAGTAGGATAGTGACCTATGTGTCTAGG
>CM060314.1:23274216-23276716 GCA_030674185.1 Monoplex corrugatus
TAAGTGCACGCTCTCTACGGTGTTGTCGTCAACAGAGAAACGGAAAATGGGGACAGGGTGATGGTGGTGGTAACACCTCAAAGCGTCCGTTATGTTGGTGACGGCGGCGACACAGACATACATTCATATATATATATATATATATATACCTAAGAATGGCTGGCAGCTCAGCTAGTTTGGCGCTGAAACTTGTTTAAAATGGATTCATCGTACAAGGTCAATTCCATATGCGATCTCCCCGAATTTGCCAGCGTGTACCTGCCAAAGTTTTTTAAGCCGATGCAAAATCCCACTCACTGACGAGGTCCGCAATTAGGGTGGGATGGGATGGGGGAGGGTGGGGTGGGGTTGGGGGTTGGGATTTATGAAACACTAAGCTGACAACACCAAACTGATCGAAAAATCAAAATTTAGCAGCGAGCGTGTCAGATTTTGTGCGGTGGGATAGAACTGAACTCTAGATATTTCTTCTTCTTTTTCTTTCTTTCTTTCTTTCTTTCTTTCTTTCTTTTTTTCTTTTTTTTTTCTCCTTCTCCTTGTTGTTGTTGTTCTTCTTCTCCTTTTCCTTATTGTTGTTTTTGTTGTTCTTGTTCTTTTTCTTCTTCTTCTCCTTCTCCTGGTTGTTGTTCTTCTCCTTCTCCTTCTTCTTCTTTTCTTCTCCTTCGTCATCTACGTTTTTGTTTTCTGTTTCTATTCTTCTTCTTTTTCTTTTTCTTCTTGTTGTTGTTGTTGTTTTCTTCATTATCATCGTGATCATGATCACCTTCTTCTTCTTCTTTTTCTTCTTCTTCTTCTTCTTCTTCTTCTCCTCCTCCTTCTTCTTCTTTTTCTTCTTCTCCTCCTCCTTCTTCTTCTCCTCCTCCTCCTTCTCTTCTTCTTCTTCTCCTCCTCCTTCTCTTCCCCCTCCTCCTCCTCCTTCTTTCGTTCACCATATGCACGGTCAGACCACATCTGGCGATGAATGTTACCGTTTTTCCCAGTTCCAGCCGGCTGCCATGGTGCTTGGTGGTCAGTCAGAGGAGATGTAGATGGCCATGTTTGCTGTCACTTCATTTGATAGAAGTGACAATGCTGCAACATGTGTTCAGCTCGGGCAGGATGGTGATGGCGTCATTTTGAATTCACAGTTAATACGGGCGTCGACCTGGCTGTAGTCAAGGCAAGTTTCATGCCGCGGGTTGGGTCTGAAGTAGGGAGATCAGGTCATGAATCCACGGCCTGTTTAAGAGACAACCAGCCCAATAAATGAAAATAAAACAACGTAGAAAAAAGGACTGGAAAACAAACAAATAAACAAAGAAAAACAACAAACAACCAATTAATTAACCAGCCATCAACAAACCAACCACCCACCCAACCAACCAACCAACCAACAACAACCAACCACCCAACCACCCAACCAACCAACTAACCAACCAAACCAACCAATCAACCAACCAACCGACCAACCAATAAACAACCAACCAACCAACAAACAAACAACCAACCAACAAACAACCAACCAACCAACCAGCCAACCAACCAACCAACCAACCAACCAACCAACCAACCAACCAACCAACAAACAAACAACCAACCAACCAACCAACCAACCAGCCAACCAACCAGCCAACCAACCAACCAACTAACCAACAAACAAACAAACAACCAACAAACGACCAACAAACAAACAACCAACCAACAACCAACCAACCAACCAACAAACAACCAACCAACCAACAACCAAACAGCCAACCAACCAACCAACCAACCAACCAACAAACAAACAACCAACCAACAAACAACCAACCAACCAACAACCAACCAACCAACCAACCAACCAACCAACCAACCAACCGACCAACCAACCAACCAACCAACAAACAACCAATCAACCAACCAACCATCCAAACAAACAAATAAAAACGTAAAAACACCCACGCGGTGACCTGCTGTGGCTTCGTTCTAGGTGCCTGTCTTCCTATCCATATCTGTGGATGTACTAATGATGATGGTAGTTATAAACACAGTCGTAATATCAACAAGTAGTTTGCTTGTTATTTCTCGTGTGAAACAAACAGAAATAGACTAGACACCATAAGATAAAGAGAAGCGTTGTTGATCATGACATGACATTCAGCGACACGCTTTAAAAATATAAAACGTTGGTGTAAGAGAGCTTATTCCAACCTCATTTAGACTCACTGTGCATAACATATAATAAGACTTTCAGGCTGCTGGGCCATAGAAACTCACGCCTCACGTCTCACGCCTCATGCCTCACGCCTCACGCATGATAGAAAAGTGAACAGACGAGGTCTCTCATGCGCGGGGTCATACAACTCCATTCACGAGTCACGCTTCATAGTTCACGGTTCACGTGTGAGCAGAGAAGTGCGTCTGTCCACTTTTTCGATACGTGAAGTTGAAGTTCCTGGTTACCATTGGCCATTTCAATTCTCCTCACATGCAGGATGGATGACTACAAAGAAAAATTGATCGAGTTGGTCCGGACAAGGCC
>CM060314.1:23281716-23284606 GCA_030674185.1 Monoplex corrugatus
CAGACACACGAAGGCACACACACGCACACAATCACGCACGCAGACATACACAATTTCACAAACAAATCACACACACACACACACACACACACACACACACACACACACACACACACACACACACACACACACACAGGCAGGGGGATGGGGAGCAAGATCATCACAAAGACACACACACACACACACACACACATTCACTTGCACACAAATGCCCGTACTTGACTTTGCAAACTGGAAACGAATACCCTCGATTAAACCATACTTAGAATTGATTTCCTTTATCATTTTGTATTCTGTGTTACGTGCTTCTAACACGAAGTCTAGTTTGAAGCAACATCTGTAGGACATTTTATGAGGCGAGAGAAATTTGAGCACCCAGTCACAACAGGAAAGCTGGAGAGAAAAATAACACAAGGCAGATCCAGCGAGCAAACATGGACAGATATTCGGAGCGGATGAAGACAGAGAGGGTGGGAGATGTACTTGCAGCGACAAGGGATATATTGGTATGGAGGGCCACGATCACCAACACCATGCTGCAAGACACACGATGACTTGTCTGGTTACATTAAAGAAGCGTTCTGGTTCTATTTTCGTGTTTTTTTTTCTGGTTCCTACATGATCTAATGGTGAATTTGAAGTTTGGAGTGTGTCTCTATGTGGGAATTCATCATATTCCGAAAATTCCATTTAAAAAAAAGCCTTCACCGTGTTGCAGTGATTAACGTAGGTAAATCAGCTGGAAGACTTTGTGTTCAAATCCCATCAGTTCTATAAAAAAAAAAATATTCATCGTGGGATTTTTCAGCCCCACCCAACCGGCTCCTACCCTGAATTGAGTGTCTTATGGGTTCATTGGGAAGTCTGGGACCACACAGTCAAGTCTTATCCACTTCACAGATGCTTGGATATAGGGGAGGAGTAGGGAGTGGGGCCCCTACTCAAAGCTGTCATCATCCTTCTGTCTTACACACACACACACACACACACACACACACACACACACACACACACACACACACACACACACACACACACAATACACGCACGCGCAAACACATTCTAATATCACTCATAGTGGAAAGACGTTAAATCAAAGAACAAGCAAACACACACACACACACACACACACACACACACACACACACACACACACACACACACACACACGCACGCACGCACACACACACAGACACACACACACACACACAAACACGCACACACACATACACGCACATGCAAACACACACTCACACACACACAAACACACACGCACGCATGCACGCACACACACTCACACACATACATGCAAGATGCTGAGCTAGGGTACACTCAAGCCTGTTCGATGAATGACTCTTAACAAAGTTGTCATCTTTCTGTAAGACACACACAGATTCTTTCTTTTTCTCTTTTTCGTTTTGTTGTTGTTGTTGCTGTTGTTTGTTGTTATTGTTGTTGTTGTTGTTTTCGACCAAGTTCTGAGAAAGACAAGATGTTTTTTGGGGGGCCTCGAGGGGAAAGGATCTGGGAATAGAATCTATCTCTCCAACAGTCTTGTGCCAGAACAGCTGGGTGAATGCTCTGCTCTTCACGATTTTCAACTGCCGTGGGATCTTTAGCCAACGCAGGCACGCAGAAGGCACACGGGTCCGACTCGTCTTTCGTCCCCTTCAGAAGGACTAGATTTTCAGTTCGATTTTCCGGTCAAACTGCGGGGAAAAGTTGAAGTCTTTACAGGAAACGAACCCTGGAACCTCGAGTTTAGTCACTGACAGATAAACATCTTAACTTAACCATTCTGCCACTGTTGGCAGGATTGAAGTCAAGGCCTCAGATATCGGGTTCACGACTTTCTTAGTACAATAAGAGCCAGTCAGCCCCTCAATAAACTGTAGCTCGTCCAATGGTCGAACGCGCGACCTTTTCAATATCAGCACAGATTTCTGAGCAGCAGAGATAAAGGGGCCAAATGAAAACATAGACAAGTGAATAACAGTAATAATAGTTCCCCCACTTCCTTTTCCTCTCGTCCATCCTGCCATTCCAGCCTCGCTGCTTCAACACACACACACACACACCCCTAACCCCCCACCCTCACCCGCCACCCCTTATTCCATCAGTTCAGACATGGTGCCATGCTGTATGTAGATATATCATCAACATTCATGGAAGCCAGGGATTCCTGCCAGGCACGGTCATAAATATTCATGAAGCCGCAACGTTGGCGTGCGACATAATTCAGTTTGTGAAGCCATTAGAACAAGTGAGAGTGGCTATGCAAAATGTGGAAAGAGAAACCTGTCTGCTGAGACGAAGAAGTCACAGGATCAACTGTTATTCTGGAGATGTTAGATTGTGTGTTTGATTTGTTGTTGTCGTCGTTGTTTTAAAACAAGAAATGTCTTTATTCATTGTAACAGAATGGTGAATTTACAAGATAGACAAGTAATGTGTGTATATCCCCGTCTCAGTTTCAGTTTCAGTTTCTCAAGGCGACGTCTCGGCGCTCGGAACGAATTCCACATGCACTAACGTCACAGGTGCCATGTGTATGGTGATCATGGCACAAGCCCTAAGCCTGCACATAAACCCATGAGTCGGCCAGGTCCTGAGGCCCTACTAGCCTATGTTTTATCTAGTCTATGTTTCATACTGATATTTTATCAGCCTACACTGCAATAATCCCCCGTTTCTTACTACTTTAGACTTTTGTTTGTTTGTTCAGGGCGGACTAGTGCACGCACACACGAAACAAATAAAACAAACAAACAAACTAACAGACAAACAAACAAACAAACAAACAGACAAACAAAACCAGTTCGGTATCAAGCGTACTTCTTGCAGGTTGCACAGTTAAAGATCATGTTTGAAATGTGTACAATGACATTGT
>CM060314.1:23284706-23299314 GCA_030674185.1 Monoplex corrugatus
CTAGACATACACCACACACCAAACACACACACACCACACACACACACACACACACACACACAACACACCACACACACACAACACACACACACACACACACACACGCACACACACAAACATATATACACACGCACACACACACGTACACACACACACGCAAACACACACACACACACACACAAACACACACACACACAAACACACACACACACATACACACACACACATAAACACACACACACATACACACACACACATAAACACACACTCATACACACACACACTTAAACACACACACATATACACACACACATAAACACACACACACATACACACACACACACACACACACACACACACACACACACACACACACACACACACACAGTTTGACAAATGGACGTCTCATGAGCACTGGGACAGGCTGGCTTGACATGGATGTGTGTGTGTGTGTGTGTGTGTGTGTGTGTGTGTGTGTGTGTGAGTGTGTATGTGTGTGTGTGTGTGTGTGTGTTTTATGTGTGTGTGTGTTTATGTGTGTGTGTTTATGTGTGTGTTTATGTGTGTGTGTTTATATGTGTGTGTGTATGAGTGTGTGTCTGTGTTTGCGTGTGTGTGTGTGCGTGTTTATGTGTGTGTGTCTATGTGCGCGTATGTTTGTGTGTGTGTGTGTGTGTGTGTTTATGTGTGTGTGCGCGTGTGTGGGTCTATGTGTGTGCGTGTGTGTGTCTGTCTGCACGCGCGTGTGTGTGTGCATGTATGTATGTATGTATGTATTTATGTATGTATGTATGTATGAATGTATGTAAGTATATATGTGCGTGTGTATGCGCACACGCGTGTATGTATGCATGTATGTCCGTGTGTATTTATGTGTGTGTGTGTGTACGCGCGTGTATGTATGTATGTGCGCGTGTACGCACAGGAGTGTGTGTGTATGTGTGGAGTGTGTGTGCGCGCGTGTGTGCGCGCGCGCGCGCGTGCGTGTGTGTGCGTGTGTATGTGGGGGGTGGGGGGTGGGCGGGCGAACAGGGACGATGGGGTGAGGGAAATGGAGGTGTTATGAGCGATAGGTTTTGCACCAGCAGAATGCCAGAGACAGGTGGTTGTGACCTGTGTGCGTGGTCAATGTGATCTATTTGACTTCACGTGTATTTGCTTCACGTGGCTGTCTGCCTTTGTTTTACATGCTTTTTGTGAAGCGGCTAGTGGCTCTTGTGTGATGTGGCGTTGTACAAGCAGCCATTATTTATAACTATTGTTAACATTGACAGTCTTGATGGAGGCAGACACAAGTAGATCACTCATAAGGAAGATTAGGAAAAGACAAGCAATTTTTATAGGCCATTTTATGAGGAAGGGGGATTTGGAGCACCTGGTCACAACGGGAAAGCTGGAGGGAAAGAGAGCATCAGGTAGACCCAGGGAGAGAATGCTGGACGGACTTGCAGAGTGGCTGGGGATGAGGAGGGTGGGGGAGATGCTGGGGGCAACGAGAGATAGAGATGGTTGGAAGTCCATGGTCGCCAACGCCAAGCGGCAGGGCACCTGATGATGATGATGATGATTGTTAACATTATTATTGTTGTTGTTTTTATCATAATTATTATTATTATCATTATTATTATTATTGTTGTTGTTGTTGTTGTTATTATATTATGATTGTTATTACTACCATTATTATTATTATGTTATTATTATTATCATTGTTATTATTTTCTTCTTTTTCTTCTTCTTCTTCTTCTTCTTCTTCTTCTTCTTCTTCTTCTTATTAGTATTATTATTACCATTATTGTTGTTGTTATTTTTATTATTATTATCGTTATCATTATCGTTATTATTATTGGTAGTAGCAGTAGCAGTGGTAATAGTGGTAGTAGTTGTAGTGTTATTTCATTATTGTTATTATTATTGTTGTTATCTCATTCTGCTGCTGCTGCTGCAGATGATGACGATGATTGTTCTTATTGTATGTGTAAGTATGTGCGTGTGAGTGTGCATGTGTACTTGTGTGTGTGTAAATGTGTCTGTGCAAGCGTATGTGTGTGTATGTGTATGTGTGTTTGTGGTCATGTGTATGCATTGTTTACGTATGTGCAAACGTGTGTGTGTATGTGTGTGGAGAGAGAGAGAGAGGTACTTGAAGCGACAACACATAGATTCGTATGATGGGCCATGATCGCCAACGCCATAAGGCAAGACAAATGATCACGATAATGACATATCTACGTGGATATGTATGTTTGTGCCTAAGTATGCATGTGTATATAAATATGTGCATATGTGATTGTCTATGTGCCAATATGCTGGTTTATATGTAGTTTGTGTTTCTGCGCGCATATCTGTCTATCTATCTATCTATCTATCTATCTATCTATCTATCTATCTATCTATCTGTCTATCTATCTATCTATCTGTCTATCTATCTATCTATCTATCTATCTGTCTGTCTGTCTATTTATCTATCTGCCTGCCTGTCTGTCCGTCCATCTATCTCTATATCGATTGATCTATCTATCGATCTACCTTTCTGTCTGTCTATCTGTCTCTATCTATCTATCTATCTATCTATCTATCTATCTGTCTATATATCTATCTATCTGTCTGTCTGTCTATTTATCTATCTGCCTGCCTGTCTGTCCGTCCATCTATCTCTATATCGATTGATCTATCTATCGATTTACCTTTCTGTCTATTTGTCTGTCTGTCTGTCTGTCTGTCTCTATCTATCTCTCTATCTCTCTATCTATCTACAGATTTTATTTTATTAAGATTTTGCGCTATATAAATATTGTAATTTAATTATTATCTATCTATCTATCTATCTATCTATCTATCTATCTATTCTATCTATCTATCTATCTATCTGTCTGTCTGTCTGTCTGTTTGTCTATCCATTATATGTATGTATGCTTATTTACATGTATATGTATATGTAGGTGCATATTTATTATATGATCCCTTTTGTAGTTGTAGTTGTATTTGTATATCACTGTTACGCAACCCACCCACCCCCAAACAAACAAGCAAACAAACAAACAAACAAACATACACATATACAGTATGTAGTGGTTCCAACGCCAAATTGTAGGTAAATAATTCACCAATAAACAGTTGCAGAGACGTACAACCTTCCACTGTGTGAATAATCCTGTGGAAACAAACAAAACAAAACAAAAACACAAACAAAACACATAAAACGAAACACGCAAAGTACATTAACAAACAACAACAACAACAACAACAACAACACCAGAGGTAAAAAAACAATTCTATGTCCAAACTGTATTGATCTGTTCCCGTCTGAGACGAGACTCGTTTAAGCGATACGCTTTTAGTCACGCAGCAAGCCAACGTGTGTGTGTGTGTGTGTGTGTGTGTGTGTGTGTGTGTGTGTGTGTGTGTGTGTGTGTGTGTGTGTGTGTGTGTGTGTGTGTGTGTGTGTGTGTGTTTTGTGTGTGTGTTCGTTCGTTCTTTGATTTAACGTCTTTTCACTATAAGTGATATCAGACGGATGTGTGTGTGTGTGTGTGTGTGTGTGTGTGTGTGTGTGTGTGTGTGTGTGTGTGTGTGTGTGTGTGTGTGTGTGTGTGTGGTGTGTGTGTGTGTGTGTGTGTGTGTGTGTTCGTTCGTTCTTTGATTTAACGTCTTTTCACTATATAAATTATATTAGACGGATGTGTGTGTGTGTGTGTGTGTGTGTGTGTGTGTGTGTGTGTGTGTGTGTGTGTGTGTGTGTGTGGTGTGTGTGTGTGTGTGTGTTCGTTCGTTCTTTGATTTAACGTCTTTTCACTATAAGTGATATTAGACGGATGTGTGTGTGTGTGTGTGTGTGTGTGTGTGTGTGTGTGTGTGTGTGTGTGTGTGTGTGTGTGCGCGTGTGTGTGTGCGTGTGCGTGCGAGTGTGTGAGTGTGCGTGTGTGTTTGTGTGTGTGTTTCTGTTTGTGTGTGTGTGTGTGTGTGTGTGTGTGTTTGTGTTTGTGTGTGTGTGTGTGTATGTTTGAGTGTGTGTGAATGTGTGTGTGTGTTTGTTTGTGTTTGTGTATATATGTGTGCATGTGTGTTTCTCTGTGCGTGTGTGAGTGCGTGTGTGTGTGTGTGTGTGTGTGTGGTGTGTGTGTGCGTGCGTGTGTGTGTATGTGTGTGTGCGTGCGTGTGTGTGTATGTGTGTGTGACGGATGTGTTGTATATACTCTCATAGTGTTGTTTTTACATTTTCACTTTTGTGTAGAGTTTTGGTTCATTTTTGCTTTTGTGGACTGGAGCACCCAATGTTGGTTTTGGTGTCTTTATTCTGATTGGCTGTGAAGTAAAGGTGTGGAGTGCACGGAGCGTGGAATGCGTGGAGCGTGGAATTCGTGTAGCGTTGTGTGCGTGTCGAAAATCTGTGACTAAAGTCAGTTTACAAAGATTTCCAGGTGGAGCGGTCGCATATCTTTGCCACCTGAAGAGAACTAAATCTGTTTGTCTTTAAGCTGCTATGTTAGCAGGTTGGTGAATCTTTTGATTTTTTGATATACACTACGCACAAAAAGTTAAGGATCACTTGCACAAAAATTCATAACTTTCAAAATAAGAAAGCCAATGCGTTGAAGTTTGGCAAACATTTAATTCCATGCTTTAGTGATAACGATACACAATTGCCTTCAATTTCGAGCAATCGTTTGGTGTGTACATTTGATCAAAGTGGGTACGTATCGAAATTTGATTTCCCAAAGTCATTGAAATCACAAGACAGGGCATTCTGATGCTCCCAAAAGTTCAGTAATGCGTGTAACCGCCATGGCTGTTCTGGCACTCGACGCAGCGAGTCCTCATCGAGTTGACCAGGTTGCTGAAGATCCTCTGTGGAAGCGCCTGCCACTCAGCCTGCAGCATCTGGTAGAGGTGTTGGGCATCCCTGGGAGGGGGGTGGTTGCTCCTCACTTTGCGATCCAGCTCATCCCAGAGGTTCTCAATCGGGTTGAGATCGGGACTGCATGCTGGCCACTCCATTCTGTTGACTCCAGACTGCTGCAGGAAGTCGTTGACCACCCTTGCCCTGTGGGGGCGAGCGTTGTCATCCTGGTAGAAGCCGTCGGTCCCATCTGCTGCAGTGTAGGCACAGCCAGCGGTCGAAGGATCTCATCCCGGTATCGGAGGCCAGTCAGGTTACCCTGTACATGATACAAGGGTGTTCTGTGGTGAAGGCTGAAGGCCTCCCAGACCATTACAGAACCTCCACCAAAGGCCACCTTTTCTTGGACAGTGGTGTCAATAAAGCGTTGCCCTGGGCGCCTCCAGACCCTCAGTCGGCCGTCGTTGTGGTTCATGGTGAAGCGTGATTCATCACTGAACAGGACCTGGGACCATTGCTGACGTGTCCACCTCACGTGACGTTTGCAGAAGACGTGGCGTGCTGCCCTATGGGCTGGAGTTAAGCGTGGCCGTACAGCTGGGCGACGAGAACGGAGGTTAAACCCATGAAGGCGGTTCCGTATGGTCTGCTGGCTGATGTTGATGTTAGTAGCCACCCTCAACTGCCTTCGAATGATGCTGGAAGAGGCTGTTCTTGTCTGCAGGGCTTGTCGTTCAATGAGACGATCTTCACGTGGGTTTGTCTTCTTCGGTCGACCAGATCTGCGTCTTTCATGGACCCTCCCAGTGGCTGTGAAGCGTTGAATCAGTCTGACAATGACCGAGATGGACACCTGAAGTCGCCTGGCCACTTCTCGCTTGGGAACACCATCTTGGAACCATGCAACAGCTCGTCCCCTCTCAAACTCGCTCAATTTTCGTCGTGGAGGCATTGTCAGATCAGGCCTACTACTGGTGGAATGTCTTCTTATAAAGCCAAGCAAGAGACAGCATCTCACACATAAACAGCAGTGCTTGCACGTGCATAATGGTTTTTCCATCTGGCTTGTGCAATGTGTTCAGGCAGAACGGTCCAAAACAATGTCCTTTTTCGCAAGTTTCCGCTTTTCCGTTTGCGGCCAAGCTCAGTAGTAGAGAATCCCGTGCAATTTTCGCACTAACACAACATCGCCCACTTACAGCTGA
This sequence comes from Monoplex corrugatus, assembly GCA_030674185.1. Lineage (NCBI taxonomy): Eukaryota > Metazoa > Mollusca > Gastropoda > Littorinimorpha > Ranellidae > Monoplex > Monoplex corrugatus. The sequence goes on from CM060314.1 coordinate 23,290,749, forward strand.
ACAAGAATTCATAACAATTTGGCTGGACTGAGAAATAAATAACAGTAGCGAACTGAGTTTATTACGCACCTGTTTTCTCATTGTGATCCTTAACTTTTTGTGCGTAGCTTATATTTACCAAAAATTGAGACATGTAGAGATTATGAAGAAACGTAGTTGTGTAAAAGTGAAGTGAATTATTTTGGCAGTCAAGAGTTGTATTGAGTTGTAGTTCTTGATTTAATGTTTTATGAATTACTGTTTTGTGGTTTCGATCTTTAAATGATGTGCAGTCAGTGTGAACTTTATGGTTAATAATATGTATTAAGAGTTTGGACTTTTGAAACATGAATGGCGAATTTTGTGTTAAATTCTTTATTGTAAGATGTTATTTTGTTAAATGAATATGAAGCTAAGTTGGTCATTTTTTGGAAATTGAAGTTAGTGTAGAATATTTGCTGTATGGCAATGTGAATGTAATTTGCCTTCGAGCTTTTAAAAGGCAAACAATATTATTTTCGGATATTGTCTGTCAATCATATAATATAAAAAAAATATGGTCTGGCCATTGACCCAATACATTTTATTGACATTTTTGTAGATGGAATTACTTAGCAAATTCTTTCCTATTTACAGCTTCTGACGTGGGGAGCTGTCTGGTCTGATTAGCTCATGAGGGAGCTACCTTACGTACGTGACTTTAGTTTGAGGGGTGGATACCTGATCCAGTCCCTGGTCCTAAGCTGTTAGGACTCTGCTGAATACCTGCTGTGGGCGTGTCCGGTTACTGACGCCTCTGTTTCGTCTTGCTCCCCAGGATTGTGTGGTAACTATATTTATATAGAGTGATGAACTGAATTCTGAACAATGATTTCGAGGCTGTGAAACAGACTGAAGTGCTGATGCAGTGAAAGAATTCCTGTGAAAGGACTGTTTGGGACGGAAACCTGAATCGATTACTTTCTATTGAACAGTGGTCAATGAACATTTATTTCTGTCTTATGTGTTTGTTGATCCAGTTGGATGAAAATTGAACTGATGATATTTGATTAATTATAAATATTTAAATATACTAATTTGTTTACAGAGGTTGTTGAAGTGACTGAGTGGAAGGTTGTGTGTGGTTGGGGAAAATACATAAGAACACGCACCTACATATACACAATCTACTTTTATTCTATTTCTGTCAGTCACACATAAACCGACTTCTGCGCGTGTGTGTGTGTGTGTGCGTGCGTGCGTGCATGTGTTTGTGTCTGTGTCTGTCTGTCTATCTGTCTGTTTTAATCAGTGAACGCGGAATCTTTTCGTACAGAAATTTGCAAGACCAAACTCTTTCGTTGCGGCGGGAACGTTTAAGTACGCTAAGTGCACGCAATAAATGAACACCTCAGTTTTTCGTCTCATTCGAAACACAAACAGCCGCACCATCACTCAAAGTTATAGTGCACGAGAGAGAAACATCCATAGCAAACTTAGGAATCGAAGTCAGGATCCCAGACTGGCACTTTATTCCACTGTGTCAGCACACCACTGTAGAGCAAGTGGCTCCGTGGTTAAGGATTCAACCCAGGACGCGGGAAATTCGGGTTCGAATCGAATTACAGACTGTGCAAGGACTTGATTCCCACATCCGTCCACCCCTCCACTAGATGTTAAGCCGGGTCTCCACCCGAGGGGATGCTGGGGGCTCTTTCAGTATAAATAATATCCCCCACCTTCTGAAAATTCTGTGCGAGAAATTTCCTTTTTCTGTCAATGTCTTTGTTTCTTTGATTTCTGTCATTTCTTCCTATCATTTTCTGTCTTGCTGGTCCATTCATCTCTATGTTCGATAAAGTCTTACGTACTTTCGCTTATCTTAAGATTGATAACTGGGTATATGTATTAAGTGTATTTTTGGTTCTAGGGAAATGGGATATCCGGAAGCAATTTTAGGTAGTTTAGCCTTGTTTCTATCTACGTTTTAGTGTCCTTAGTTGTGTTTAACTTTGTGTTCGGATATGTTATTTTGGTCCCCTGTATGATAAACTGGACGGAGCGTCTTCTGAGATTATGTACGCGAATGCCTCGATATGTGTACTTAATTTTCTCTTTTCTTTTTTTTTCCTGTTGAAGTATTATGCATGTTTTGAGACAGTTAAAGCCCTGATATGGCTGTGCACAGTCGGCTGGGCTTTAAACAAAAATAACAATAAAATTACAATAAGTGGGGGTCTGGGTGCTAGTCTTTTCCAATGAGACGATAAACCGAAATCCCGTGTACAGTAGGCACTCAGCAACGAAGGAGCTTGTCCATAGCGAGTTGACAAGACACACCACGAGGGTACAGATGGGACGTGGAGCACCAATACCTCGCCACTGTCTGGACAATCACCCCCAAAGCTCCCTACGCCACTGGACAGTCATTTCATCAAGCAAAGGATGAGGGGAAGGGGGAGGGGGAGACTGTCATGTGTCATATGACCCATTCGGACCCAGTCATCAGTTACCTTGTTTTACAAACCGAATGGTAAGGTGGGGAGATGACAAACCCCGGGACATGGCCACACAACACACACCAACCAGGACACTGCCCATCTTAATGTTTGCATCGTTCTGGTGATGTCAGCTTAGTGTTTGATACGTCCCTTTTCCCCATTCCCCGTTTCAAGACCTTACCAGCACATAAGGTTTTGTGCAGGTTAAGAAAATCTGTCAGACAATTGCTGGCATAATTGGGTGGAGCGCAAATAGAGTTGACCGAGTGCAGTGAATCCCTCTTGAAATAACTTCAATAACTTCAAGAACTCAATACGATAGACATATCAACCCTCTCAAGAACCGTTACCCTCTCAGTTTGTTTAAGTCTCTATTAAACCTTATAAACTGTCCCAGAGACGTATGACTCGTCAGTGTCGAAATACATCAGGGAAAAACACTTTGTGTTCCCCAATTATTGATCAGTCTCTGTCTGAGACAGTCTTCAACACATTTCAGTCACGAAGGCGACCCCAAGTCTACGGTATCGCTTCTCTCGTAGATATGGCCGCTCATATTAACACAGATTGGCCACTCACAGATATAAATACTATTCCAGATTAGCTACTCAGCCATCTCATGGCCAATGTTTGCTCCTTTAAATCAAGAAACAACACATTGAGACAAGTTTTAATTTTTCTGCTCCTGTAAATAACAATACAGTGGTGTGGCGATAGTTTGTTCCTATTGAAAAAAATAAACTCCATGCGACTTGTTCTGACAAAATCATCCTTAAATGGCACTCGTTGATTTGCGCTAGAGGTTCGGAAAAGTGACAAAGGATCAGATGGTGAAAATTGGGATTTTCGTGGTTTGAGGTGCGTGGACGTCCGTTCCATCATTTCCCATTCACATGTTTTTAAAAGAATATATTTGTATGTTACAAAATATGATTTTACTGCTGGGTTTGCTGTTTTAGATAACTGCAATCATATTATCTTAATAGTTAAAAATAAACCAAAACGAAAGACAGTCGAGTCAAACTTGATTTAAATCATAAAAATTGCAGAATCTATGATACAAAAGACCGCAAAATTGATTAAAATCATGAAAATTGCAAAATCTATTATATTTTATAAATTAAAGTTTTAATAAATTTCGTAGAGATTTTGATATGCTGCGAAGGTCTTTAATCAGCTGCCTGATCAAAATCTTTGAAGCTTGTTTTTTCAAAATGGAGATCGTGCACTTACAAGCCTAAAAACGCCACATCTCAATGAATTTTGACAATAGAAAAATAAACTTGGTATCATTATAAATTGTAGAGACTTCACTTTTTTTTGGTATGCACAACTAAAATTGCACAAAATGCAGCTTACGGGTAATTTTTGAGAGCGGATGATCCCCGAGGATCGTATTTCATATCTCTGTAATTTTCTGCTTCAGTTTTGGGAGGTTTCTTTCATGTACCAGATTATACCTTTTAGAATCATTCGTGAATTGGCTGCTCATCGTCTTTTGTATTCTTCTAAGAACGGATATACGCTTCAAATTAGAAATACAATTGGCTGAATGATGCAGAGACCAGAACTACAAAAAACAAAAAAACCCAACAGAATCATCATGTGGTGTTGGCGATCATGGCCCTCCATACAAATCGATCCTTTGTTGCTGCAACTACTTCTCCCACCCTGTCTGTCTCATCCATTGTGCAAGTCCGTCCAATGTTTTCTACCTTGTGCTCGTTTTCCCTCCATCTTTCCTGTTGTGAGTAGGTGCTCTAATTTCTTTTGCCTCATAAAATGTTCTATAAGTGTTGTTAACTTCTTCCTAGTCTTCTTTATTAATGTTCTTTTTGTGTCTGCCTCCTTCAAGACTGTCACGTTTATTTTCTTTGTTGACCATGACACTCTTAACATTCTTCTTAGAAACCACATTTCAACTGCCTCAATCTTGTTCTGGCTGTGCGTGTTGACAATCCACGCTTCACATCCGTACAACACAGTATCGGTTCTATGTAACATCGCAGATTTCTCTTCCTGATGTTGATTGATAGGAATTTGTTGGTTAGAACGTTTCGTTCTCCTGAATGTTGTTTTAGCTTGGCCAAAAATATATATTTAACAAAGCAGGACAGGCGTAAAGCATCGGCCAACTGGCCTTTGTCAAGCGTTCTCAAAAGGCAACAAAGGTAAATTGCACAAACAGTTAGTGTAGGAACAAAAAACAAACAAATAAACTAACAAACAGACAGAGAGAGAGACAAAGAGAAAGACACAGCGAGAGAGACAGAGACAGAGAGAAGAAACAGACAGAGAGAGAAACAAAGACAAACTGTGAGAGTCAGACATAGGCAAATGACAAAATGACGTATAGAGAAAAACAGAATCACAGAGACACAGAGACAGGAACATAGAGAGACAGACCGACAGACAGATATCCCCCTCGCGGGTAATAATATGAGAATTAAAACAATAACCATTGTTTTCTAAACGCAGATTTTTTAAAAAAAAAACTCACATCTCCAAGCATATGACAGTCATAAGACCACAGGGATTTCTCAGACCCTTTGTGATGTATGTACCCTGTGTGGTCAAACTGATTGGCTGTACACCACTTCCCTGACGCTGCGTTGAGCGAGAGAAAAATTGAGACACAACGACGTTCTTTAGATGTGTATGCTCGCGAATCCTGATGGCAAAGCCAGGTGTTGACAGAGCAGAATGTTGCAGGTTTTGTTGCCTGTCTCTCTGTCCGTGTGTCTCTGTCTGCTTCTATCGATTTTGACTCAAGTCATTCCATGGTGTGTTTGTCTTATGATCGTCCCTTTCGTGTGAAGGCTTAGTGGGCAGTATAAGAGACTATACCCAAATGGTGATGAATTATTCATAACGATGTTGGGTTTTGTTGTTGTTGTTGTTGTTGTTGTTGTTTTAGTTCTGTGAATCTCATACTTTTCCTCACATTCCCTTTCTGGTTTTTGTTTCAGTCTATTTTTGTATAGACTAGGGCGAATTGTATGTGTGTGTGTGTGTGTGTGTGTGTGTGTGTGTGTGTGTGTGTGTGTGTGTGTGTGTGTGTGTATGTATGTGTGTGTGTTCGTGTGTATGTGTGTGTGTGTGTGTGTGTGTGTGTGTGTGTGTGTGTGTGTGTGTGTGTGTATGTGTTCGTCAAGTGTGTGTGTGTGGGTTCGTCTAGTGTGTGTATGTGTGTGTGTGTTCGTCAAGTGTGTGTGTGTGTTCGTCAAGTGTGTGTGTGTGTGTATGTGTGTGTGTGTGTGTGTGTGTCAAGTGTATGTGTGTGTATTGTGTGTGTGTTTGTGTGTGTGCGTGCGTGTGTGTGTGCGTGTGTGTGTGTGTCTGTGTGCCTGTGTGTATCTGTGTGCGTCTCTGTCTGTCTGTCTGTCTGTCTGTGAAAAAAAATGTGTATACACGATTTTGTCACCTTTTTACGTGTGAATCTTTACTAAATTTTCGACAAGGATGTAGACTGTTAAGGAGTCTTGAAAGGGTAAGATAGAAGGTGAGGCACCCAGGTCAAGGTCATATAGACCACAAAACACAACAGTGCCTAGCCAAAACAATCAGGACTTCTTGAAGAAGAAGTGTAAACAGCACTTTCTCAGGAAATTCCGATAACATCTAAAATCTGTTTTTGCTGTTGTGACAACCATTGCCCTCGACATACCTGAAGCTTTTTCAAAGCATATAATGGCTGATATTCTAGATCATTTGTGTAGTTGTTGTTGTTGGGTTTTTTTTTTCAGGACTTTGCCAATACCTAGGGTTTATGCATATGTATATAGGGCTTGGTGTGTTCGTTTTGAATCTAATCCATCACATGGCACCTGTGGCATCAGTGTATATGGAATTTAATCTGAGCGGGAGATGTCATCTTGACACATTTAAACTGGGTCTTTATGGAAACAGAAAAAACACGAAAGAAGAATATGAACGTGTATTTAATACAACAAAACAAGACAGGCGCAAATTTTCACCTTTGTCAAGCGTAAGATTACAAACAAACAAACACAACCTGCCATCGGTGTACTCCTCACTTATTCAGTCGCACTGTCGTGAGTTCGCTCACGGCGGAGCGCACTGAAGCCAGTTTTCAACCCAGCAGTTGCGCTGAAGAAGTCGGCCGGATCGCCGATGAAAGCTACGCAGTAAGTAGCTTTTTTGTCACTGAGGGACAGGTTCAGCCAGGTAGCCATTAAACAAACACTAGATACAAAAAATCTGAGAAAAAGACTGAAACTTCCCTGCTGCTGTTTTCAATGTGAGAAAAGCTTAGTGGGCAGTATAAGTGACTGATTATCCCCAAACCGTGACAGCAGCAGGGACGTTTTAGTCTTTTTCTCAATTTTTTTGTATCTAGTGTTGGTTTGTTTGTAATCTTACGCTTGACAAAGGCCAGTTGGCCGAAATTTTGCGCGTGTCTTGTTTTGTTGTATTAAAATACGCGTTTATATTCTTCTTTCGTGTTTTTTCTGGTTCCTGTTTGCTTGAACGTGGGCAGTCACACTTGTTTTGGATTTTGTATCTTTATGATTATTCTGTTTGAAGCAAAAATCGTCAAAAAATTCAAGGAATGTACCTTTGAAATAAGCTTACGAGTTAAAAGTTGCATTCTTTAAAGCTATACCTAATTTTATTCTACAGCCGCCTCCGTGGCCTAATGGATAAGGCATCGGCCTCCTATATGTCGGATCGGATAATACTGAGTGCAAGCGGGGATTGCGGGTTCGAGTCCCGTCGGAGGTGGTTTTTTTTTTCACTTGGGCTTAGTTGGCAGAGCCACGAACTCAGGATCTAATATCATGAGTTCAATCCCAGCCCCCAACATTAAAAACTGGCCCGTTAGCTGCCCATCTTAATTTAATGTTTACATCATTCTGGTGGTGTCAGCTTAATGTTTCATAGGTCCCTCTTTCTTCTTTCATCACTTCAAGACCTTCCAGCGGATAGGGTTTTACGCAGGCATCGGAAGTCTGTTAGATAATTGCTGGCAGATTTGGGTGGAGGGCATATGGAGTTTTCCGAGTGCAGTGAATCCCTCTTGAACAAACTACAGACTACAAACAAACTTCTAACGTGTGTGTCTAATAATACCTAAGCGGTGAAGAGAAAAGCCACAGAACAACAAATGTGTGGTTTTAAGCATCAAACCCATCAGAGAGATGTTAACATGTCCGTCTTCGTTTTTCTATTCCTTCTCTTTGTCTTTCCTTCTGCCATTCTTCTTTTTCTGGTTCTTCTTTGTTCAACGTTCCTATCTCTTGAAAAAAGACAAGAAAGATTTAACAACAACAACAACAAAAAAGAAAAAAAAGAAAGAAAAAAGAAATCAAGGATACTTTCACATCAGTTGGAGTGTGTTTGTGTGTAAGTGTGTGTGTGTGTGTGTGTGTGTGTGTGTGTGTGTGTGTGTGTGTGTGTGTGTGTGTGTGTGTGTGTTGTGTGAACGTGAGAGAGGTGTGTGTAATGTGTGTGTGTGTGTGTGTGTGTGTGGTGTGTGTGTGTGTGTGTGTGTGTGAATGTGAGAGAGTGTATGTGTGTGTGTGTGTGCGCGCGCGCGCTCGCGCACGTGTGTGTGTGTGTGTGTGTGTGGGTGTGTGTGTGTGTGTGTGTGTGTGTGTGTGTGTGTGTGTGTTTGACAAATAATGTGTGAACAAGATTTTTTCAGCCCAATGTCGGTATAGCTTTACCGATTATATATATAATTATATATATATACATATATACACATAAATATGTGTACATATACGTGTGTATATACATATATACATTTTTTTAAACACTGAGAACATAATCACTCGATCAGACTGCACATCTCCCAGCTGCTTTTTTCCTTACGTTTGAAAATCAGTTCTCTCTCTTTCTTTTCTGTCTGTCTGTCTGTCTGTCTGTCTGCCTATGTGTCTTTCTCTCTCTCTCTCTCTCTCTCTTGTTCTCTCTCTCTCTCTCTCTTCGCTCTCCTCTCTCTCTCTCCCCTCTACCCCTCTCAGTGTTTTTGCGTTTTCTCTTGTTCTGTCTCTTTGTCTCTTGTCCTCTCCTTTATCTGCCCTTCTGTCTGTGTGTTAGTGTGTCTGGCTGTCTGTATCTCTCTGTCTGTCTTTCTCCTT
>CM060314.1:23299414-23301914 GCA_030674185.1 Monoplex corrugatus
GGATCGTATTTCATATCTCTGTAATTTTCTGCTTCAGTTTTGGGAGGTTTCTTTCATGTACCAGATTATACCTTTTAGAATCATTCGTGAATTGGCTGCTCATCGTCTTTTGTATTCTTCTAAGAACGGATATACGCTTCAAATTAGAAATACAATTGGCTGAATGATGCAGAGACCAGAACTACAAAAAACAAAAAAACCCCAACAGAATCATCATGTGGTGTTGGCGATCATGGCCCTCCATACAAATCGATCCTTTGTTGCTGCAACTACTTCTCCCACCCTGTCTGTCTCATCCATTGTGCAAGTCCGTCCAATGTTTTCTACCTTGTGCTCGTTTTCCCTCCATCTTTCCTGTTGTGAGTAGGTGCTCTAATTTCTTTTGCCTCATAAAATGTTCTATAAGTGTTGTTAACTTCTTCCTAGTCTTCTTTATTAATGTTCTTTTTGTGTCTGCCTCCTTCAAGACTGTCACGTTTATTTTCTTTGTTGACCATGACACTCTTAACATTCTTCTTAGAAACCACATTTCAACTGCCTCAATCTTGTTCTGGCTGTGCGTGTTGACAATCCACGCTTCACATCCGTACAACACAGTATCGGTTCTATGTAACATCGCAGATTTCTCTTCCTGATGTTGATTGATAGGAATTTGTTGGTTAGAACGTTTCGTTCTCCTGAATGTTGTTTTAGCTTGGCCAAAAATATATTTAACAAAGCAGGACAGGCGTAAAGCATCGGCCAACTGGCCTTTGTCAAGCGTTCTCAAAAGGCAACAAAGGTAATTGCACAAACAGTTAGTGTAGGAACAAAAAACAAACAAATAAACTAACAGACAGAGAGAGAGACAAAGAGAAAGACACAGCGAGAGAGACAGAGACAGAGAGAAGAAACAGACAGAGAGAGAAACAAAGACAAACTGTGAGAGTCAGACATAGGCAAATGACAAAATGACGTATAGAGAAAAACAGAATCACAGAGACACAGAGACAGGAACATAGAGAGACAGACCGACAGACAGATATCCCCCTCGCGGGTAATAATATGAGAATTAAAACAATAACCATTGTTTTCTAAACGCAGATTTTTAAAAAAAAAAAACTCACATCTCCAAGCATATGACAGTCATAAGACCACAGGGATTTCTCAGACCCTTTGTGATGTATGTACCCTGTGTGGTCAAACTGATTGGCTGTACACCACTTCCCTGACGCTGCGTTGAGCGAGAGAAAAATTGAGACACAACGACGTTCTTTAGATGTGTATGCTCGCGAATCCTGATGGCAAAGCCAGGTGTTGACAGAGCAGAATGTTGCAGGTTTTGTTGCCTGTCTCTCTGTCCGTGTGTCTCTGTCTGCTTCTATCGATTTTGACTCAAGTCATTCCATGGTGTGTTTGTCTTATGATCGTCCCTTTCGTGTGAAGGCTTAGTGGGCAGTATAAGAGACTATACCCAAATGGTGATGAATTATTCATAACGATGTTGGGTTTTGTTGTTGTTGTTGTTGTTGTTGTTGTTTTAGTTCTGTGAATCTCATACTTTTCCTCACATTCCCTTTCTGGTTTTTGTTTCAGTCTATTTTTGTATAGACTAGGGCGAATTGTATGTGTGTGTGTGTGTGTGTGTGTGTGTGTGTGTGTGTGTGTGTGTGTGTGTGTATGTATGTGTGTGTGTTCGTGTGTATGTGTGTGTGTGTGTGTGTGTGTGTGTGTGTGTGTGTGTGTGTGTGTGTGTGTGTGTGTGTGTGTGTGTGTGTGTATGTGTTCGTCAAGTGTGTGTGTGTGGGTTCGTCTAGTGTGTGTATGTGTGTGTGTGTTCGTCAAGTGTGTGTGTGTGTTCGTCAAGTGTGTGTGTGTGTGTATGTGTGTGTGTGTGTGTGTGTGTCAAGTGTATGTGTGTGTATTGTGTGTGTGTTTGTGTGTGTGCGTGCGTGTGTGTGTGCGTGTGTGTGTGTGTCTGTGTGCCTGTGTGTATCTGTGTGCGTCTCTGTCTGTCTGTCTGTCTGTCTGTGAAAAAAAATGTGTATACACGATTTTGTCACCTTTTTACGTGTGAATCTTTACTAAATTTTCAACAAGGATGTAGACTGTTAAGGAGTCTTGAAAGGGTAAGATAGAAGGTGAGGCACCCAGGTCAAGGTCATATAGACCACAAAACACAACAGTGCCTAGCCAAAACAATCAGGACTTCTTGAAGAAGAAGTGTAAACAGCACTTTCTCAGGAAATTCCGATAACATCTAAAATCTGTTTTTGCTGTTGTGACAACCATTGCCCTCGACATACCTGAAGCTTTTTCAAAGCATATAATGGCTGATATTCTAGATCATTTGTGTAGTTGTTGTTGTTGGGTTTTTTTTTCAGGACTTTGCCAATACCTAGGGTTTATGCATATGTATATAGGGCTTGGTGTGTTCGTTTTGAATCTAATCCATCACATGGCACCTGTGGCATCAGTGTATATGGAATTTAATCTGAGCGGGAGATGTCATCTTGACACA
>CM060314.1:23306914-23309414 GCA_030674185.1 Monoplex corrugatus
ATTAGCGTGTACCTAGTGTTTTAGCGTGTACCTAGTGTATTAGCATGTACCTAGTGTATTAGCGTGTACCTAGTGTTTTAGCGTGTGCCTAGTGTTTTAGCATGTACCTAGTGTTTTAGCGTGTACCTAGTGTTTTAGCGTGTACTAGTGTGTTATCGTGTACTTAGTGTATTAGCGTGTGCCAATTGTTTTAACATGTACCTAAGTGTATTAGCATGTACCTAGTGTATTAGCGTGTACCTAGTGTTTTAGCGTGTACCTAGTGATTTAGCATGTCTAGTGTTTTAACATGTACCTAGTGTTTTAGTTTTGCAGGGATGGCTAGTTGATTGGCTTTTTAAAAAAATTTTGTCAGGTGACCAGACTATTTCACGCGTTGCTGCGCTATGTACTGGCTGAGAAATGTAGCAACAGACGTCTGCCTGATGTCATTGTTTCTGACCCGACCCCCTCTGATTCTGCCAGCTGCTCTGTCTACCTTCAAGTCTAGGTAGAACTTGAAGACATATACTACACGTCATTATTGAAGGGCCAGGAACGTTTTTGAGTCAATTTTTGAAAGGAGAAATAACCTATTTTCTCTTACTCTTTTCTCCAATTCGTTGCCGTAACTGAATGGATAAGAGCTCAGACAACATTGCAGTTTCCTTTTGGCACGTGTTTGGGGATTTGCCGATTTGCAATGGGCGGCCCAAGGAAGACAATTTCCACACGAAATTGTCGAATCTTCAGCAGGGTCTCTCTGACGACGCAGGCAAGGTAGCGACAAAATTCGCTTTGCACGTGCAAGGCAAGCCCTTTTTGAACACTACTCCAGCCAAAGTTGCCCACAGACGAGGATAAAAAGGACCCGTTCTTGGTTCGTTTTAACCATGCTTGCAAGACGACGGATGACGGATGAGCAGCGGGGGAGAGCCCTCGCTCTGCTTGATGAAGGCCTAGCGCAGCGGGAAGTTGCTAGACGACTTGAAGTGTCGCATTCCACAATCCAGAGACTGCTGGAGCGCTTCAATGAGACTGGAGCAGTCCAGGAAAGGCGTCACATGGGTCGACCCAGAGTAACGACAAGACAGCAAGACCGCTACCTTGCCCTCTCCGTCCTGAGGGAAAGGGCATCCACTGCGGTGACCTTGAGGGGTCAGCTGAGGGACGCAACAGGTGCTAACATCAGCTGCAGCACGGTGAGAAGATGGCTACATGAGGCAAACTTGAGGTCACGGAGACCGGCCGTCCGACCCGTGCTGTCACCGGTCAACAGAGTGCGCCGCATGACCTGGGCCAGGGAGCACGTGACCTGGACAAGGCAACAGTGGGCCCGGGTCTTGTTTTCGGATGAGTCCAGGTTCACCCTGACCTTTAACGATGGCCGGGCTCGGGTGTGGCGACGTCAAGGGGAGAGGTTCGCTGACGCCACTGTCCAAGAGCATAACCGGTACGGCGGCGGGTCGGTGATGGTGTGGGGTGGCATGAGCCGTGGTACCCGGACCCCCCTGCTCCCCATTGACGGCATCCTGAACGGGGTCCGGTACCGGGACGAGGTTCTGGCGGCCGTGGCACTGCCTGCGCTTGTGGACCTTGGTCAAGGCGCCATCTTCCAGGACGACAATGCACCTGCGCATCGAGCACGCCTTGTGACCGACTTCCTGGAGCAGCATGAAGTCGTCCGTATGGCCTGGCCAGCGTGCTCACCTGACCTGAACCCAATTGAACACCTCTGGGATGTGCTCGGGAGGCGCATCAGGGACAACCACCCCCCACCGGGCACCCTGGCCAGGCTGGTCGACATCCTGCAGATCGAGTGGGCGGCCATCCCTCAGGACACACTCCGTACCCTTGTGGGGTCGATGCATCGGCGCTGTGAAGCATGCATCCAGGCTCGGGGCGGACACACGCGATATTGAAAACAGATTGGCCAAATCTGACACTTTGTTTTTTGAAAAGGGGGGGATGTTCCTTTAAATGCATGTGCTGTTCACTAATGGGTCATTGTGCTAATTTCTTTTTCCAAAACAGGTGTGGAAATGATGAATTAAAACATAGAATCAATTCTAAACATTGTCAATTATTTCAACTTAAAATTAGAGAGGAAGGAAGAAGTGGCCCTTAAATTATGATTAGGAGTATATCTTTTTTTGTCCAGCAGTGATTCCCCCTCTATGTGTTCACTCTTTCGCCCCCAGTCTCCTCCTGCCCCCCCCCCTCCCCCTCCAGTTTGCGTGTGCTTCGTGCCCTATAGTTTTGGTCGTTGTTGGGGGATTGCTTGTCGGTGAATGGTGAAAGTGCGCGCTTTGGTTTGCTTCTTGTATCAAGATTTGGCGACTTATGAATGTCATTGTTATTATTATTATCGTTATTATTGTTATTATCATTAATAGTAGTATTGTTATTATTGTTATTATTATTACTATTACTACTACTACTATTATTATTATTGTTAGTAGTAGTAGTAGTAGTAGTAATATTATCATCATCAATCATCATCAATCACCATCATCATCTT
>CM060314.1:23311914-23325977 GCA_030674185.1 Monoplex corrugatus
CACACACACAGACATACACACACGCACAGACAGACAGACAGACACACATACACAGACATACACACACGCACAGACACACACACACACGGGGATTTTCGGAGTCTTCTTCCCATTGTCTTTGCAAGGCCCATCCATTGAGTGGTATGAATGGCTTCACGGGTTCTGTTCCATCAGAACAAAAAGGGTTCCATGCTTTCTTCTTCTCTTTCCTCTTCTATTTTTTCTTGGCTTAAAAAAAATGTCCGTCAGCATCATCAGTTTCCTCTTTTCCTCACGTTTTTCTTGGCCTTTATTTCTCCTTCTTCATTTCCATCATCAAACAGTAGCGGTGTAGTAGTAGGAATAGCAGTGGCAGTAATAGTAGTTGTGGTGGTATAATCAACAGTAACAGTAATGATAGTAGTAATAGTAGTATCAGAGACTGCAGCAGTAGTATTAGCAGTACTACTAATAATGTGATCGCACAAACACAAGGCATCCAAGGCATTGTCAGGAAATCTTATTCCCGGGTAAAGGAAGGAATGGTGAAGGTAGATCACAAAAGAAATAAGATGGGCAGGGTATAGGGGACTTATACAATACAAAGCCAGAAGAGACAGGGGGTAATGTGACTGACTGTGAGGTATGAATGATATCCACACAGGGCGTCAGAACCAATTTAACGAGTGACTGACCACAAACCAAAGAGGACACCAAGAATTAATCAGAGCTTGTTTCGTGGACTGGGAGCTGGTCATCAGCGGATTCTGTTGTCACAAGCTGGGTTGTCATTACCACGTCATTGTGTTTTGGTAGCAGGGATGCTGGTGATTCTTTTATCTCTGTCCTTCCCGATGGTCATACCACGTTGAGAGCACATAATTACGTCATGCTGGTAAAGCAGAAGTCGTGAGTTCAGCCCTCAGGCGAGCCATAGTTTTTTTCTCTTTCTTTTTTCACGAGGGTTGGCTGATTCATTTGATAGAGCCGTGGACTCAAGATCTCATCTCGAAATCAGCTCCATTCCCTGATAATAAAGTTGACGTTGTTTGTCGCCCATCTCAAGGCTCCAATCATTCTGGTTGTGCTTCACAGGAAACCACTTTTCTTCTCATCTAAGGACCTCGAGAGCGCATAATGTTTCGTGCAGGATCAAAGAGTCTGCCAGATAACTGCTGGCGATTTGAGTGGAGTGCATATTGAATTGTTGAGTGTGATAAATCCCTTTTGAGCAAATTTTAAACCCTAGTCTTTCGGTTGTTGAAAACATTTGCTTTCATCCGATCACCGAAGTTAATTAGCATAGTTACCTAAACAATGTTTATATGGATGAAAGAAGGACAGGCAATGACAATTAGCTGTTTAGTATAGAGAACGAACAGTACAGATCCAAGAACTGAGCCTTGTGGGATGCCATAGTTTAGAGACGTTTCAAGAGAATAGAAACCATAGATTGTGACTATCTGAATATGTCCACTAAGATACGCTTTATACCATAAAAGCACAGTATTACAGATGCCATATGACTCATGCCAAAAATAATGCTATGGTATAGTATATCAAAAGCAGCTGACAGATCAAGAAGACAAAAAAAAACTAAACTGTTGTCATCAAGAGCAGCGAGAAGATCGTTGACAACCTTTACTTACGCTGTTTTTGATCTGAGAACAGTTTTTCAGGCAGACTGGTGTGGATAAAAAAAAGTCATAGGAACTAGGATGGTGCGCTTTTCTTAGAGCATATCCTCCATGGCCATGGGATGGAAGAAACAGGCCCATACCACAGCATCATGGGCTTATGCCACCCCCCCCCCCCAAAAAAAAAAGTGTACTTATTCTTGTTGTTCTCTCTGAAAACCTACAGTTGTACAAGCAAAACTGAGAGCAAAATCCAAGACAGCACAGAGAAATTACAAAGAGAATATAAATATCAGTTTCAATGTCACAACATGGTAGGTTCTGGCTGGTCACAAAAGCTTATCAGTCAGAAAAGGGCAACTTAATCTACCTTACCTATAGTAGGTTACTGAGTCCCTTTAAAATCGAATTTAGTCACTTTTGCCCCTTTTGGTATCCATGATTGGTCAGACCAGTTGAAGAAGGTCAAATTAATGGGAAAATTAGAAATGACCTTGAAGAACACAGGTTTCCCATCTCCCTTCAAAAATAGAATGAAAGGGAAAATATTTTGTATCAACTCGAGTTATGTGTATGTATACGTCTATGTATTTGTGTGTTTGCGTGCGTGCATGCGTGCACGCGTGCGTGCGCGCGTGTGTGTTAGTGTGTGTGAATGCGCGCGCGCGCGCCCGAGCGTATTTGTATGTGTCTGTGTTTGTGTGCCTGTGTATGTATGTCCCTCCAAAGAATGAACGCCCACCCCTCAGCTCCCCCATTTCTCCCCGACCCCATAAGATCCGTATCCTCACTAGTGTAAGAACAGACACGGAACAAATAACAGGAAGAAAACGAGTGGCCCACATTCTGATTTTAGCATCACAAGATGCCACAGAGATAGTCTGATGTCAGCCCATCCCCCGGGCGAGACTAAATCTGGATCCGCCATTGTATGGGGAAGGTTGAGGAGTGGGAAGGCGGAGGTGGGGTGAGTGAGAAAAGGGGTGAAGGAAGATGAGTGAAGACGAGAGATACAGTAATGTCCTTGGAAAAAGGACGTGTGAATCAGGTGTCGACATTTTGACGTTTCTCGCTGTCTCTCTGCTTCTGGTTGGATTGGTTATCTTCTTACATAAGTATTTCCATTTTTTCTTGCATGTATTCAAGTTGCTTTGTCTACATTGTGCAGGCGGTATGTTGCTGCGCAGTCTGCATACTCGGTCTTCAGTTGGGTGTGCATTCTCCATGTTGTTTTTTTTACGTTTCCAAGAGCCACCAGACACGGACACCGACATGACTTACAGTATCGGATGTGTACAGTGCTTTTTTTGATATTCTCCGTGTGCACACACACGAAGGGGGTGTTTAGGCACGGCACGTCTCCACACATGATGACCTAGGAGATCGGAACACTCTCCACCCTTTGCCCACCAGATGGGAGGTACCCAGATAAGATCGAACCCCGGACATTCTGATTCGAAGTCTGAAAACTCACCTATATACTACCGCGTCCGTCAGATTCAGTTTGACGTTACCATTGCTGTTGTTGTTGTTGTTGTTGGTCTGTTGTTTTTTTTATTGTTGTTTTTATTGTTGGTGCTTACTACTGTTTCTGCTGTTATGTTTGTGTTACTAAATCTCACAACTTTGCTTCTACATTCGTTGTCCATTCCACTGAATACTGTTCCAATCTCTGTATCCCCACCCTGATCCACAGCATCCGTGCATCTCATCCATGCTAGCATACACAACAACGTCCCTTGATCCCTGCTCCCTGTCCACCAGCTTCCTGCCTATCCACAGCTTCCTGCCTATCCACCAGCTTCCTGCAGGAAGCTGATGGATAAGGTGAGGAAATCAAAGGTTTTAAGTTTTCATAGTTGGTGCTAGGATGCAGGAATCAAAGGGTTAAACAGAAATAACGAAAACAATAACAACAACTTTGGATCGTTTCCATGCATGACATCTGAGGCGTTGGTGCGTACATATGGAATCTGTTTTGAGCGCGAGGACGCCCTCTTGAGAAACGGGGACTGACACTGAAATTGAAACATTGCACACTGACAACAAACGCGTGTTAACACTTGACTTCCGCACCCTATCCATCAACTGCAAAGACTTAACCCCTTTACTCCTTTACCCTTTCCGACAGCTTCCTGCGCTTAACTCTGACTCCCTCCTGCAGTAAGCTGGTGGATAGGGAGAGGGAGTCAGAAGGTTAAGTTTTTGCTTTGGTAGCAAGGTTGACAATGCAGGATGTTGGTGGACCGGGTATGGGAGTCAAAGGGTTAAACATGAATAGCTTTAAACTGATAAGATAAGAATAGAGATGGCTGTAATCTTTTGTATTCCACCAAGGAGTGCTTAGATGGTCATTTTGGTCAAACATGTCACAGAATTTATGTAATTTCTGCCCTCTTCCTTCTCCTTCCCACATCATCATCATCATCATCATCATCAAGTGCCTTGTCACATGGCGTTGGCGATTATGGCCTTTCATCTGTTTCTATCCCTTGTTGCCTCAAACACCTCTTCCACCCTCTTGTCTTCAGTCACTCTGCAAGTCCGTTCAATATCTTCTCCAAGGGTCTACCTGGTGCTCTCTTTCCCTCCAGCTTTCCTGTTGTGACCAAGTGCTTCAATTCCCTTTTCCTCACAAAATAACATATAAATGTTACCTGTCTTTTCCTAATCTTCCTTATGAATGATCTACTTGTGTCTGCCTCCATCAAGACTGTCTCGTTTGTTTTCTTTGCTGTCCATGGATCTCTCAACATTCTTCATAGAAACCACATCTCGGCTGCCTCAATCTTGTTCTGGCTTTGCTTGTTGACTGTCCACGCCTCACAACCGTATAACATTATCGGCTCTATATAACATTCAAGAACTCTCTTCCTGGTGTTAATTGATAGGCATTTGTTGGTAAGAATGCTTTTCATCTTCTTGAATGCTGTTTTGGCTTGGCCGATTCTGCTGACTATTTCTGATGTGCATCTGCCGTCTGGTGAAATGATCGAAACCAGATATTTAAATTTATCAACCTGTCTCAAGGTTGTGCCATTTGCTGTTATTTTGCATGAGGGGATTTCATGTTTTTCACTATCACCGTGACTTCAGTCTTATTGCTGTTTAGTTCCAAGCCCTTACCCCCTCCCATATCATCAGTCCTTTTTCCGTAATTCTTTTTTGTGTTCTTTTTGTTTGAATTGTGTTTTCGTTTATCTGTTCTTATTGTTGTTGTGCTTCTTGTTGTTTTCTCCTCTTTGTCTCAACCTTCTTTTCTCTCTCTCTTATCTTAAAGAAAGGACACAGATATTATCTGTAAGTAAAGCACGAACAAAACTGCACCACAAAGCTTTAACATACACAACTGCACCACAAAGCTTTAACATACACAACTGCACCACCAAGCTTTAACATACACAACTGCACCACAAAGCTTTAACATACACAACTGCACCACAAAGCTTTAACATACACAACTGCACCACAAAGCTTTAACATACACAATTGCACCACAAAGCTTTAACATACACAACTGCACCACAAAGCTTTAACATATACAACTGCACCACAAAGCTTTAACATACACAACTGCACCACAAAGCTTTAACATACACAACTGCATCACAAAGCTTTAACATACACAACTGCACCACAAAGCTTTAACATACACAACTGCACCACAAAGCTTTAACATACACAACTGCACCACAAAGCTTTAACATACACAACTGCACCACCAAGCTTTAACATACACAACTGCATCACAAAGCTTTAACATACACAACTGCAACACAAAACTTTAACATACACAACTGCACCACAAAGCTTTAACATACACAACTGCATCACAAAGCTTCAATATATACAACTGCACCACAAAACTTCAACATATACAGCTGCACCACATGACTTCAACATACATAGAGGACATCCGTAATTTTATATTTAACAAAGAACGCTCTGAATCCTCCATGCTTCCATTAAGAACCCAACATTAGAGTCATATGCTAGATATACTAGATGCGTACACGTTAAAGACTCTGTAAATCATGTCAGATGATGACTTTTGGAATCATGAAGACAACAAGGATGTATGGGTGCCCATCAAAGATACAGACTGTGCAACAACATAGTGGAAGGTGTCAGCTCATTTTAAAGAGTTCTTCATGCTGCACTGGAAGGCCTAATTATATGTAATGGGCAGTGAACCCACGTGTGTTAAAAAAAAATAGCGTTTTACAAGAAAGAGTTACGATTCAAGACATCACTTTGGATTAGCTAATCCTTTGACTTCTGGAGCCTGTCCACCAACTGCAAAAACGTAACCCTTTAACTCCCGCACCCTATCCACCAACTGCTAAAACTTAACCCTTTCACTCCCTCACCATAACCACGAGCTTCATGCAAGAAGCTGGTGGATGGGGTGAGGGAATTAAAGGATTACGTTTTTGCTTTGCTAGCATGGTTGACAATGCAGGACACTGGTGAACAGGGTGCGGGAGTCAAAGGGTTAATATTTGACGTAGGCTGCTGGAGTCTACCTAAAATACTACCAGATTTGAGATGATTTATATATGGGACTGCCAGAGTGTGATACGTCCTGGTTGAATAAATTTCTGTTCCATCATTTTTATGATATTCCTTCGGTCTTTTTTTTCTTCTTTAAACAAAGAGTCATTTTGAAGATGGAAACTGTAGATCCCTCAGGCCCTTGGAGCCACAACAACATGTGTTTGCTATTGTTGGTGGTGGCGGGGTTTCTGTTTTTTTCTGGCAGGAATTCTATTTTTCGCACACTCTTGGTTTTCTTCCTGTCTCTCGTCTCTGTTGTCTTTTGATCTTATGTCTGCCTTCTGGGTCATTTACCCACCCCCCTCCTCTTCCCCTCTCCCCACTCTTCCCCCACACTGCTTTCATGTCTTCATCATCTCGTCAGTGCCGTCTATTTTTAACACGTCTGCATTTCTGGCGTAAAGAAAGCCCGAATTCAATACAGTTCACATCCCAAATTATATGGGTGTTTATGTCCCTTTTAGTTTGTTATTTTTTTCTGTTGGCTTTTGTCATATAATCTGTCGTTTCTGCGGTTTCTGCCGTTCTCTGTTTCTACTGTGTAATAGATGACAAGGACGGTTGATATGTATCTCTAGGACTTTTGTCCCTAGGACCACTGCTTCCATTGATATCCAGTTTTTTTATGTACTAAAAGCTGGACTAAATTACCTAAAATTGCTTCTGCACATTACACTTTCTTCGAGCTAAAAATGCAGTTAATACACGCAGCCAGTTATCAATCCTGAGAGAAGGTATGGAAAACTTTAAGGAAAACATATGAGTGAGTGGGCTAGCAATGCAGAAAATGATTGAAAGAGACGACAAAAAGCAAAGGAACAAGAGAGAGACAAATAGAGCGAAAAAAGTCAAGTGTACATTTCCAAGCATGATACTGTTTATGTTGGAAGAGCACCCAGCATCCCCAGGGGAGGATACACACCTCGAATAGGACAGTCAAACCACAGTTTCAAATTACAATAAAATCCATTTTACCGCATGAGCTTTATCGTCACCACCACCACCAACATCATCGTTTTCTTTTTCTACTACTTACAATTTGTGACCTCCCACCACGAAATCAGTCTTAACTAGCATTTTGGGCATTTTGAGATATACATATCACTGGAAAGTGTACATTCTGCTGATTATTTTGGTACTTGAATAAAGCTTGTACTCCAAAAAATGTAGAAGTTATGTATGTTTAAAGTCATTAAGTTGTATGACGGCCATTTTGAGAAAACGGCCTCTAAAGTTTTTGTGTGCTCTCCTACACATTTCCTTAAATTTCTTTATTTGGTGGCTTTGACCCAGTTTGTTTCTAATTTTTGCTGTCATTATCTGAAAGGTGCACCAAAGAGCTTTCCATCAGTATATTACATGTGCGGGTACTGTACAAGTTACGGTTCATAATAAGAGACAAAAATAGGTACTTTTGGTAAGAAACTGCGTTCTTTCTGCTGCGATTAGTGCATTAAAATACCATTTTAAACTGATTAATAACAATTTTTTCAAGAATAAAATGTCTGTGGGAATAGATTATAGTCTACAGAAATCCATTTTGAGAAAAAGTCAAAACATTTCAGACAGATCCTCAGTCACCTTTTCAGCTCCTAAGTTGTTCGATTGACTGCGAGTTAAGACTGATTTCGTGGTGGGAGGTCACATTTTTCCTCCCTCTTTCTTTTTTTCTTTTTCGTGTCATCATTCCCTTCCTGTTCTCGTCGTGAAGTACTCGCTATGTCCTCAGTGACCATGCATTAGTTACCCTGAGTGCTACTTGTTTCGTCTGATGACACAACTCGTTATTTCATGACGAGGACAAAAACTGTCAATTCCTGGAGGTACGGACACGTGTTAATATTAACATTACAAATTGTTGGGAAACATCACTTTGGACTGCAAATAATCTATTTCTTCCAAATGATAACTACAATAGAACACTTTTACTTTTGACTGCAATTGTTCCTTTTGAACTGCTAATGTTTGTCTACGGTGCAAGTGCCATTTTACCCCCATGGGGATGCTGGAGGCTCTTTCAGTACAAATAGTATCCCCGCCTTCTGGAAATTCTGTACTAGAAATTTCCTCTTTTCTGTCACTCTCTTTGTTTCTTTCTTCCTCCTTCGATTTCTGTCATTTCTTCCTTTCAGTTTCTGCCTTGCTGGTCCATTCACCTGTACATGTTCGATAAAGTCTTAGTTACTTTCTCTTAGGACTGATAATTAGGTACATGTGTATTTTTGGCTCTAGGGAGGTGAGACATGCGGAAGCAATTTTAGGTAACTTAGACCAGTTTTTATGTATGTTTCAGTGTCCTTAGCAGTGTTTAAATTTGTGTTCAGGTGTGGTTTTTTTAAATCCCCTGTGCGATAAATTTGACAGAGCGGTCAACACCAGGGGCATCTCCTTCGAATATAATCGCAAATACATTGATACGTGAACTTTTCCTTTTTTTCAGTTGAAATATTGTATATGTTTTGAAACGGTTATAGCCCTGATATGGCTCTACATATTCGGTTGGGCTTTAAACAAAAATAATGTTTAAAAAGTACGATTTTCACAACATTTTATCCAATATTTTTAAGAACTTGAACTTTTTTGGCACCCACATTTTCTACGTTGCTTTCACGCCGCTCAGTTCGGTTCCCTCCCTCTGTTCTCCATACACACACCTATCCAGAGTTCCCTTCCCTCTTTTCGCCCCCCTACCCCCCCCCCCCCCATTTGGAGTTCCCTCCCTCTGTTACCCCCCCCCCCCCGGAATTCCTTCCCTCTGTTTCTTTCCCACCCAGAGCTGCCTCCATCTGTCACCGTCCCGGAGTTCCCCACCTGTTACCCCCACCCGGAGTTCCCTCCATCTGCCCCCCCTCCCCCCCCCCCGAGTTCCCTCTCTCTGTTTCTTCCTCACCCGGAGTTCCCTCCCTCTGTTCTGTTCCCCCTCCTCCGGAGTTCCCTTCCTCTGTTCCCCCCACCTGGAATTCCCTATCTCTGTTCCTCACCGAGTTCCCTCTCTCTGTTCCCCCATCCAGAGTCCCTCCCTCTGTTCACCTCCACCATCCGATCCAGAGTTCCCTCCCTCTGTTCTCCAGCCCCCCCCCCCCCCCCACCGAGTTCCATTCCACTGTTCCGTTCCTCTGTTCTTTCTCACTCCGAAGTTCCCTCACTCTGTTCTACACCCCCATGGAGTTCCCTCCCTCTGATCACCCCACCCAGAGTTCACTCCGTCTGTTTCCCCCCACCTGGAGTTCCCTTCCACTGTTCTCCCCATTCAGAGTTCCCTCCCTCTGTTTTCCACCCCCACCCCCATTTGGAGTTCCCTCCCTCTGTTACCCCCCCCCCCCCCAGAATTCCCTCCCTGTTTCTTCCCCACCCAGATTTGTCTCCATTTGTTACCGTCCCGGAGTTCCCTCCACCTGTAACCCCCACCCGAGTTCCCTCCATCTGTTCCCCCTACCCGGGTTCCTTCCTTCTGTTTCTTGCTCACCCGGAGTTCCCTCCCTCTGTTCCGTTCCCCCTCCTCCGGAGTTCCCTTCCTTTGCCCCCTCCCCCCCACAGGAATTCCCTATCTCTGTTCCTCACCGACTTCCCTCTCTCTGTTCTCCCCCATCCAGAGTTCCCTCCCTCTGTTCTCCAGCCCTCCAGCCCACCCCCACCCCCCAAATTCCTTTCCACTGTTCCGTTCCCTCTCTTCTTTCTCACTCCGAAGTTCCCTCCCTCTGTTTTACCCCCTGGAGTTCCCTCCCTCTGTTCTACCCCCCTGGAGTTCCCTCCCTCTGTTTCTACCCCCCTGGAGTTCCCTCCCTCTGTTCTACCCTCCTGGAGTTTCCACCCTCTGTTCTCCCCTATGGAGTTCCCTCCCTTTGTTCTACTCCCTGAAGTTCCTCCATCTGTTCTACCTCTGGAGTTCCTTCCCTTTCTTCCCCACACCTCCTGGAGTTCTTCCATCTGGAATTCCCTCCCTCTCTTCTTCCCCACTCCGGAGTTTTCTCCCTCTGTTTTACCGCCCTCTGGAGTTCCCGCCCTCTATTTTACCCCCACCCCCCACCCCTATACCCCTCCGGAGTTCACGCCCTCTGTTCCACCCCCTGGAGTCTCTCCCTCTGTTCTAACCCCATGGGGATATCTCCCTATTTTCACCCCTCCTGGAGTTCCTTCCCTCTATTCCCCACCCATCTGGAGTTCCCTCCCTCTGTCTCCCCCATCCTGAGTACGCGCCCTTTTTCTTCCTCAAAGCGCAGTTCCCTCCCTCTGTTCTCCCCCCACCTGGAGTTCCCTCCCTCTGGTCACCCCACCCAGAGTTCCCTCCGTCTGTTTACCCCCACCCGGAATTCCCTTCCACTGTTCCCTCCATCAAGAGTTTCCTCCCTCTGTTCTCCATACACACCCTCTGGAGTTCCCTCTCTCTGTTTCGCACCCGCCGAGAGTTTCCTTCCACTGTTCTCCCCATCCAGAGTTCCCTCCCTCTGTTCTCTACCCCCCCCATCTGGAGTTCCCTCCCTGTGTTCTTCACTCCCCTCCCATCCAGAGTTCCCTCACTCTTTCCCCCCAACCTGGAGTTGCCTCCTTCTGTTTCCCCCCTGGGTGTCCTCCCTCTGTTCCCCCTAAGTTCTCTCCCTCTGTTCCCCCCTTTGTTCCCCCCTTTGTTCCCCCCACTAGTTCCCTCCCTCTGTTCCTTGCACCCCAAGCCCCCGAGTTCACTCACTTTGTTCCCAGTCCCCCTTTCCGAATTCCCTCCCTCCATTCTTCACCACTCCTGGAGTTCCCTCCCTCTGTTCTATCCCCTCGAATCTGGAGTTCCTTACTCTCTTCCCCCGCACCCCCTGGATTTCCCTCCTGTTCCCCATCTTCCATCTGGAGTTCCCTCCCTCTCTTCTTTCCCACTCCGGAGATCTCTCCCTCTGCTCTTCCCCGCTCCGCAGTTCCCTCCCTCTGTTCAACCGCCCCACCCTGGAGTTCAGGCCATCTGTTCTACTCCCTGAGTTCTCTCTCCCTCTGTTCTAACCCCCATGGAGATCCCTCCTTTTCAACCCCCCCCCCAACTTGAAGTTCCTTCCCTTGTTCCCCACCCATCTGGAGTTCCCTTTCTCAGTTCTCCCCCATCCTGAGTTCCCTCCCTCTCTCTACCCCCACCCGCAGTTCCCTCCCTCCGTTCTCCCTCCCCCCCCCACCCGGAGTTTCCTCTATCTGTTCACCCCACCCAGAGTTCCCTTCCACTGTCCCCTCCATCAAGAGTTTCCTCCCTTGTTCTCCACACACACACCCATCCGGAGTTCCCTCCCTCTGTTTCCCACCAACCCAGGGTTCCATTGTTTACCCCTTCAAGAGTTCCCTCCCTCTGTGCTTCACCCCTCCATCTGGAGTTCCCTCTCTCTGTGCTTCACCCCCCCATCTGGAATTCCCTCCCTCTGTGCTTCAACCTCACCCCCCCCCCCCGATCCAGAGATCCTTCTCTCTCTTCTCTACCCCCCCCCCCACGCCCGGAGTTCCCTCCCTCTCTTCTCCCCCACCTCCCTCCCCACGTCCAGAGTTCTCTCCCTCTGTTCTCCCTTCCCCATCCGAAGTTCCCTTCCTCTCTTCTCCCACCCCGTACCCCCCCATGTCCGGAGCTCCCTTCCTCTGTTCTCCCGCCCCCTCTCCGGAGTTCCCTCCCTCTGTTCTATCACCCCTACCCCCACGACCGTATTTCCCTCCCTCTGTTCTCTCGCCCCCCCCTCCCCCTACGTCCGGAGTTCCCCCCCTCTCTTCTCCAGCCCCTCCCCCCTATCCGGAGCTCCCTCCCTCTTTTCTCCCCTCCATCCGGATTTCCCTCCCTCTCCACTCCTGCCGCCCCCTACCCCCCACGTCCGGAATTCCCTCCCTCTCTTTTCCCGCCCCCTCCCCTCCACATCGGGAGTTCTCTCCCTTCTCCTGCCCCCCTCGCTGTTCCCCGTCCGGAGTTCCCTCCCTCTCCACCCCCTAACCGCAGTTCCCTCTCCCCACCATCCAGAGTTCCTCCCTCTGTCCCTCTCCCCCCACGTGGAGTTCCCTCCATCTTCCATCCCCCTGAGTTCCCTCCCCGTTTCCAAACCCCCAAGTTCGTTCCCTCCCTCTGTTCCCCGCACCCCACCCCACATCCCGAGTTCCCTCCCTCTGTTCTACCCCCTCATCTGAAGTTCCCTCCATCTGTTCTCACCCCCCATCTAGAGTACCCACACTGTTCTCTCTCCCCCACCCCCATCCGGAGTTCCCTCCCTCTGTTTACAAGACCTGAACAAAAACAATACCTGGACAGGAAAACGGCGTTAGCTGAAACCAGTTGACAGTTAACACAGAAAGGTTGCTAGAACTGTGTTAACACACTGAGACTCAGTTAAGTGTTGAAGACCCCAAGATATACAGCTCAGGAGCAAAGCAGGACCACCAGCATGGTATTAGCCGTTTTATTTCCCGCTGCCTTTATGCTAGATACAACAAAACAAGGCAGGCGCAAATTTTCGGCCAACTGCCTTTGTTAAGCGTAAGATTACAAACACCAGATACAAAAATTAGGAGAAAAACACTGAAACTTCCCTGCTGCTCTGTCCAGTATGAGAAAAGGAATGAACTGCCAGCATCTTCAAGGTTTCCAGAGACACACACATGCGAAGACCCAATCTTTCGTCCTTTGCTGTTCATCATCATGTCGAGCTTGCTCGGCTATCCATGACACGTGTCTTCCATCCTTCTCTGTCAGACATTGCAGTAGTAGTTCATCATATTGACAGCCAGTATCATCCATCAGTTGGTCGATGAAGGTCTTCTTTGGACGTCCTGGTCTTTGTTTGCCGTGGCTGGGTCTCTATAGTAGAACATCCCCCACCAGTTCTTTGCTACGCCAGCAGTGTCCCGCGAAATGCAGTCTTTGTTGACGTATTGATTTACTGATTGGTGGGATCTTGCCATATAACTCTGTTAGTTGGACGTTCTCTCCAGGATTTGTTCAGGGCTGCACGCAGCATTTGTGTATATGCTCCACAATCTTCTCCAATGTCGTTAGGGTCCAAGAGATTGAGCCATATGTAAGAACGGATTTCCAGATTTTGTCCAGTTGATTTAGTGCGCCCCAGGCATTTCCGAGTCTTGGTGTTGACGTCTTGTTCTGTGGAGTCAATGTAGCTGCCAAGGTATTTAAAGTCTTGAACTGTTTGATCGCATCTCCATTGAGACTTCTCATACCTTCTGATGCGTCTTGATTCAGACAGATGAACTCTGTTTTGTTCGCATTGAGGTGGAGCCGGATCTCCAGTGCTGTTCTTTCGACATTGTGACTCCAGAAGTGATGTCGAAGAAGTCTGTGTCTCCGTCGGGGAAGCGAACCATAAAGCGGGTATTCTGATACAGCATCATGATGGAGTCTACTGTTTCCTTGGTAGTCCATATGCAGTTAGATTCTCCATCTTTCCTCGGTGGATGGAATCAAAAGCTTTGGAAAAGTCGATAAATAGAAGAACAGCTGGGAGGCTTTTGGTTTTTATGCCTTCCAATATGCGTCCGATGGTGAGAATTTGTCCAGATGTCGATCTGTTTTGGCAAACCCGTTTTGTTTTTTCCTCAGAACTGGATCTATCTCCGGCCTTATCCTATTTAGGAGCATTAGGTTACAGATCTTTGCAGAAATTGCAGTTAATGTGATTCTGCGGTAGTTCTTTGTTATTCCGAGGTCACCTTTCCTGGGGAAAGGAAGCAGGCATCCTTTAGTCCATTTGTTTATTGGGTCTTGGTTATAAACAAACGTTGCAACATTCCAGCAGTATCTGGTGAAATTCCTCTATTTTCCATACTTCCGCTGGTATCTCATCGAGTCCGCATGCTTTTCCACACTGAATGCTTTTCACTGTTATCAGTAGTTCGTCCAACGGAAACGGTCGTTTCTTGATATCAGCTCCTCCG
>CM060314.1:23326077-23348577 GCA_030674185.1 Monoplex corrugatus
TCAAAGAAGTTCATCCTGCATCGTACGTCGCGCGGTCAAACAAGGAGCGCGTCTTTTGCTGTTAGTATGGCAAAACACTTTGCCCGACGAAGAATACCAAAGAATGAATAAATATGAAAACAAAATTAAAAAGAATGGTTATAGAACTTAACTGTCACATGGGCGAAGCGACTGCAGATGTCAACAAGCTATATCTGGAAAAGCAAGAAAATTTCACTCAAACTAAAATTGCGATTCTACAACACGAACGTTCTGTACAATTGTGAAACGTGTTGATATCGTTGTTATTGTTGTTGATCTCGTTGTTGTTGTTGTTCTTTGTTGTTGTCCTCGTTGTTGTTGTTCTCATTGTTGTTGTTCTCGTTGTTGTTCTCATTGTTCTCGTTCTCGTTATTGTTCTCATTTTTGTTCTCGTTGTTGTTCTCTTGCTGTTCTCAATCTCGTTGTTCTCGTTGCTGTTGTTCTTGTCGTTCTTATTCTCGTTGTTGTTGTCGTTGCTGTTCTCGTTGTTGTTCTCGTTGTCGTCGTTGTTCTCGTTGTTGTTGTTCTCGATGTAGTTGTCTTCGTTTTGTTGTTCTCGTTGTCGTCGTCGTTGTTGTTCTCGTTGTCTTCGTTGTCGTCGTTGTTCTTCTCGTTGTCGTTGTTGCCCTTCTCGTTGTCATCAATGTTGTTCTTCTCGTTGTAATCGTCGTTCTCGTTGTCATTGTTGTTCTCTCTCGTTGTCGTCGTCGTTGTTCTTCTTCTTTGTCGTCGTCGTTGTTCTTCTTCTTTGTCGTCGTCGTTGTTCTTCTCGTTGTCGTCGTCATTGTTCTTTTTCTCGTTATTGTCGTTGTTTTTCTTCTCGTTGTCGTCGTTGTTGCTTTTCTTCTCGTTGTCGTCGTTCTTCTTTGTCGTCGTTGTTGTTGTTCTTCTCGTTGTCGTCATTGTTCTTTTTCTCGTGTCGTCGTTGTTCTTGTTGTCGTCGTTGTTCTTCTTCTCGTTGTCGTTCTTCTGCTCGTTGTCGTCGTTGTTATTCTTCTTCTGTTGTCGTCGTTGTTCTTTTTCTTTGTCGTCATGTTCTTGTTGTCATCGTCACTGTTCTTCTCGTTGTCGTCGTTGCCGTTGTTCTTCTCGTTGTCGTTGTCGTTCTTCTGCTCGTTGTCGTTGTTGTTGCTCTTCTCATTGTCGTCGTTGTTGTTCTCGTTGTCGTCGTTGGTGTTCTTCTCGTAGTCCTTCTCGTTGTCCTCGTTGTTCTTCTTCTTCTTGTCGTCGTTATTGTTCTTCTCGTTGTTGTCGTTATTGCTGTTCTTTTTGTTGTTTTCTTCTTCTTCTCGTTGTTGTCGTTGTTGTTCTTCTGCTCGTGTCTTCTCGTTTTCGTTGTTTTTCTCGTTGTGTCGTTATTGCTCTTCTCGTTGTGGTCATTGTTGTTCTTCTCGTTGTCGTCATTGTTGTTCTTCTCGCTGTCGTCGTTGTTGTTCTTCTTCTCGTGTCTTCTTCTCGTTGTCGTCGTTGTTCTTCTCGTTGTCGTCGTAGTTGTTCTTCTCGTTGTCGTCGTTGTTGTTCTCGTTATCGTCGTTGTTGTTGTTCTTTGTCGTCGTCGTTGTTCTTCTCGGTGTCGTTCTTCTCGGTGTCGTCTTTGTTATTCTTCTCGTTATCGTTGTTCTCGTTGTTGTTCTTCTCGTTGTTATTGTTCTCGTTATTGTTGTTGCTGTTCTCATTGTTGCTGTTGTTGTTGTTCTCCTTGTTGTTGTCACTGTCCTCGTTGTCGTTCTCGTCGTCGTTCTCGTTGTTATCGCTGTCGTTCTTCTCATTGTCGTCGCCGTTGTCGTTCTTCTCGTTGTCGTCGTTCTTCTCGTTGTCGTCAGTATTCTTTTCGTTGTCGTCGTTGTTCTTTTCGTTGTCGTCGTTGTTCTTCTCGTTGTCGTCGTTGTTCTTCTCGTTGTCGTCGTTGTTGTTCTCGTTGTTGTTCTCGTTGTTGCAATCGTTGCTGTTGTCGTTTACGTTGTTATTGTTGTTGTTCTCGTTGTTGCTCTCGTTGCTTTTCTTCCCGTTGTCGTTCTTCCCGTCGTCGTCGTTCTTCCCGTTGTCGTCGTTGTTCTTCCCGTTGTCGTCCCCGTTGTCGTCGTTGTTCCCGTTGTCGTCGTTGTTCCCGTTGTCGTCGTTGTTCCCGTTGTCGTCGTTGTTCCCGTTGTCGTCGTTGTTCCCGTTGTCGTCGTTGTTCTTCCCGTTGTCGTTGTTCTTCCCGTTGTCGTTGTCGTTGTTCTTCCCGTTGTCGTCGTTGTTCCCGTTGTCGTCGTTGTTCTTCCCGTTGTCGTTGTCGTCGTTGTTCCCGTTGTCGTCGTTGTTCTTCCCGTTGTCGTTGTCGTTGTTCTTCCCGTTGTCGTTGTCGTCGTTGTTCCCGTTGTCGTTGTCGTCGTTGTTCCCGTTGTCGTCGTTGTTCTTCCCGTTGTCGTTGTCGTTGTTGTTCCCGTTGTTGTCGTCGTTGTTCCCGTTGTCGTCGTTGTTCTTCCCGTTGTCGTTGTCGTCGTTGTTCCCGTTGTCGTCGTTGTTCTTCCCGTTGTCGTTGTCGTTCTTCCCGTTGTCGTTGTTCTTCCCGTTGTCGTCGTTGTTCTTCCCGTTGTCGTTGTCGTTGTTCTTCCCGTTGTCGTCGTTCTTCCCGTTGTCGTCGTTGTTCTTCCGTTGCCGTCGTTGTTCTTCCCGTTGTCGTCCTTGTTCTTCCCGTTGCCGTCGTTGTTCTTCCCGTTGTCGTCGTTCTTCCCGTTGTCGTCCTTGTTCTTCCCGTTGTCGTCGTTGTTCTTCCCGTTGCCGTCGTTGTTCTTCCCGTTGTCGTTGTTGTTCTCATTGTCCTCGTATTTCTTCTCGTTATCGTATTGTTCTTCTCGTTGTCGTTGTCCTCGTTCTCGTTGTTGTTCTCGTTGTTGCTGCTCTGGTTGTTGCCGTTCTCGTTGTTGCTTCTGTTGTTCTCGTTGTTCTCGTTGTTGTTCTCATTATTATCGTCGTTTTGCTCGTTGTTCTCTGTTGTTTTCTTTGTTCTTCTTGTCCTCGTTGTTCATCTCGTTGTCGTTGTTGTTCTCGTTGTCGTCGTTGTTCTCGGTTGTTCTCGTTGTTGTTGTTCTCGTTATTGTTGTTCTTGTTGTTCTCGTCGTCGTTGTTCTCGTCGTCGTTGTTCTCGTTGTCGTTGTTCTCGTTGTCGTTGCTATCGTTGTCGTTCTTCTCGTTGTTCTTCTCGTTGTTCTTCTCGTTGTTGTTCTTCTCGTTGTTCTTCTCGTTGTTGTTCTTCTCGTTGTTGTTCTTCTCGTTGTTCTTCTCGTTGTTGTTCTTCTCGTTGTTCTTCTCGTTGTTGTTCTTCTCGTTGTTGTTCTTATCGTTGTTGTTCTTCTCGTTGTTGTTCTTCTCGTTGTTCTTCTCGTTGTTGTTCTTCTCGTTGTTGTTCTCGTTGTTGTTCTTCTCGTTGTTGTTCTTATCGTTGTTGTTCTCGTTCTTGTTCCCGTTGTTCTTCTCGTCGTTTTCGTTGTTGTTCTCGTTGTCGTCCTTCTCGTTGTAGTTCTCGTTGTTGTTGCTCTTGTTCTCGTTGTTGTTCTCGGTTTGTTCTCGTTGTTTTTCTCGTTATTGTTGGTTCTTTTTGTTCTCGTTTTTCTTCGGTCGTTGTTTGTTGTTCTCACTGTTGTCGTCGTTGTTCTCGTTGTCGTCGTCGTTGTTCATCTCGTTGTCGTCATTGTCATTCTTCTCGTTGTCGTCGTCGTTCTTCTCGTTGTTGTTTTCGTTGTTGTTGTTCTCGTTGTCATCGTTGTTCCCGATGTCGTCCCTTGTTGTTCCGTTGTCGTTGTTGTTCCGTTGTCGGTCGTTGTTCCTGTTGTTGTCGTTGTTGTTCCTGTCGTCGTTGTTGTTCCTGTTGTCGTTTGTTGTTCCTGTTGTCGTTGTTGGCCCCGTTGTCCTCGTTTGTTCCCATTGTCGTTCTCGTTGTTCTCGTTGTTCTCGTTGTCGTCCTTCTGTTGTTGTTCGTGTTGTTGTTCCTGTTGTTGTTCTCTGTTGTTGTTGTTGTTGTTCCCGTTGTTCTCGTTGTTCTGTTGTTGTTGTCGTTTCTTCTCGTTGTCCTCGTTACTTTTCGTTGTCGTCGTCGTTGTTCTCGTTGCAGTCGTCGTTGTTCTTCTCGTTTGTCGTCGTTGTCCGTTCTTCTCGTTGTCGTGTTGTCGTTCTTCTCGTTTTTTTTTTTGTTCTCGTTTGTTTCGTCATTGTTTTCGTTGTTTCCGTTGTCATCATTGTTTTGTCTTCTCGTTGTTCTCGTTGTCCTCGTTGTTGCTCTTCACGTTCTTCTGTTGTTGTTCTCGTTGTCCTTCTCGTTGTTGCTCTTCACGTTTTCTTCTCGTTGTTTCTCTGTTGTTGTTTGTTCTCGTGCTGTTGTTTCTCGTTTCTCGTTGTTGCTCTCGTTGTTGTTTGATTGTTGCTCTCGTTTGTTGTTCTCGTTGTTGCTCTCGTTGTTGTTCTCATTGTTCTTTTTCTATCGTTTGTTTGCGGTTCTCCGTTGTTCTCGTTCTGTGTTGTTCTCTGTCATTTCGTTGTTCTCGGGTTGTCATTGTGTTGTTTTGTCGTTGTTTCTCTGTTGTTGTTCTCGTTTGTGTTGTTGTTCTTGTCTCGTTGTGTGTTTGTTCTAGTTGTTGTCTTATCGTTGTTGTCCTCGTTGTCGTCCGTTGTTCTTCTCTCGTTGTCGTTGTTTTTCCTCTTGTGTCGTTTCTTCTTTGTCGTCGTCGTCGCTGTTCTTTTTCTCATTGTCATCGTTGCTCTTCTCGTTGTCGTTCTTCTGCCAATTGTCGTCGTCGTTGTTCTCGTTGTGGTCGTTGTTCTCTTCTCTTGACGTCGTTGTTCTTTGTCACGTCGTTGTTTATTGTCCTTGTGTCGTCATCGTTCTTCTTTCGTTGTGTCGTTGTTTCTTCTCGTTGTCGTCGTCGTTGTTGTTCTTCTGCTCGTCGTCGTTGTTGTTCTCATGTCGTCGTTGTTCTCGTTGTCGTCCTTCTCCTGTTGTTGTTGTTCGTGTTGTTGTTCGTGTTGTTGTTCCTGTTGTTGTTCCCGTTGTTCTCGTTTTGTCGTTTTCGTTGTCGTTCTTCTCGTTGTCCTCGTTCTTTTCGTTGTCGTCGTCGTTCTTCTCGTTGCCGTCGTCGTTGTTCTTCTCGTTGTCGTCGTTGTCGTTCTTCTCCTTGTCGTCGTTGTCGTTTTTCTCGTTTCTTGTTCTCGTTGTTGTCGTTTTTTCGTTGTTGTTTCCGTTGTCATCATTGTTTTGTCTTCTCGTTCTCTTTGTCCTTCTCGTTGTTGCTCTTCACGTTCTTCTCGTTGTTCTCGTTGTTGTTCTCGTTGCTGTTGTTCTCGTTCTCGTTGTTGTTGCTCTTGTTCTCGTTCTCGTTGTTGTTCTCGTTGTTGTTCTCGTCATTTTCGTTGTTCTCGTTGTCATTGTTGTCTTTGTCGTTGTTCTGTGTTGTGGTTCTCGTTTGTGTTGTTCTTCTTCTTCTCCTCGTTGTTGTTGTTCTAGTTGTCGTCGTTGTTCTCGTTGTCGTTGTCCTTCTCGTTGTCGTCGTTGTTCTCTCTCGTTGTCGTCGTTGTTTTCCATCTCGTTGTCGCGTTGTTGTTCTTTGTTGTCGTCGTCGCTGTTCTTTTTCTCGTTGTCGTCGTTGTTCTTCTTCTCGTTGTCGTCGATCTTCTGCTAATTGTCGTCGTCGTTGTTGTTCTCGCTGTGGTCGTTGTTCTTCTCCTTGTCGTCGTTCTTCTTTGTCGACGTCGTTGTTCTACTTATCCTTGTCGTCGTCATGTTCTTCTTCTCGTTGTCATCGTTGTTCTTCTGGTTGTCGTCGTCGTTGTTCTTCTTCTCGTTGTCCTCGTTGTTGTTCTCGTTGTCGTCGTTTTCGTTCCTCCCCTCGTTGTCGTTATTGTTCTTTTTCTTGTTGTCGTCGTTGTTGTTCTCGTTGTCGTTGTTCTTCTCGTGTCTTCTTCTCGTTGTCGTCGTTGTTCTTCTTCTCGTTGTCGTCATTGTTGTTCTTCTCGTTGTCGTCGTTACTGTTTGTTGTCGTCGTAGTTCTTCTTCTCGCTGTCGTCGTTACTGTTTGTTGTCGTCGTAGTTCTTCTTCTCGCTGTCGTCGTTGTTATTGTTCTTCTTCTCGTGTCTTCTTCTCATTGTCGTTGTTGTTCTTCTGGTTGTCATCATTGTTGTTCTCGTTGTCGTCGTTCTCGTTGTCGTTCTCGTTGTCGTCGTTCTCGTTGTCGTCGTTGTTCTTGTCGTTGTCGTCGTTCTTCTCGTTGTCGTCGTTGTTCTCGTTTTCGTCATTGTTATTGTTGTTGTTGTCGTTGTTCTTCTCGTTGCCATCGTTGTTATTCCTCTCGTTTTCGTTGCTCTCGTTGTTCTTCTCGTTGTTATTGTTCTCGTTATTGTTGCTGCTGTTCTCGTTGTTGCTGTTGTTGTTGTTCTCGGTGTTGTCATTGTCCTGGTCGTTCTCGTTGTCATCGCTGTCGTTCTTCTCGTTGTCGTCGTTCTTCTCGTCATCGTTGTTCTTTTCGTTGTCATTGTTGTTCTCGTTGTCGTCGTTGTTCTTCTTCTCGTTCTCGTTGTTGCTCTCGTTGTTGTTCTCGTTGTTATTGTTGTTGTTCTCTTTGTTCTCGTTTTTCTTCTCGTTGTCGTCGTTGTTCTTCTCGTTGTCGTCGTCGTTCTTCTCGTTGTCGTCGTCGTCGTTGTTCTTCTCGTTGTCGTCGTAGTCGTTCTTGTTGTCGTCGTTGTCGTTCTTCTCGTTGTTCTTCTCGTTGTCATCGTTGTTTTTATTCTCGTTGTCGTTGTTGTCCTCGTTGTTGTTGTTCTCGTTGTTGTTCTCGTTGTTGTTCTCGTTGTTGTTCTCGTTGTTGTTCTCGTTGTTGTTCTCGTTGTTGTTCTCGTTGTTGTTCTCGTTGTTGTTCTCGTTGTTGTCGTTCTCGTTGTTGTCGTTCTCGTTGTTGTTGTTTTTTGTTTTGTTTTTTTTTTGTTTAAGTTTGTTCTTAATCTTGGTGGTCGTGCTAGTGCGTTTCGTGTTTGATTTTGTTTTTGGTTCTATTTTCATTTTTGTTTTGTATTTTGCTCTTCCTGTTCTGTGTATTTGTGATTTTTACCCTAGTTATTTGTTATTGTTTTCTTGTGTTTGCTTGTTTCAGTATTTTCTCATTTCATGTTCTTGTTGATGCTCTTGGTGTAGTAGTTCTGGTAATTGTTGATATTGTTCTTATACTCTTATTTCGTCACGGTTGCTCTTGTTGCTGTGCTCGTGTTTCTTCTTGTTCTTGTTGATATATTATTATTGTGCATTTGTCTAACTTCTTGTCTTTGCTTTATTTTTCTTAATATTGTTTTGTTTTCTTTTTGTTGTTCTTGTTGCTCATGCTGATGTGTTTTTGTGTTACTTTTTTGTTTGATTTTGTTTAGGTTTTTTAAAAATTTTTTTACTTGCTTTGTATGTACGTACGTTTTGTGTTTTCTTGTTGTTTTTATTCCGGTTGCTCTTGTTCTTCTCTTTTCTTCTTTTACTTTTGTCTTGTTTTTGTTCAACTATTTAAATTTTTCTTTTCTTGCTCATGTTGGCGGTCTTGGTGCTGTAGGGCTTCGTTTTTGTTCTTGTCGCCCTTGTTGTTTTCCTGTTTTTGTTTGTGTTTGTCTTGTATTAGTTCTGCTTTGTATTTTCTTCTTCCTGTTCCTGTTGGTGTTGTGGTGTTGCGACACTGGCATTTGGTGATAATGTTATAATGATGATGTACTCCATGATGTCAGGTTTTGCTCTTCTACCCTTGTTCTTTCTTCTTAGTCTTTGTTTTTATCCTGTTTGTCGTCGTTCCTCTTTTCCTGACATTTATTTTTTTTGGGGGGTGGGGGTGGAAGGAGGCTTCCTTTGTGTGTGCTTTGGTTTGCTCTGCGTTTACGTGTATGTTTCGGTTATTTTCGATTGTGGGGTCAAGTTTGTTTTACTTGCCCTTCTTGCCATTTGTCTTCATCTGTATTCCAGTACTTTCGTTTGTCTTGTCCCATGTCGTTTTTATCCCTCTGTTCTTGTTCCATTTACTTATTTCTTTGTTTTTTCTGTTCTTGGCTTTCTTTTGCATTTCCGCCAAATATTTCTTCTATTCTTTTTTTTTCTTTGTTTCCCCTCTTTTTGTTTCGTGATTTTGTTTATTATCGTGTTCTTAGGTTCTTGTTTCAGTTGTTGCCATGTCTTAGTTCTCCTGTTTTGTTTGTTTCTTCCTTGTTTTCCTGATCATACATTCCTCTCTTTTGTTTTCTTATTTTATCTTGTTGGTAGTTTTATTAATCATGGTATATCTTCGCGTGTAATTTTGTTGCCTAGTTTATGCTCGTTCTGCCTTTGGCCTCAATGCATTATTTTGCTTTGCTTCTGTTTTCCTTTTTCTAGCTTCTTTGATCCTCCTCTTATTGGTATTCTTGTTGTACTTCTTATTCTCGATGTTTTCCCTTTTACTCTTCTTCTTCATATTGTTCTTGGCGTTTCGCGGGTGGTGGTTTTGTCCCCGTTGTTATCATTGACGTCCTTTTCTGTTTGTTGTCGTTCTGCTTCTCATCGTTTCTGATCTTGCTGTTCTCCTGGTTTGCTTGTTGCCACTGTTTTTGTTTCCATTTCTGTTTCTCCATGTTGTTCCTGTTCTGGCTGTTGTTTTCAACTGCGTAATGATAACAATCATGGATTTTCTTTATACTGCGTATTGGTCGGCTTTTCTTCTCGTTTTGTGTGTTTCTCTACTTGTTTGCGTTTTTTTGTTTTAATTTTGGTTTTGTGTTGTTTTGTTTTATAGTGCAAACTTTGTGATTGTTCCTTTTCTCCTTGCTCAGTTTTATGTCGTATATGTTGTTGTTCTTGTTTTGTTTTTGCCGTTATTTTTCCCTCTTCTGCTATTTATCTTGTTGTCCTTGTTCTTGCCTTTCTTGTTCGTGTTCCCTGTCTTTTTCATTTCCTCTTCTTCATCTTTTTGTTCCTTCTTTTTATATTACTATTTTTCGTGTGTTGTTTTATTTTGTTTTTCTCGTTTTCTTGTTTGGTTTCTCTTTCTTCATGTTTTTTTCTGGTTTCTATAACATATGTAATGGAAGACTTACTTGGTTTTGATCTTCCTGCTGCTGCTGCTTTTTACAATGCAGAGCGTAAGCTACTATCCTGGCGTGGTGTGAGGTCATTGCGGGCAAACTGCAACAATGTGAGACCAAAATTGTATGTACAAAGACTTACACAAAATACGTAAACAGACAAATAGAAAAATTAAAAAGTCCAAATGATTTAGCGTAAATGGATACAGACATACAAGGTAGACAGTGGATGCATGCTTAAACATGCCGATAGACAGGGGAGGACAGACACGATTCCACGACAAAAGAACTGCCTTTTTCAAAATCGTGTAGGAAACTCACTTTCAGAGGAAAACAAAAACACATGCACACACCGGAAAAACAATCAAAACAGACAATTAGTCATACGCACTTAACATACAAACAAGCCTATTAGTCTCTGAACGGTTGCACAGTCCCTCGAATCAGGAACAGATTTAAAAGGAACTAGCAGATAAAGTGTTCTGGAAACTTAAAGAGCATTTCAGGTCACTGCACTCAAATTAGGGATTATTTCCGTTTATGTTTAAAAATGAACTCCTCTTGGTTTGAAAGATGTACCATTTTGTGCTGTATCTCAGTTGGACAATTTTCTCGTCGCTTTGATAGAACAAACTAGATTGGATTGGATTGAATGGCATTGGGGCAATTGTTTTTGGACGTAACGCAGTTTTACCACGTGAAATGGGGGTTGACCTTCATGGAGAAAGCACATCGCCATCGCACGGCGCCACCTCCCTTTGTTATATCTATATGAATCTATTTTTGTTTACCTAAGGGTGCTTTTTTTGCCAAGGAAAACTACTTTGTTGCAGCAGGTTTTCCAACACAAAGCACATCGCCGTCGCACAGCGCCACCTCCCTTTGTTATATCTAAATGCACGTATTTTTGTTTACCTAAGGGTGTTTTCATTTGCCAAGGAAAACTGTGCTGCCGCAGATGTTCAACATGCCCAAAATAATTGCTGCTTACAGCATCTCCGTTTATTACAATTATTATTACTGTTTAAAGCCCAGCTGCCTGCGCAGACCTATATCGGGGCTACAACCATAGCAAAATGTACACATCTCGATGACCCTGACAAAAAAATGGAAAGGAAATTTAAGTACAGATAACAATGCATTTGCGCTCTGATCTGAAGATATGCTCCCAGCATTGATCATTCCCTTAAATTTATCTCCATGAGGTTTTAAGAACAAAACCTGAACACGAACATAAAGATTGCTAACGACACTAAAACATATAAAAACATGGCCTAAATTACCGAAAATTGCATCTGCCTATCGTGTTTCCTTAGAGCCAAAAGTGTAGCTAATACCTGTACCAACAACCAATATCAACAGAAAGTATAAAAGACTGCACAGAACACAAACAGATCAATAGACCAGCATAGCAGAATATGATAGAAGAAATGATAGGGAAAAAAGGAACAAGGAAGAAACAGAGAATGAGAGGAAGGAGTAAATTTCTAGCACTCAGACCACCGCTCGAGGTGTAGTGGAGGGAGGAGAAAAATCACCGTCCGATGGGAATATAACTTGGATTTCTAGGCGCATACTCTTTCCATTAGGCCGTACTCTGTTTTAATACAGATTTTTGGATTGTGGCTTTCGAAGCGTTTGTCGCATGAAACCAGAAGAATCAACACAGCGTTTGAAACTGTGTGGTCAAGTTCACAACAGATGACCATTTCTGTAATTCTCGGTAGTGTACTTGTCAATATCACCGCCTGTTAGGCAAGAGGACTGGGGTTCAAATCTCCGCCGGATGTTTTTTTCATAAGTTAGGTAGAAACCTCAAGATATCGCCTATGAAAAGGGTTTAACAGTGGTAGGCCTCAGTCAGTCGACGTCGACTATGGATGGTGCGCCCTAGTGTCGTGTCGATTCGAGTTGACGCCTCTGGAGCAGCATCCGCTGTTGCTGGTAAGACCGATGCGGGAAAGGCAGTCTCTGCGACTTTGGATGCATGTATGATTGCTGACATGGGATTGCCTTCACTAGAGCTTATAATAATAATAATAATAATTACAATATTTATATAGCGCAAAATCTTGATAAAATCAAATCTAAGCGCTGAAACACACACACACGCAAGCACGCACACACACGCACGCAAGCACGCACACACACGCACCCACGCACCCGCGCACACACACACACACACACACACACACACACACACACACACACACACACACACACACACACACACACACACGGCTATAAATGGGGAGAAAGAATAAAAACGATGGAAAATTATAGAGAGCATATTATATACAATTATATATTGCAATGTGATTCCCCTCCGAGTGGAGACAGGCTGCAGAGGGGATTGAGTGAGGTCAGGATTTTATGCAGAGGAGAAAAGGTGAGTTTTGAGAGCGGACTTGAAGGAGACAAAAGTAGGTTGCTGACGGACTGAGAGGAAGTTTGTTCCAGGAGAGCGGACCAGAAACAGAGAAGGCTTGTGGACCATAGGTATTGAGCTTAGTGCGTGGAAAGCGAAAAGTCAGAGGATCGGAGGCAGAGCGGAGGGTACGTGAGGTAACATACATCTCAAGTAGGCTTGACATGTAATCGGGGGCTGCGTTATTGAGGCTTTTGTAGCACATGGTGTCTAGTTTGTACTGTATGCGCTTTGATACAAGGAACCAGTGAAGTTGTGCCAGGAGAGGAGATATGTGGTCAGCTTTTTTTCTTTTTGAGTACAAGGCGTGCAGCATTGTTTTGAATGCGCTGTAGGATGTGAGTGGTGGAGGCAGGAAGACCGAACAGGAGTTAATTGCAATAGTCAATGCGAGACATTATGAAGGAGAGAACGAGTTTTGCAGCTTTTCACCTGGTTCTCACCTCATTTAAGGTCTGAATCTTCTTTTCACCCAATCCGAGTTACTTTTGGAGCACACTGTGCCATCTATTGCGATCGGCTGCTGTCTCTTCCCAGCTGTCTGTGTTGATATCCAAAGCTTTCATATCGCGCTTCCGTTCAGTTACCTTCGTCGAATACATTCAGGGCTTTTAGATGTGTGGTTGTGTGGTTTGTCAGCCACGTTGACAAAGGCAGACGTCAGTTTTCGTCCTTTGCTGTAAAGCAGAAGGGTCCTAGAACTCATCAGTACCGTCCGTTCTGGGGATGTCCGGAATGATGTCCAGCTTAGACGTTCATTTAGTTTCTTCCGTCATCTGTCAATAAGAAGGTATCAAATGTATTCCTATTGTCTGCGCGTGTGGTGGTGGTAGTTGGTGGTTGGTGATGGTGGTGGTGGTTGGTGGTGGTGGGTGATGGTGGTGATGATGGTTGGTGGTGGTGGTGGTTGGTGTCTGGGTGATGGTGGTGGTGATGGTTGGTGGTGGGGTGGTTGGTGTCTGGTAGATTGTCATGGTTTCCTCGAACGTTGATTTCATGTTTACATTCATGAATAGAGAAAATTTCATGTAAAAGAATGTTTTGTCCGTTATGCTTTTGTATATGTACAAGACCTGTACAGACACACATTAATGCATTTTGTTTTGTACGTATATTTGCAGAAGTGTGAAGCAGGACTCTTGCCAAAGATGAAGTTGAAGGAGGACATGCAATGTCTTCATCTGAGGGAGACTCGATGAATGAGCAAACATCAAGTATCGTCTCAGCAAGACCATCAACATGCTCAGAATGCTGAACAACGTGTGGAGGTTCCCCCAAATCATCATGTGCCCTGCCGCATAGCGTTGGCGATCATGGTCCTCTATACGAATCTATCTTTTGTCGCTGCAACTACATCTCCCACCATCTTTCTTCATCCACTTCACAAGTCTGTCCAGTATTTCCTCCCTAGGTCTACTTTGTGCTCTTTTTGCCTCTTCCTTTCATGTTGTGACTAGGTATTCTAATTTCTCTTGCTTCATAAAATGTCCTATAAATGTTGCCCGTCCTTCTCCAATCCTATTCATTAATGTTCTTTTTGTGTTTGCCTCTTTCAAGACTGTCTCGTTTGTTTTCTTTGCTCTCCATATAACTAACATTCTTCTTAGAAACTACATTTCAGCCCCCTCAATCTTGTTGACATTGCGTGTGGACCGTCTACGTTTCGCATCTGTACAACAAGATCGGTTCTATATAACACTGAAGAACTCTCTCCCCGGTGCCAATCGACAGGGATCTGTCGTCAAGAACGCTAAATGCTTTCTTAACCTGGCCGGCTCTGCTGGCCATCTCCAAAGTGCATCAGCCACCTGGTGAAATGACTGGAGGACCGGGGACACGGTGGTCGGTGAAAGACAAGAACTCCCCTCATGCAGTAGCAGATGGCACAGAATGATGGGACAGGGTGAAGGGTTTGAATGTCTGGGAACAGTCATCTCACCAGTTCCCCCAAATACCATACAAATACACAGTGAGAACTGTACCAGAGTTGTGTCCTTTTCAACCCACTTTAAGGCTCAGAATGATGGAGGATGACAAAGGGCGACCTTATCAAGCTGTCAACCCCACACACAAGAAACTTTATGAAGAATCAGAGGAATCATCTGGCCTAACACCATCTCCAACCAGTAACTACTCGAGGAGAGCAGAATCACATTATCCAGACTGCCCTTCACTGGACATAACAATGAAAAAAAATTATAATAGTAAGGTGCCAAATCTTGATTCAAGATTCAAATCAAGGCACACACTCCCATCATTAACCAAAGCAATCGCCAACAACGACAAACCTCCAGGGCACAAACGCACGCGAACTGGGGTGGTGGGTGGGGTGGGGAACAGGACAGGAGTAAGGCGTTGTGACCCCTGACCCAAGCCGTCATCTTCTGTCTCACACTCACACAGCACGCACGCACGCACACACGCACACACGCACACACGCACACACGCACACACACACACACACTCTTTCTCTCTCTCTCTCTCACGCGCACGCGCGTGCGCCCATGCACGCAAACGTACTCGCACACACATGCACACGCGCGCACATACACACGCACACACACGCACACACACCGCACACACGCGCACACACGCACACACGCACACACACACACACACACACGATGCTAAGTTAAGAGTACACTCAAGCCTGTTCGACAAATCACCCTTGAACCAAGCTGTCTTCCCTGTCACCTTTTTTTTCCACCAAGACCCTAGAAAGACAAGAAGACTAACTGGGTCTCAAGGAAAGGGAATTGAGGAGTGAACCTTTATCTCCAATACCGTAGTTTTTTGCCAGGTCAGCCAGGCGAATGTCCAGCTCTTCACGACTTTCAACTGCCGTGGATTCTTTAGGGTGCGCAGACCAGAAGGTACACGAGTTCGATTCGTTTTTCAACAGGATAAAAAAAGAAAAAATTAAGTACATATATCAATGCATTCGCGCACATACTCCAAGGACATGCCCCCGGCCTTGACCATTCCGTCCAATTTATCTCACAGGGGACTCAAAAAACACCTGTTAACAAATATAAGCATACCCAAGGACACCAAAACATATAAAAACAGGCACAAATCACCTAAAATTGCCTCCGTATAACTCACCTCCCTAGAGCCAAAAATACACTTAATACATGTACGCAATGATCAATCCTAAGAGAAAAGTACGTAAGACTTTATCGAACACACACGGGTGAGTGGACCATTAAGGCAGAAAATGGTAGGAAGAAATGACAGAAAGCAAAGGAATAAGACAGAAACAAAGAGTGACAGAAAAGACGAAATTTCCAGTACAGAATTTCCAGAAAGTGAGGATACTATTTCTACTGAAAGACCCCCCGGCATCCCCACAGGGGGAAACACTAAGAGCCATAAGTGTTACTGAAACAAAATGAGTAACGAACAGGCCAGTTTTAAGTTGTCCACCGGGATTGAACTCGAGACACTAGATACTGAGTACACTGACCTATAAACAGAGCCAACAGCCTGTGTAAAAATCAGACGCCAGGGTTATAAAGTACTACGAAAGAAGATAAATTGCTTTCAGGTTCAGGTTCATATTGTTTACAGCCCAGCCGACTACTAGAGCCATATCAAGGCTAACACCACATTAAAAACGACACCCAGGTAAAATAAAAAGACAGCAATTGAAAATCATGCTCACCATTATTCTTACAAGTCTAAAATACGTTTGAAGAAAAATGAATTACTTACCCTGTCCAAAGTTCACAGAGCTGATGTAATAGCTGATTTGATTTCCACTTTGGGCCTTTTCAACCGCCCACAGACACTGCTAAATGGTCCAGTGAATAAATAAAAATGAATGAATCAATGGTTTCTTTTCACTGCTGGCACTAGTCATGGCAAAGCTCAAATGTGAAGTTTGAAACTCCAACAGCTCAGAAATTCAAACACGGGTGGTTTGAATTCACGTGATGGACAAACAATTCGGCGTGGAGATTGTGCAGCTGTAGCATGTTTGTGCGTGCGTGCGTGTGTGTGTGTATGTGAGTGTGTGTTTGTGTGTGCGCACGAGTGTGTGTGCGTGTGTGTGTATATGTGTGCGCACGAGTGTGTGTGTATATGTTATGTGTCTGTGTTTGAAAGGGCGCACGAGTGTGTGTGTGTGTGTGTGTGTGTGCGTGTGTGTGTGTGTGTGTGTGTATGTGTGTGTATGTGTGTGTGTTTGAGTGTGCACACGGGTGTGTGTGTGTGTGTGTGTGCGCACGAGTGTGTGCGTGTGTGTGTGAGTGTGCGCACGTGTTCGTTCATCCTTTGATTTAACGTCTTTTCACTATAAGTGATATTAGACGGGGGAGGGGGAATAAAAAAAAAAAAGTAAGTAATAATAATGATAAAAAAAAAGATGAACAAAATGAAATGTAGAACGATAGTTGGACGGGTTGGATATGGGCAGAGGGAAGACAGAGGAAAAAGACATTAGTAGGTGGGAAA
The DNA here is from genome assembly GCA_030674185.1 of Monoplex corrugatus. NCBI lineage: Eukaryota > Metazoa > Mollusca > Gastropoda > Littorinimorpha > Ranellidae > Monoplex > Monoplex corrugatus. The sequence continues at coordinate 23,342,034 of CM060314.1, forward strand.
ACAGTAAAATGGAACGAGAACTTAACACTAACAATTAACTTCAACAACGTGAAGAGAAATTGTAACACTGTGTGCACACGTGTGTGTTTGTGTGTGTGTGTGTGTGTGTGTGTGTGTGTGTGTGTGTGTGTGTGTGTGTGTGTGTGTGTGTGTGTGTGTGTGTGTGTGTTTGAGCGTGTGCACTGGTGTGTCTGTGTGAGTGTGTTGTGTGCGTGTGTGTGTTTGAGTATTCATAAGAGTGTGTGTGTGTGTGTATGTGTGTGCATGAGAGTTTTGTGTGTATGTTTATGTTATGCGTGAGTGAGTAGAGAGAGAGTGTGTGTGTGTGTGTGTGCGAGAGAGAGACACACACATAGACAGAGGGAGACAGACAGACAGACATACAGACAGACAGAGAAAAAGACAGCGAGAGAGAGACACACACATAGACAGAGGGAGACAGACAGACAGACATACAGACAGACAGAAAAAAAGACAGCGAGAGAGACACACACACATAGACAGAGGGAGACAGACAGACAGACATACAGACAGACAGAGAAAAAGACAGCGAGAGAGAGACACACACACAGACAGAGGGAGACAGACACACAGACATACAGACAGACAGAGAAAAAGACAGCGAGAGAGAGACACACACATAGACAGAGGGAGACAGACAGACAGACATACAGACAGACAGAGAAAAAGACAGCGAGAGAGACACACACACATAGACAGAGGGAGACAGACAGACAGACATACAGACAGACAGAGAAAAAGACAGCGAGAGAGACACACACACATATAGACAGAGGGAGACAGACAGACAGACATACAGACAGACAGAGAAAAAGACAGCGAGAGAGAGACACACACATAGACAGACGGAGACAAACAGACAGACAGACAGACATATAGACGGACAGAAAGGGAGAAAGAAAGAGAAAGAAAAAGAAAGAGGGTGAGAGGGGGGATAATGGTCTTGACAAATGTATTTTTTCCAGCAGAAGAAGTTATCAATCAAAAGCATTTTTACTAACCCGCCATTGCTAACGTACATATTTGCTTAGAATCAAAACATTAAAAATACTGAGAAAAAAAACAAAACATCATTAAACCAGTAATGACGTATACGTAAAAAATTCAAAAGAAAAACACAATTTCCTGTCATTTCCGATAGAGAGAGTGACGTAAATAAGAAAATGAGAGAGAGAGAGCGAAACATAGACAGAAAGGGAAGAAGACATAAGAGAGGGAAAAAGAATATAAAAAAAAAAGAAGGCAAACAAAAAAAGGGAGCAAATGATTAGGAGACCAAGGAAGAGAGAGAGCGAGAGAGAGAGAGAGAGAGACAGACAGACAGACAGACAGATAGATAGACAGACAGACAGAAGCAGAGACAGAGACAGACAGAAGGAAAGACTGAGAGAGCGAGAGAAAGAAAGAAAGAAATACAGAAAGGAGGAGAAAGAAAAAGAAAGAGAGAGAGAGGCAGATAGACAGACAGAGATAGAGAGAGACAGAGAGAAGGACGGAGAGAGAAAAGAGAGAGAGACAGACAGACAGAGACAGAGAGACAGAGAGAGACAGAGACAGAGAGAGAAAGAGGCACACAGACAAACAGATAGACAGACAGAGAGAGAGAGGCACACAGACATACAAACAGAGCGACAGAAAGACAGAAAGAAAGAGAGAGAGAAAGAGAGAGAGAGTGAGAGAGAGAGAGAGAGAGAAAGAGCAAAAGAAGAAAGAAAGAAAAAGAGACAGTGAGACAGACAGACAGACAGAGACAGAGAGACAGACAGATACAAACAGAGAGAGAGCTATGACAGATCCGGTACACATTGTTGGCGCCTCACCCTTCAGACAGAGAACAAATGGCAGAGGACGGAGGACAGCCCCCACTTCACTGTCCAATCAGCAGCACGTGGACAAAGCCTGAAAACGGTTGTACGTGCACAAAAGGACAGGCTGGGTCTCTCAGACTACCTTCTCGTTTGTCTGCGATTTGCCTTCATTCTCTGTTCTCCCCGTGGTTAGTGTTCTCCCCGTGGTTAGTGTTTTGGAGGTAAAGGACACTCTTGTTCTTTCTGTTCTTCTGAATTTTATTGTTAACACGAACGTACATACATACACATGCATATGCTCGCGCGCGCGCGCGCGCAAACACACACACACACACACACACAAACAAACACACACACACACACACACACACACACACACACACACACACACAAAACACACACACACAGAGCCCTGGTTTCCTTGTCACACATACACACGCATTCACGCACACACAGATGCAGACACACACAAAGACAGGCGCAACGACACAGACACAGAGACACACATACACATACACATACACAGACACATACACACACACACACACACACACACACACACACAGAGGCACACACAGGCCTATTCTCCTATCATCACACATATACACACATTCACACATACAGACACACGCACCCCTACCTCCCAAACCTTACGCACACATGCACACACACACACACCTACTCCCATTGTTACAGAGACACACGCACACGCACACACACATACACACATACACAAACACGCACACGCATTCACTCACATACACACACTCACTCACATACACACATTCACACATACACACATACACACATACACATACACATACATACACATACACACATACACTCGCCATACACATATATACACACATACACATACACACATACACACATACACACATACACACACAAACCACACACACACACACACACACACACACACACACACACACACACACACACACACACACACACACACACCATACCAACTCCTCACCACACATTCCCATTGATGCAGCGTGCCTCACCCTAACCCATGCATTCTCCTTCCAATGACATCTGATCATCTGTTTTTATTCTCTCTCGTTGCCATTTCATCTGGAGACCAGCTCTATAGATAAAGCTGTCGTCTGCAAACCATCCACAAGCCCATAGTCATCATTGGCCATATCTCTCTAAGCAGCCGGAGATTCCTGTAATGAGTTCGTTGTGGTTCATTTCTTGGTCTACCTCTCTACAAGGACACACAGGTGAAGGCACAAGTCTCAATCGTTTTCAACAGCTGTTTGTAAAGCCTGTTGTGTGCTCAGTTCTCAAACAGACGAAAACCACCTGCTCTGATCTTTACAGCTGAGGATAACTGTTGCGCGTCTTAGGCGTTGTGTAAACAGAAACTTGTCGAAGGTATTCATCTCCATGAGAGAGTCTTATTCATCTTCTGCTCCTAGTTTCGCCAGTTTTGTCTGCTTTTTCGATTCTGTTGCTGCTCCAGTGTTAGGGCATCTCGCTGCAGGACTTGATGAGAAGGTAAACAAGATTTGTCAGATGGAGAAAAAGCAAAGCTAGAGAACAATCATGCAACTAAACGACAAAATCTGCTGCTAGGAGCAGAAGACGAACAAGTCTCTCTCATGGAGATGAATACCTTCGTCAAGTTTCTGTTTACACAACGTCTAAGACGCCCAACAATTATCCTCAGAACAGATGGTTTTCGTCTGTCTTGATTTTGTGCAATGTCTTTTCCAATCGTCGCTGTGTGTTGTTGGTAAAAGCCTGCAGCACAGACAAAGCTTCAGTCTAGAAGGCAAGCCTGTGTTGCGATCCAGTTTACAGCTGCTGATGCTTCCTGTATGAAACAATGCTTCGACTTCAGCCTTGCACTTGGTACAGTGGAGTCATGTTGGTAGTGATTTTGTCTGCCACTCTCCACTGAGGTATTAGATGTGCAACCCTGCTCCTCCGTGCTAGATACTATCTGTTGCTGAACCGTTTGTGAAAACTCATGTCCATACTTCTTGCAGGTTTTTTTTCTCTAGAACATCAAGCGTCAGTGTTTTCTTTGCTGTCTTATTCTGCTCATCATTTTGTTGTGATGTGAGGATCTGTGGTACAGACTGTCACGTATTTTCCTTCCAGCTTCTCTGAGTGGAGTGTCAGTGGAGAAGGTAAGAGGTTTAACCCGTTTTGCCTGGTGTTCTCTGACAGTACCCGTGTCTCTGTGGCAAAGTTGGATCTCTTTATCCTTCAGAAAAGAGCTTCTGAACCCTGGCATTCATTGAATGGTCCTGAGTGCACCTGTACTCGATGGCCTGCATCAACGGTTTTGTTGTCTTCTTTTACTCACTGGTGGTGTGGACTTTAGCCTGTGATGATCCTGCAACCCATCTCGCTTTAGATCGAAGTAGTGCTGCCTGCATCTGTTTGTCTATTAGTTGCATCATTGTTCTCTAGCTTTGCTTTTTTTCCATCTGACAAACCTTGTTTAGCTTCTAGATCCTGAATAGTTGGTAAAGCCATGGATTGAAATCCGATCCTCAGTGCTTGCTTCTGAACTTTTGTCTAGGGTGTGCTGGTCTGTCTTGACCTCTGTCATCCAAGAGCTTGACCCATATTCCAGGTGTGGTCATATGATTCCCTGACAGACAGTCTTCAAGATATTTTCATTTCCACCCTACTGTGTTCATAGATTCTGACACTTTTCTCATGATTGTCAGTTGTTGTTGTTTTCTGGCTTTTCATTCTACTTGTATGATGTGATGCTTCCATGTTAATCTCTTGTCAAAAGCAACTCCCAGGTATGTTTGCATGTCTTTATCTTCAGTATTGTATCGCTATGAGTATGTCCACTATGCTGTGTTTTGGTTGAAGACAAGAAAAGACTAGCTGTTCTCTCTTCCTGTTGATGTTTACTTACCAACTGGAATGGCCAGTTACCTCAGTTGATGAAATTGTATGCTGATAACGCAGATGTCCATGGGTTCGACCCTCAGATAGGTCAGACTTCTTTTCATTGGATAGGTAGGACCTCAGGACCTGGCCAGCTCATAGGTTTATGTCCAGGCTTAAGGCTTGTAACATGATCACCATACATATGGCACCTGTGACGTTAATGCAAACAGAATTTATTCCGAGCGCGGAGGCGTCATGTTCAGAAACTTAAACTGAATCTGTCTGTGCGACGACTTTGTCCGAGGTCAGCTGCGTTTTGTATGTAGCTGTTGTTGTTGTTGTTGTTGCTGTTGTTGCTTACTCTTCCGTACACCCGAGCATCAGGTCGTCTGCATGCAGCGCTGCTGGGACTTCTCTGGGCAACCCTGAAACAATGTTATAGCTGAAGAGTATGAACAAAGTAGAGGAGAGGACTCCTGTCCGAGACATCCCCTGACACAGCAACATCTTTGGCTACAGTGACCATCCACTAACCCTTCTGGTCCTGTGTTGTACTACAGTGACCGTCCACTAACCCTTCTGGTCCTGTGTTGTACTACAATAGCCATCCACTAACCCTTCTGGTCCTGTGTTGTACTACAGTGACCATCCACTAACCTGTCTGGTCCTGTGTTGTACTACAATAACCATCCACTAACCCTTCTGGTCGTGTGTTGTACTACAATAACCATCCACTAACCATTCTGGTCCTGTGTTGTACTACAATAACCATCCACTAACCCTTCTGGTCCTGTGTTGTACTACAATGACCATCCACTAACCCTTCTGGTCCTATGTTGTACTACAATAACCATCCACTAACCCTTCTGGTCCTGTGTTGTACTACAATAACCATCACTAACCTTTCTGGTCCTGTGTTGTACTACAATAACCATCCACTAACCCTTCTGGTCCTGTGTTGTACTACAATAACCATCCACTAACCCTTCTGGTCCTGTGTTGTACTACAATAACCATCCACTAACCCTTCTGGTCCTGTGTTGTACTACAATAACCATCCACTAACCCTTCTGGTCCTGTGTTGTACTACAATAACCATCCACTAACCTTTCTGGTCGTGTGTTGTACTACAATAACCATCCACTAACCCTTCTGGTCCTGTGTTGCACTACAATAACCATCCACTAACCTTTCTGGTCCTGTGTTGTACTACAATAACCATCCACTAACCCTTCTGGTCCTGTATTGTACTACAATAACCATCCACTAACACTTCTGGTCCTGTGTTGTACTACAATAACCATCCACTAACCTTTCTGGTCCTGTGTTGTACTACAATAACCATCCACTAACCCTTCTGGTCCTGTGTTGTACTACAATAACCATCCACTAACCCTTCTGGTCCTGTGTTGTACTACAATAACCATCCACTAACCCTTCTGGTCATGTGTTGTACTACAATAACCATCCACTAACCTTTCTGGTCGTGTGTTATACTACAATAACCATCCACTAACCTTTCTGGTCCTGTGTTGTACTACAATAACCATCCACTAACCCTTCTGGTCCTGTGTTGTACTACAATAACCATCCACTAACCTTTCTGGTCCTGTGTTGTACTACAATAACCATCCACTAACCTTTCTGGTCCTGTGTTGTACTACAATAACCATCCACTAACCTTTCTGGTCCTGTATTGTACTACAATGACCATCCACTAACCCTTCTGGTCCTGTGTTGTACTACAATAACCATCCACTAACCTTTCTGGTCCTGTATTGTACTACAATGACCATCCACTAACCTTTATGGTCCTGTGTTGTACTACA
>CM060314.1:23352839-23370339 GCA_030674185.1 Monoplex corrugatus
AATATTCATGAAATCGAATCCATGAGGCTGATTCGAGCAAGTTGCAAGCTTCTTTTACGGAAGTATGAACATTTAATTCTATAGAATTATCAGAATTCTGTGCACCTTGCTTAGCTGCTCTGTCAACTACTTCGTTGCCGTGAAGACCAACGTGAGAAGGCACCCAGCATAAACTGATATCTGTACCTTTTATCCTTAAACGATTTATAAGCTGATTTGCCTCAGTAATTAAGTCAGGTCTTGTGTCGGCATCAAAAGACCGTAAGGCATATAATACAGACTTTGAGTCAACAAAGAGAACTACTTAGAGAGACACAGGTTTAAATTTTACTAGATAATGCAATGCTTGTATAATACCGAGACAAGGAGACAAACATCACGCAGCATGCTTAATAAGCCACAATGGCATCAGTGACCAAATAGTCGTCATCACCATCATCCTCATCATGTGCCATGCCGCATGGCGTTGGTGATCATAGCCCTCCATATGTATCTATCCTTTGTTGCCGCAAACACATCTTCCACCCTCTCCGTCCTAAGCCACCCTGTAAGTCCGTCCAATATTTTCTCCCTGGGTCTACCTGGTGCTCTCTTTCCCTCCAGCTTTCCTGTTGTGACCAGGTGCTCTAATTCCCCTTTCCTTATAAAATGGCCTAGAAATGTTGCCTGTCTTTTCCTAAGCTTCCCTATAAATGATCTTCTTGTGTCTGCCTCCATCAAAACTGTCTTTGTTTTCTTTGCTGTCCATGGAACTCTCAACATTCTTCTTAGAAACCACATCTCAGCTGCATCAATCTTGTTCTGGCTTTGCGTGTTGACTGTCCACGCCTCACAACCTTATACCATTATCGGTTCTATATAACATTCAAGAACTCTCTTCATGATGTTAATTGATAGGCATTTGTTGGTAAGAACACTTTTCAATTTCATGAATGCTGTTTTGGCTTGGCTGGTTCTGCTGGCTATTTCTGATGTGCATTTGCTGACTGGTGAGATGATCGTTCCCAGACGTTTAAATTTATCAACCTGTCTCAAAGTTGTGCTATTTGCTGTTATTTCCATGAGGAGATTTCTTGTTTGAGCCTTTCTAATTGGTTGATCAATTCTTCGTGTCTTACCCGGTCGAAAACTTAGGTATAATCAACAAAGCATAAATACAAATCCTTATTCAACTGGACTGACCTCTCTATGATAGTTCTTATGATGCATATGGCATTAGTAGTTTCTCTCCCTTCCACAAATCCACACTGTTCTTCTGCTATTTCTCTTTTGATTCTGTTCCTTGACCTCATCATGATTATTCTTAATAGGATTTTCTTACATGATTCATCAAGCTGATTGTACTATGGAGTTCGCATTCTATAGCCCCTGTCTTCTTTGGAAATGCAGTGAAAATTGATTTTGACATATCTTTGGGGGGTTTTCCGGTGTCATAAATTTCATTTAAGAGGACTGTTATTTTTTTCAGCACTAAATTCTTCTAAGTCCTCAATCATTTCTGTAGTAATATTGTCTGGTTCTGGGGGTTTTCCCGGTTTCATCTTTTTCAATGCTACTCTAACTTTATCTTTCATTATGGTCGTCCTTCAACGTTATTTCTTATAATGTGTTCTTCGTTTCTGTCATCATCAAAAAGGTCTCTAATGTACTCTCCCCATCTATCTAATATTTTGTCTTTTTCCATCATAAGCGTACCATCTTTCGCTTTTAAGAAACACAGTTGACGTGCATGTCTTTTTCCTGTGGGCAATTTCTTCAATATTTCTGTACATACCCTGAGGATAAGTTTTGTTTCTGTCTTCTATTTCTTTGCACTTTGTTTCCAGCCAAGCTTCCTCAGCTTCATTGAATCTATTTCTGATTTCCTTGTTTATCTTTTTGTATTCTTCCTTTTTTTCCTTTCCCTTCCGACACCTATATTCAGCAAAATATTTAAATGTCATTTAGAATTTGATTTTTTTCAATACAGTCAAAGGAACAGAGGCAGTGAGAAAGCGGTCAGGATTGTAGTTCCCTTTAGGTGTTGTCACCAGGTCTGCGCCGACTGGTCTGAAGGAGATGCCTGTAAAAGGGGCAGACACTGAAGGACAGAAGCTGGAGCTAGAGCTGGAGCTGGAGCCGAAACTTTTTCTTTCACTGTATACTCAAAGGGGCCAAACTACCTAAATGTTATTTTCCACCAAAATACAAAAGGGCATTCTTCACACCAGAAAACTTCCATTGAACATCCAAAAGCAAGAATAGATTATAAAAATTACTCCCAACAGAACTCCTCCAGGAGAATTTCTATTGATTTCTTTTTTGATAAAATTCTTTAATGAAAATAATATTTTGTTATCATTATTTTCCTCGTATATTTGCGCCCACATGTATGTGTGTACATGTATGTGTATGTGTTCATGCAGTATAACTGAGATGTATATGTACGCTCTTCATCAGTACACAAGATAATGCGTTTTGTCAGTTAGTGATTACGTATAAATTTGAAGTTTTTGTGTGTATGTGTAACAGAATTATCATTTCATGAAATAGTTATGTTTAGTAAATGCGTGAATTTGTGTATTTCGTTTCATTTTATTGACATTTACATCTTCTTCTGCCTAAAATTAGTAGGGAGATATTTTATGATTATAACTATTGTTGGCAACTGAGGACATGGAAGACTGACAAAAATGTACTGTGTCCTTGTCTTTGTCATTACAAAAGAACGATCACTTTATCAACCAGTCTCTCTCTCTCTCTCTCTCTCTCTCTCTCTCTCTCTCTTCTCTCTCTCTCTCTCTCTCTCTCTCTTTCTCTCTCCCATTGTTTCTTAATAATGGTCGCAGAATGGAAATGTTATGCAGGTATCACAATGTCTTCCAGTGGAATGATGGTTCAATCGCATATTTTCTCCGAATGAGATATTTCACGGAGAATACTAATTGCAGTGCCTTTAATATGATCCTAAACATAGAAATAATGTTCAATGACTATTTCTGTAAACATGGAATGACTTCTTTATTGCTTTGTCAAATGGACGAAAAAGTGGAAGACATAAAAGTTATTGATAAGCTACCAAGTCTGATGTTTCCCATGGAAAGTTGGCCGTCGAATGTGTCAGTGGTGGAGTGCCCTGAATCTCACATGACACACTCATTCTTGGCGTGTGACAGCGCTAGCGCGTGCTGGGCACTAAAGGTATTTTCCCATCACTGCTCAGCACCTCTGACGCCACTTCCGCCTGTCTTCACTTGTGACAACCACATGCAGTACGTGTCGTATACACTGGTGTGTGATCTCCGAATTGACTGTCAGGACGCCAGTGACGAAACCTTCTGTGGCTGGCCCGAGGACCTTCTATATGGAGACTCACAGGTAAGGACGTTTGTTGACGCCTTTTTGGTATAGTTTGTTGAAAACAGCATACACAGCAATATTTACGAGATGTAAAGCTTAATGTTTCAACATATTGCTTCAGAAGATTATAGATGTGTACACAATGAATCATCAGACGGCAGATGCACATCAGAAATAGCCAGCAGAATCAGCCAAGCCAAAATAGCATTCAAGAAGATGACAAGCATTCTTACCAACAAATGCCTATCAATTAACATCATGAAGAGAGTTCTTGAATGTTATAGAACCAATACTGTTGTACGGATGTGAGTTGTAGACAGTCAACAAACAAATCCAGAACAAGATTGAGGCAGCCGAGATGTGGTTTCTAAGAACAATATTGAGAGTTCCATGGACAGCAAAGAAAGCAAACGAGACAGTCTTGATGGAGGCAGACACAAGTAGATCACTCATAAGGAAGATTAGGAAAAGACAGGCAACATTTCTAGGCCATTTTATGAGGAAAGGGGAATTGGAGCACCTGGTCACAACGGGAAAGCTGGCGGTAAAGAGAGCACCAGGTAGACCCAGGGAGAAAATGCTGGACGGACTTGCAGAGTGGCTGGGGACGAGGAGGGTGGGAGAGATGCTAAGGGCAACGAGAGATAGAGACAGATGGAAGTCCATGATCGCCAACGCCATGCGGCAGGGCACCTGATGATGATGATGATGACACAATAAATATCAAAAGGTCACGATTAAGTTAGAAATGCACGTATTTAAAATTCGTTTGTACAATTTGGCCTCCTTTTCCCGACCCACTTTTGGTTCTGTGTGCTTTCACAGCAAACGGTGATACATATTTTTTTAACCCCCAACAAATTATTCAAAGCCATGTCATCATTTCGGTAAACACTCCTATGTCGATCTTATGTGCTCTAAAGAATTATCTCCTTTAGTTCATTCTATTTGAATAAGTTTGTGGTGTTTCTAAAACGGAAGGAATGTACATAAAATACAAAGTGATATGTATTAATTTCTGCATGGTTATGCGTGTTGGCTGACCACCAGTGCCAGTGATGAGATACATATAACAGACCCAGTTGCCAGTGATAGGTGCTCCTGGGTAGGAGTTGTTAGTCGGGATGTGTAGGATGGAAAACACCTGCTTCCATACCGATAGGGCTGAGTATACCGAAAGGGCGTTAACAGACGTTAAGGCGTGCGGCAATTTATGCTTGAAATAGTCTTATCCGTCCTTAGGTATATCCTTTAATCAAAAACTTTTATTAGAACAGGTACAGTGTGAACTACACGGCACAAATTAGCTTAGTAATTGTAGACTGCAACTAAAAGACAGTTTCAGTCAGAAAACAGCTCTGGTAACATTTTACCTGGTTTAAGCCACTATCTTGTCATGATTCAACTTCAGTTTGTTCACGAATGCTAACGACTTAATGTCTGTATAAATTACAGTGATGCTTACGATGTTTTCATCTTAGGCTTGAGAGAAGAGACGAAGAGCGAGCGAGCGAGCGAGAGAGAGAGAGAGAGAGAGAGAGAGAGAGAGAGAGAGAGAGAGAGAGAGAAATCCACAAGAGAGTGCACTTCTGTTATGTGGCTCCCAGTCAAAATGAGAGAGGTCTTGTGGTTCCATGGAAACAAACTTAGGTCTAGCACTGAATCATTAAGAAAAATGCAGAAGCCTTAAATTTGCAAGCTGCGACTTTAACCAATGACTAATCATGTTACATTTGTAACATAGAAATAAGATTTAGAGAACGCACTGGCAGAGATGCTATCACGATGATTTAGTCTGCACAGCAATGAGTGTCTCTCGGAGTCTGGTTCGTATTTTTTTCCATTTATTTCGGATCAGCCGGAGACTTTATTAGCAAATGCTTCATCACCTTCACCTTATCCTCCAGTGTCAAACAGGGCATATAAGGCAGAGACCAGGACTTTACTCTGTCTCTACAGGCTGCCATCTCTTTAGTTGCTTTCAGGTCATTGATGTTTACCACTCCGCCCATAAACTGGACTGTTCTTTTGAGGATTGTTATTGGTCTGCCTTCTCTTCTTTGCCCCATCAGCCTCCAAAACAGCGCCACCTTTGATAGTCTTTTCTTGTCCATTCTCAATACATGGCCATGATACTTCCATCTTTACTTTCTGATCACGTCTGATATGTATGTACTGTTGAGCAATTTCTCGTACGTCTTGGTTGGTTTTAAACTTTCAATATGTTTTTTTGTTGTTTTTTTTCTTTTTTTTTTTTGCGTGTTGTAAAGTGGTCTGCGTCGATTGCATTAGTATATCTCGTGCGTGGATGCGCTTTGATTTGAATTGTCAAGATTTGGTGCCATCTGTAATTATTATTATCATTATTAGTAGTAGTAGTAGTAGTATTGGTATTATTATTATTATTGTTATTATTCTTATTACTATTATCATTATCATCATCATCGTCATTGTCATCGTCATCATTATCATCATCATCATCATCGTCGTCGTCGTCATCATCAGCAGCAGCAGCAGCAGCATCATCATCATCATCATCCGACGCTTTAGTACAGCACCAGCTTTCAGATCCATTCGTTATGACAATGAGGACATTAGATTCGAAAAGGTTTAGTTTTGTTTATTCTACGGATTTTTTCCTTTTTCCAGATGTTCAGAGAATGGTTTGGACTTCTCTGATAATGTTGCCATCTGCTTACACATTACTTCCTTAATGTGTAAACTGCTCTAAATTGTCAGAAAGTCTTCTCCATTGAGTTTGACCATTCCTTCTCCAGCATTCACATTCATTAATTTGATTTTTGATGCGCTGATGAGGAGTCTGACTGTGCCAGTAGCCCTTGCCAATGCATCTGTCAGTGTCTGTTGGTTGTCATATGAGTGGCAGAGTAAGGCGAGGTCGTCCACGAAGTCCAGATCTTGTAGAAGTGTTGCCTTTGACCATTTGACGCCTCTGTTGCCATGTGTGCATTTCCTCATAACCCAGTCTGAAGACAAACAGAAATGGAGATAGGATACATCCTTGCTTGACATTTATGTTGACAGCAGATCTCTCTGAGCAGCCATTGTTGATCAGTATAGAACATTTTGAGTCATAAAGATCTCTATAAGGACTCAAATGATTTATGATATCAACAAAATAAAGAGAAATGAGCGGCTACAACAGATGCCTGTCAGCCATGAAAAGTAGGAAACTCCTGAGGAATACATTCATGTTGGCCAGGTCAAAGAAACTGAAAGAGGGATACAAACTGCAATCCAAAACCTAAAGAAAGAATATACAGGATTCCAGACAGCAAGAGATTGTGCTGACAGGGTCTGCACTCCATGCAGTATCATCAAGCAATGCATAGAATGGCAGAGACAGTTCCTTGTCCATTTCGTGGTCTTCGGGAAAGCTTTTGATTGGGTGATGCAACATTCAACTAAAGACAATCAACAGAAATCAGATGGTTTCTCCTTTCAACTCTGGAAGATCCTGACTTTGCCAATGTCATGCTAGTGGTTTCCCACACTCACCAATGTATGCAGGAGAGAACATTCCAACTCATTGTCTTTGCCCAACATGCAGGTCAAAACAATGGGCAAAAGAAAGCAGAGGTCGTGATGCAAACCCCTCAAGTTCGAATAAATGGAACACATCTACCCACAATAAAAATTCTTCCCTGCCTGGACAGCACTGTCAAACGATGGAAGAGGCGACTAACTCAATTAACTGCTTCAGTGTTTTATATATTTATTTATCTGTGGAAAGCACTGTTGTGTCATCCACATAGGAGACATTTGGTATCTATTTCCCAGGTCAGCTGGATCTGCGCTGCTCACTGCTGTCTTTAAGATGACATCCATTACCGACACGAGCAGTCTTGGAGAAACAGCACATCTTTCTATGCCCACTTTCACATTGATCCAGTCTGTCGTATACTTCTTTATGAAGAACTGCATTAAGAAAGTATTTCTTCATCATTTCGTAGATGTCCTTTGGGACATGAAACATGTTGAGAGCCAGTGGAATCATCTTGAGTGGGACTGATCCATACTCATTTACCACATCAAGCCACATCACACGGAGATCATGTGTCTGTGTTATAACTTTTTACATTGTTTTCCCAGTCATTGTGGCATGCTCTAAGCAGTCAGAAACTCCTTACTAGACGGTTAAAATATTGACAGTGGGAAGTATTTATTCAGTCTTGCTGCCAAGACAGAGAAATTCATCTCCGGACAGATACAGTCAAATATTGACAGTATGAAACATTTATTCAGTCTTGTTGCCAAGACAAGGAAATTTCCCTTCAACGCTCAGAAGTGATATTAATATGGATTGTTCGAAGCCACTCGACGTCTGTTCCTTTGCAATGTATACTCCATCAGCTGCCATCCACTGGTTGCTGATCTCAGGTTCCTCCTTGCTGATTTTATCAATTCGTGAGACTACTGGAGGATTCTGGGACATTTCCTATACAGCAAGTAAGATATTCCATAAGGTCCAGGAGGTGATTTGTCTCTGGTTTTCTTAACCATTTTCTTTACTTCATCCATTGTTGATGGCCTCTTTCCCTTGTTTTAGAGGTTACTCCAGACACTAGATTTCAAACGGTACCTGAGGGTTGGAATTTGTTTTTCTGAGATAGTGTTTCAGAGCTTCTTTGTCCACTGTGAGTGTCCTGTACTTAGGCTGTTTGAATAGTTCCCTGGCAAACTGAAAGGGGTCGCTGAACAAGCAATCTTAGGACTTCTTTTTGCTCCTTCTCCTATTTGCTGATTCTATGTATTTGCTGACGAGAGATAGAGACAGATGGAAGTCCATGATCGCCAACGCCATACAGCAGGGCACCTGATGATGATGATGATGTATTTGCTGAGGGCATTATGCTCCCCTTTGAAGTCTTTCCATATTTTCTCTAGCCTTTGTTTCTCAAATTTGGAGGCAGCGTTCATTTGTTTCTTAAGATTCCATTTTTACTCTGGATATCATCCATCTCTCGTTCACTTTTGTAATTGTGAGATGTTTTCACCTTTGACTAATTCATCCCATAGGCGTCCGTATGGACTGCGTATACAATATATCAAAATGTAACTAGTTTGTGTTCTGGGGTACTCTTTCATATCAGAGCATTTAGTTTATGGACTGTTTCTTCGTCCGGCCTCTTCCTTTTTTCTTTATACTTGTGTGTGGTGAATACTGTTTATGGAGCTTGGAATCAGAGCCCGTACACATTCCTCGTGGATGTCTCTGGTACGGTGGTTTGTTTCTAGCCTGGGTTTCTGACTCTTTCCTGGACGTCCTCAGGACTGATTCCAGAAGTCATTGATCTAGCCATGTGTCAATGGCAAGGAACACAGGTTAGAGATAGACAGACTAGAGTTCCCAGAGGAGAAGTCCCCATCAAGCAAGCGTTTCAGCTCTTAACTCCTTACACTCTAAGGGGGCTATTCTGCTTTCAGGTCATGATTCCAGAATGCCCTTCTGCTGTCTCCATTTTTCTCCCACCTGGGCTTGAACCTGCGCTTCAGATGGTCGGGCAGCTCAAGGCCAAGTCACCCTCGATACAATATCCCAGACGGTCTTTCAGAACATCACTGTGTGTTACCAGCTCACATTATCAGTCATGATACACTTTTCTTGACCATCCTTCAAAACAGCAATCTCACATACCTGCACTGCTTGCTGTCACACTCAGGAAACAGATATAGAATCCTATCTGCTGATGCAGTCCGTCAGTAATGTGACAGTTTCACCAATTAAAGGTGAAAATAGCGAACAACTTTATTGATTACACCAGTTAAAGGAGTATATAGCGAACTAGTTCATTGATTGATTAATTTGTGTCTGTGTGTGTGTATGTGTGTGTGCGTGTGTGTGTGTGTGTGTGTGTGTGTTTGTGTGTGTGTGTGTGTGTGTGTGCCTGTGTCTCTGCGCCCGTGTGTGTGTTACAGTCGTTATCAAAAGAGATCAGCTGTCGTCTACAAGCTTCCATTTACTTCGAAAGAGAAGAACCACCTCAGGCCAAGGTAAAGAACTTCCAACAGTACAGTTTACCACCACCTGCAGTCATTAATTTTGACAGCAATTACAGCTTACATTTCACAGCCTTCAGTGACCCCACAAACAGAAGCAGATGTCCAAATACTCATTTCCATTGTGTCTCCAATGGCTACTGTCTGCCTGTCTTCCTACGCTGCAATGGAGTCAGTGACTGTCCACAGAAAACTGATGAAATGGATTGTGAACAGTATACATGTACTGGTTTCTACCGATGTCGAGGTTCCAAGGTCTGTGTGCATCCAGATCACCTATGTGATGGTGTACATCAATGTCCACAGAGTGATGATGAACGGTTTTGTGATTTTCGTTGTCCAGAAGAATGTAAATGCTATGGATTGGCATTTTACTGCTCACAATTGTTTCCAGTGCATGAATATGGTAAGTTGAGATATCTTGATGCTAGAGGGTCTATGTTAAAGCCTCCAGATCTTGGGCACAACAGGCAACTTATTTATCTAAATTTGGCTCTCAATAGTCTGACTAATTTGACAGGTCTTCGGACGTGGTTTCTTAGAACACTAGACGTGAGGGATAATAAGATCAAATCAATACAAACAAGTGATCTAGGCGTCATAAATACCTTGAGAGAGTTTTATTTGTCTGGAAATCCTCTTGTTCAAGAATTTATTGTTCAAGACACAATTCAGTATTTTGAGATGCAGACATTACAAGTTTTGAAATTAGCCCGAATATCAATCTTAACATTTAATACTAGTGTTGTGTCATTATTTCCAAATTTACAGACACTCAATCTGTCGTTCTGTAATTTCAAAAAAGTTGATGAAGCTGGATTTCGATTTCTGTCAAAACTTGAAGTCATCGACCTTCGAGGCTCAGATATTCCTGTCTTTCCGCATGATTTATTTTCAGGTTTGTCCAAACTTCGGTTAGTCTACGCCAGTGATTTCAGACTGTGCTGTCTTGACATACTACCCCAAGAGTTTAATGTCTTTAACTGTCATGCTCCTACAGATGAAATATCGTCATGTGACGACCTTCTCCGTTCCAGCGTTTACCGAATTCTGCTGTTTGTGTTTAGTGGTTTGACCCTTATGGGAAATCTGGGCAGTTTTCTCTTTAGGACTTGCTGTGTTTCTAGTAAGTCACTGGGGTTTGGGACTTTGGTCACACATCTTTGTGTGTCCGATTTTCTTATGGGAGTCTATCTGTTGATCATAGGGATTGCTGATCAAACGTATCGAGGTAATTTTGTATCAAAGAGCGTTGTGTGGAAACAGAGTGCAGCATGCCAAACAGCAGGGGTTTTATCTTTATTGTCCAGTGAGGTATCTGCTTTCATCATATGTCTTATCACCTATGACCGCTTTGTTGCTTTGCGCTTTCCCTTCAGCCAATTACATTTCTCCCGACGGTCAGCCCATATAGCATGTGCCGCTGTGTGGACACTGGGTTCGCTACTGGCTGCAGTTCCTTTACTGCCATTCACAGCCCACTGGGAGTTCTACAGCCAGACAGGTATCTGTATTCCACTTCCCATCACCAGACACGAATTTCCAGGTCAGCGCTACTCCTTTGGTGTGATGATCGTTGTCAACTTTGTGCTCTTCATGGTGATAGGCCTGGGACAGCTATCTATCTACTGGTCCATCAAAAGCAACATGTCCTCCCCCGCATCATCTTCCTCGCCATCAATAGGCAAACTACACAAAGATCTGACCATCGCCCAACGTCTCATCACCATTGCTGTCACCGACTTTCTCTGCTGGTTTCCCATCGGTTTGTTGGGCTTACTGGCCTCCAGTGGTGTACCCATCTCTGGTGAAATGAACGTGTTGCTGGCCATCGTGGTTTTGCCCCTGAACTCCGTTATTAATCCCTATCTCTACACATTCAACACAATCAGAGAACGCAGACGCCAGGCTGAGGAAGAACGACAAAAAAGGTTGGCTGCCTTTCAGCGCATGGACAACGCGGTTAAGCAAAATAGGACAAGGTAAAAGTTGTTTTAATAATTACAATAATTACAATATTTATATAGCGCAAAATCTTGATAAAATCAAATCTAAGCGCTGAAGCAGACACACACGCAGGCACGCATGCACGCACACACACGCACGCACACACACACACACACACACACACACACACACACACACACACACACACACACGCATGGCTATAAATGGGGAGAAAGAATAAAAGCAATAAAAGCAAGAATAAAAGCAATGGAAAATTATAGAGAGCATAGCATACAATTATATATTATAACCATGTGATTCCCTCCGAGCGGAGACAGGCTGCAGAGGGGAGGGTTGAGTGAGGTTAGGATTTTATGCAGAAGAGAAAAGGTGAGTTTTGAGAGCGGACTTGAAGGAGACAAAAGTAGGTTGCTGACGGACTGAGAGAGGAAGTTTGTTCCAGGAGAGTGGACCAGAAACAGAGAAGGCTCGTGGACCATAGGTATTGAGCTTAGTGCGTGGAAAGCGAAAAGTCAGAGGATCAGAGGCAGAGCGGAGGGTACGTGAGGGAACATAGATCTCAAGTAGGCTTGACAGGTAATCGGGGGCTGCGTTATTGAGGCTTTTGTAACCCTGAAGTTTGCAGGGGATTAATGTCGACGAGATCAGCTTTCTGGTGTGGTCAGAATCATAAGGGGTGGGGGAGGAAATGTCCCCACTCTTGCTGCTTTACTATACTTTTCTAATATTCTGGTCACCTGCCTCACAGGTTGAGTGCGCTTGGTCTCCATTTTTAATGCCCCTTCTTCATTTTTGACTGTAACGATTGTAACGTGGCTGTAAAATGTCTTATCATGAACTTGTCTTTCCTTGTGTGATGGTTTTATACAGCTCAGTGCTGTTCAGAATCGTTGTGATGTGGTTCCTCTTCCTTGCCAAGTCAACGACTTCAAATTTGAACAGTCCCTCCCTCTGGCGATTGACACAGTACCGGTCTGCAGATTTTCATCAGTGAAGTGGCCTGCATTCTTCACTTCATAATGCAGTGCCATATAGTTGCCTGCTGCTTCAAACCAACAAAGCAGCATTCATGGATTCTGGACGACATTCAACTTTTTTTTTCCTGTTCGCTGATACAATACTATGATATCAAAAAAAGTACGTGAGCAAGCCTTTCTCTCAGTAAATATGTACTCAGCTTCTGTCTGTAAAAGCAAAACCATCAGCCAATGCTCTTAACGTTTAGATTGTGTAAACAACAGACTGGATTTTAGTTACCAAGAAATGCTTTCACCGTTGTGAGAGAAGGAAACAGCACCCTGTCCTTGTCTACACATCTGTCTAGCCCACTCCTGTCTCTTCTAACACTGGTCATACTTAAAACCATATTAATTCCAGCCCTCTTTCTCCATAACAGCAAATGCCCTTTAACGTGACTATATGTGTGCCTTCAATGTAATAATAATAATCATAATAATAACAATAATAATAAAGTACATTTTAGGACGCTTTTCCCTTAGAGAGCTCCAAGCGCCATTACAATTTCTTAACCCATTTAAGCCCGCTGTCCCTTTTTAGGGACGGAGAATAAAACCCACCCCCACGTTAACTTTTCTGTTATTGTTCAGATTTTTGTTTTTAGACGAACAATGGAAGTAATCATTGTCACAAAGAAGCAGTTGTTTTCAGTGAATGCCCTTGCCGTTTTTGCTGGAGGCGGCCATTTGCATCTCATGAGGTGCTTTTTCTTGCAGCAGTGAGTCAACATCAAAGGTAAGCATACAGTTTTCTTATTTTTAAAGTTTTTATACATCTTTATGAAGAGAAAGTGTTTGTGTATAGTATGATACAGAAACGTATTTTTGGTTTTTGTCAGAAAATTATTATTGTTTATTTTATGCTATTGTAAACATGCGTCCCTATTTAGGGACAGCGGGCTCAAATGGGGTGGGGTTTTCTCCCTTACTTCATCAGTGTATTATGATATTGTTTCATAGTTTGGGATTCTCCTGTTTGTTTTCAGACAGTACACAGTTCATGAGGTCATTAGCATGCTTGAGGATGATGCTGACTTTCAAGAAGCAACAATTGGCATTGATCCACCTGAGGAGGTCGGGTTCAATACAGACGAAGACAGTGGCGAGGAAGACGGAGGAGGCACTGTTCCAAACTTGAACAGACGTCAGCTGATGGCTGGAGCAACAGTAACTTTTCTGGGGAAATAGTGTGCGAGAAAATCTGGACTTATTGTTGAAATGTCAAAAGAGTATGCTAGGTCAAAGGGAAACACTACCTTCCCCACCTCTCCTTCGGAGGTGAAGGTTTTCTTGGCCATACTTCTTGTTTCAGGTTACATCCCTGTTTCCAGGAGGAGGACGTTCTGGAGCTGTGATGATGATGTTTGCAATGCAGCCATCAAAGCAGCCATGACAAAAAAACATTCTGAGGAGCTCATGAGGTACCTTCATGTGTGTGACAACAGCAGGGTGGATCCTACAGACAAAATAAAGTCCGACACCTGTTGACAATGTTGAACGATAGATTCTTGCTCTACTTCAAGAAGCTGGAGACTCAGAACCTCAGCATAGATGAGTCCATGATTCCATATTACGGACGGTACGGGGCTAAACAGTTCATTCGTGGAAAGCCGATTCGTTTCGGCTACAAGATGTGGTCACTGACAACACTAGTGGGATACCTCCTGCAGACAGAGCCATACCAAGGTGCCAGAGGACGACAAACCGAAGTTCCAGGTCTTGGCATGGGAGGGTCGGTGGTTGTGATTTGACAGCCCAGCTTCAGCAGGAGGAAGGTCGTTGCTTCCACTTTACCTTTGACAACTTGTTTACGAGCCTCGGGCTAGTCGACTACCTCACCAAGAAAAGCATTGCCTACACAGAAACGATCCACGCTAACAGACTGCAAGACTGCCCACTGAAGCCTGTAAAGGAGATGGAGAAGACCAAGCGAGGATCCTTTGACTATGCCAAGGATGCCAAGGCAGGTTTGCTTGTTGTGCGCTGGCACGACAACAACGTAGTCAACACAGTGTCCAACAAGGTAGGAGTTAAACCAGTCCAAACAGCAAAGTGTTGGTCTAGAGCTGAACGACAGCGAGTGGACATGACGCAGCCATTCTTGGTCAAACACTACAACCAGACTATAGGGGTGTTGATCGGATGGATCAAAACATCGACAAATACATGATCTCTGTCCGTTCGAAGAAGTGGTGGTGGCCGCTGTTTGTTTTCTGTGTTGATGTCAGCGTCCAGCAGGCTTGGCATCTATACAAAGCCACACCCACATCAGCTACAGACCCCAATGATCTCCTCACTATCAGGCGCTTCATAGCCAGGGTCTACCTGCTCAGAGCAACACAAGCATCTTCTGCTGGTTGTCCGAGATAACCCACCCTGAAAGTGAACAAACGGGTGCCCCCTGAGGTCCACTTTGACAGGGTGGACCACATCATCCAGCCATGGAAGACTCAACTGAGATGTGGCTATTGTGGAAAGAAGACATACCACAGGTACCAGAAGTGCCTGGTAGGCGTGCACGACAAGTACTTCAGCTTGTTTCATATGTGCTAGTGGGAGTTCCCAGCAAAGTGAATGGGCCAGGAAGGTTTTGTTTCCCTTTGTCTAGCGTTGTCTTTTGATTAGTTTAGTGTTTTTTGGAGTTGTGCATCAATTTGCCAAAATACTATGTGTGTGTGTACATGTATATGTGTGGGGAGACAGGGACAAAGGGGGTGGGGGGATTTTGCACTGTAAAAGGCTGGGGTGGGTGGGGGTGGAGGAAAATTTGTCAACATTTGAATTTTAAAAACTAATTTTGTATGTTAAGTTCATTTTGAAACAATAAAACAAGAACTGAAAAGCAACAAGTGCCTGTATTTACTGTGTGATGCTGTTCAAAAACCCCTACCCACTTGAGCCCGCTGTCCCTAAAAAGGGACGCAAACATTTTATGCTCAAAATCAAGATTTACAAAACTTGTGTCAAAATGAGTGTTAGATATGTTAATAAGACATAAAAACAAACATTTTGAGACATGTTTGGTAAGAAACAAAATTTGGGCATAAATGGGTTAAGAAGGCAAGAATGTTTACACACTCATCCACAAAACTGCTCATCCGCACGCAGGTATGTATACACTTATCACCATAAAGTATATATATAATATAATACAGATTAAAAGGCTTCAGCACTAAACAGACCAGAAAGAAAAGTGGTCTGCTATTACTGAACTTTTTTTTTCTTTCTTTCTTTTTTTTTTTTTGTAAATTGACGTCGGCATTCTGCATAAGAGACTTACATGTAAAGCTACGCCCTCTAAGCCGTGGAGTAAAATGTAAGAACTTTGTCCCAACTGGTTAGTCTACACTGTCCTTCCCCTGTCCTTCGTGAGTTGGTGGTATTGCTATTGTGATGAAGAAAGTACTGTCGTAAACTTCTGTGCAAACAAACTTCCCTTTTCTATCTTTCATTTGGACTTGTACTGCTAACCATCCTCCTGCATCACCGCGCCATCAACTACAGCAAAAATTAAACTGAATGTTATATAGTTTAGATGAATTTTTCGCTGTCTTGAATTTTCCAACACTCTCAAGAGAAGTAAACTAATTATTTTGACATTCATTTCCACTTTGATCAGCCCACACAGCATACCACAGCTAAAACTCTAGTTCTATTGGACAAGTTTGGCTTCTCACACTCTGTCAATACTCCCACTCATTACAGTGACCATATCCTTTTATGATTTGCTAGGCAGAGGATTTATTCTTGAGTCAACCAAAGCCAGCGTGACAGGCTTGACAGGACAGCCTGTCAACCATGCCCACCTGACCCTTCCTTCTCTGGCACACCTCTTACTACTTTTACCCCAGTCTCACAAGAAGAAATTCTCAACACAATCAGATCCATGTCGTTCAAAACCTGCGAACTGGATCCTCTTCCAGGTTCTCTCTACGCCGACTGTCTCCCTACTCTCCTCCCATTCATCACTGACATCATCAACACTTCTATTCAAACTGGAACTGTCCCAGATTCTTTCAAGTCTGTTATTGTTCACCCTCTCCTCAAGAAACACAATTTAGACCCAAATGAACTGAAAAATTACCGGCCTATCTCTAATCTCTCTTTCTTGTCAAAACTCCTTGAAAAAGTCGTCCTCAACCAGCTGAACTCTCACCTGTCTGCCAACAATCTCCTCAATCCTTTCCAGTCAGCCTACCGCCAGTGCCATAGCACTGAAACTGCCCTACTACACATTCTCAACAATCTCCTCCTTGCAACTGATACTGGCAAAGTCTCTCTCCTCACACTCCTTGATCTGTCTGCAGCCTTCGATACCATTGACCATGGTATTCTCCTTTCTAGACTTCATCATACTTTTGGCATCTCTGACATTGCTCTCTCCTTTTTCACTTCGTATTTATCAAACAGAAAACAAACTGTTCTCATCAATGGCACTTACTCTCAACCTGCATACCTGACCTGTGGTGTTCCACAAGGATCTGTCCTTGGCCCTGTTCTTTTCACTCTTTACACCTCCCCCCTGTCCACCATCATCAACTCCCACTCTATAAAACACCACTTCTATGCTGATGACACCCAACTTCAAGACAGTGACTCACCTGATAATATACAGCGCCTGTTGACTCGCACCACTGAGTGTTACTCAGACATTAAGAACTGGATGACGTTCAACAAACTTCAGCTTAATGACGACAAGACAGAAGCTATCCTCATTGGCACCCATCAGAAACTTTCTCAGCTGCCTCCTCTTTCTCTCCCATTATGTAACACATCAGTCCCAATTTCTGATTCAGCTAAAAACCTTGGTGTCTGCATTGACTCTACCCTCTCCATGAACAACTTTGTTTCTCAAACTGCCAGATCTTGCTACTATCATCTCCATCGTATAAGGCTGATCAGGAAGTATCTCTCTGTCGAAACAACTGCAAAACTCGTTCTCTCCTTCATAATGTCTCGCATTGACTATTGCAATTCACTCCTGTCTGGTCTTCCTGCCTCCACCATTCACATCCTACAGCGCATTCAAAACAATGCTGTACGCCTTGTACTCAAAAAGAAAAAAGCTGACCACATATCTCCTCTCCTGGCACAACTTCACTGGCTCCCTGTATCAAAGCGCATACAGTACAAACTAGACACCATGTGCTACAAAA
>CM060314.1:23372839-23380339 GCA_030674185.1 Monoplex corrugatus
ATTATTATTATTATTATTATCATTGATATCATTATTATTTTTGTTGTTGTTGTTGTTGTTATTCTTATAATTATTATCGTTATTATTATTATCATTATCGTCATATCGTCAGAATCATAAATAGCAGGGAAGTTTTAGTCTTTTTCTCTCATTTTTGTATATACTGTTTGTTCGTTTGTAATCTTACATTTACGCTTGGCAAAGACCAGTTGGTCGAACATTTGCGCCTGTCTTGTTTGCTTGTATTAGATAGGCGTTCTGATTCTATTTTCGTGTTTTTTATTTTCATTTTGTTCTGGTTCCACTCTGAAAGCCAATTTTATTACCGGTGGCATCAACACACCAACTTGAAGACATTGCCGCGAACAAAGTATGCTGTCGACAGCGAAGAACACACAAGGTACAATCAGATTTGAACATTACAGAACTGCTAGTCAACAGAAGACGAACTGACAGAAGCAGAACCCAAGGATGCAGGATTGCTCTGTTAAATCGATGGAAGAGTCAATCTGTAGGTGGTGTCTCACGCATTCTTCATCAGAACAAGTTCTACTAGAATGGCCTGGCTACAGTGCAGTGTCTCCTCTAATGGGCGGTTTCATGGCGACTTAAAGTTACAAGTTCCTAGTAGCACGCCAGTCATACCCTACCAGGTCCATTATCATCCCACAGAATAATCTATCAAGTCTACCATGAAAGCACCATACACAAACGTATGTAATGTTACATTATGACAGCTCTCATCCACGAACAATCAGCCGTGGGGATGCGGGGGCTCTTTTAGTATAAATAGTATCCCCTCCTTCTGGAAATTCTGTGCTAGGAATTTCCTCTTTTCTGTCACTCTCTTTGTTTCTACCTTGTTCCTTTGCTTTCTTTCAATCATATCATTTCTGTGTTGTTGGTCCATTCACCTGTATGTGTTCGATAAAGTCTTAGATACTTTTTTTCTTAGGAATGATGATTGGGTACATATACTAAGTGCATTTTTGCTTCTATGGAAGTGAGAAATGCAGAAACAATTTTAGGTAATCAAGACCCGTTCTTATTCATGTTTTGGTGTCCTTAGTCACGTTTAAATTTGTGTTCAGATGTGTTTTTGAATCCCCTGTGCGATAAATTGGACGGAGTGTTCGATACCAGGGATATCTCCTAAGATTATGTGCTCGAATGCATTGATATGTGTACTTAAGTTTGTTTTCCTTTTTTTTCCTGTTGAAGTACTGTATTTGCATTGAAATAGTTATAGCCTTAAAATGGCCCTGTGCAGTGGGCTGGGGTTTAAGCAACAATAAGAATACGTTTCAATGAACAAACCCCTAACAGTCCACCTGTCACACGTACACGAAACACATCAAGGTCATGCACACTTCTAGCACTGCCCCCATCATACACAAGTGTCTCCAACGAAGCTGTTCCAGAGAGCCACAGTATCACACCCCTTCCTCTTCCGAAAAGTATTTCAAAGTACTTCACTATCTATCTCCAGATTCCATACCTCACAACTTCCACCCACCAATCCACCTTACTTCCCTTAGCACAGACACTCTTTCTCTGTTTCAGCATGTGTGTGTGTGTGTGCGCGCGCGCGTTTATGTGTGTGTGTATGTGAGTGTGTGTGAGTGTGTGTGTGTGTGTGTCTGTGTGTCTGTGTGTGTTTATGTGTGTGTATGTGTTATTTCTGTTATCACTCATTCATCCATTTTCAGCTTCAGGAACAAGGGAAGTGTCGTCGTTTTGTCTGGGCATACGGGGAAGATCACTGAAGTTGTATTTCTGTATGTCTTCGGCGTGCTCTCCCGCTTGCCAAAACTGATTCATCAGCAACCAGTGCAGATTGATGGAGGGGAGAGGGGGGTGGGTGGGTATGGTTGCATTTTGCAATGATGTGGAGGAGAACTTGCACCCTCATACCACCACTACTACAACTACTATTACTACTACTACTACTACTACTACTACTACTACGACTAGTAATGATGATAGTAATGATAATAACGATAATAATAATAGTCATCATCATAATAATAATAATATAATGATGATGATGATGATGATGATGATGATGATGATGATGATGATGATGATGATGATGATGATGGTAGTGATACTGATGCTGATTATGATGATGTTGCTAATGATGATGATGACACAAGAATACGCTTGAATATGGATACATACATGTACATCCACACAGATACACACAGATGCACACACAAATACACACATACACACACACGCACGCGCAGGCACGCACACATGCACGCGTGCACAGAGAGACACAAACACATATACAGGCACTTTTGGTGAATGCACAAATACATTGCGTGTGTCTGAGAAAGCTTGACTTGAAAGTTTTACTTGTTCGTGGTTCTGTTACGTTGTGTATCATACTCGTCTGTTAGTTTATCCACTCTCATTGAAGCTGCTGTTACGATCATGTGCTCTTCTGTCCAGCTGATCGATGAGTAGGTGTACTGACCTTCAGCACCAGATATGGGTTTTCACATTGGATAGAAGAGTAACATGTTCTTCAGCAGACATTGCATGAGAAGGAGTCCTGTAGCTCTGGAAGCTAGAATCACGCTGAAATCCGTTCTCCATCAATGGAAACCCTGGGCACCCTCATGGAAACTTTCGTCTTTTTCATAATCAACGGGTCGTTGAGGAACACCCACATCATCATCATCATCGTCATCATCAGGTGCCCTGCAGCATAGCGTTGGTGATCATGGACTTCCAACCATCTCTATCTCTCGTTGCCCCCAGCATCTCCCCCACCCTCTTCATCCCCAGCCACTCTGCAAGTCCGTCCAGCATTCTCTCCGTGGGTCTACCTGGTGCTCTCTTTCCCTCCAGCTTTCCCATTGTGACCAGGTGCTCCAAATCCCCCTTCCTCATAAAATGGCCTATAAATGTTGCTTGTCTTTTCCTAATCTTCCTTATGAGTAATCTACTTGTGTCTGCCTCCATCAAGACTGTTAAGTTTGTTTTGTTTGCTGTCCATGGAACTCTCAACATTCTTCTGAGAAACCACATCTTGGCTACCTCGATCCTGCTCTGGCTTTGCTTGCTGACTGTCCACGCCTCGCATCCGTACAACAGTATTGGTTCTATATAACATTCAAGGACTCTCTTTCTGATGTTAATTGATAGGCATTTGTTGGTAAGAATGCTTGTCGTCTTCTTGAATGCTGTTTCGAACACCCACATGATGCAGCAACAGAAAGGATCGCCATGTCTGTCTTTGATGAGCAGCAACATGCAGCTGGCTGCTCCAACCTCTACATTCAAGTCGCCTTCCTTCCCCATTCCCTCACCCCCGCCGCATCATTACTTTCTTCAAGTCATGTTATAATGTGTATACTAACTCACCACATAACTGGTCGTTAAATGCCTCCTTGCTTTCTTCAACACTGTGTGTGTGTGTGTGTGTGTGTGTGTGTGTGTGTGTGTGTGTGTGTGTGTGTGTGTGTGTGTGTGGTGTGTGTGTGGTGTGTGTGTGTGTGTGTGCCCTGCTGCATGACGTCTGTGTCTGTGTCAGTGTCTGTGTCTGTGTCTGTGTGCGTTTATGTGTGTGTATGTGAATGTGTGTGAGTGTGTATGTGAGTGTGTGTGTGTCTGTGTGTGTGTGTGTGTGTGTGTGTGTGTGTGTGTGTGTGTGTGTGTTGTGTGTGTGTGTGTGTGTGTGTGTGTGTGTGTGTGTGTGTGTGTTTTCTTACGGGTTCAATGTCTGTCTTGTCTCAGCCTATCACTGAAGCAAACTTATTAAAAACTATTGTAGTATATTGCAGTGTGCAGCATCTCTTCATCTGTGATGTCTCGTATAAACACACAAAGTGTGTGTGTGTGTGTGTGTGTGTGTGTGTGTGTGTGTGTGTGTGTGTGTGTGTGTGTGTGTGTGTGTGTGTGTCTGTGTCTGTGTCTGTGTCTGTGTCTGTGTGCGTTTATGTGTGTGTATGTGAATGTGTGTGAGTGTGTATGTGAGTGTGTGTGTGTCTGTGTGTCTGTGTGTGTTTATGTGGGGTATGTGAGTGTGTGAGTGTGTGTGTGTGTGTGTTTGTTTATGTGTGTGTGTGTGTATGTGTGTGTGTGAGCGTGTGTGTGTGTGTGTTTATGTGTGTGTGTGTGTAAGTGAGTGTGTGTGTGTGTGTCTGTGTGTGTGTGAATGTGTGTGCGTGTGTGCTATTGTTCACCCTCTCCTCAAGAAATACAATTTAGACCCAAATGAACTGAAAAATTACCGGCCTATCTCTAATCTCTCTTTCTTGTCAAAACTCCTTGAAAACGTTGTCCTCAACCAACTGAACTCTCACCTGTCTGCCAACAATCTCCTCAATCCTTTCCAGTCAGCCTACCGCCAGTGCCATAGCACTGAAACTGCCTTGCTACACATTCTCAACAATCTCCTCCTTGCAACTGATACTGGCAAAGTCTCTCTCCTCACACTCCTTGATCTGTCTGCAGCCTTTGATACCATTCATCATGGTATTCTCCTTTCTAGACTTCATCATACTTTTGGCATCTCTGACATTGCTCTCTCCTGGTTCACTTCATATCTATCAAACAGAAAACAAACTCTTCTCATCAATGGCACTTACTCTCAACCTGCATACCTGACCTGTGGTGTTCGACAAGGATCTGTCCGTGGCCCTGTTCTTTTCACTCTTTACACCCCCCCCCCCCCCCTGTCCATCATCATCAACTCCCACTCTATAAAACACCACTTCTATGCTGATGACACCCAACTTCAAGACAGTGACTCACCTGACAATATACAGCGCCTCTTGACTCGCACCACTGAGTGTTACTCGGACATTAAAAATTGGATGACATACAACAAACTTCAGCTAAATGATGACAAGACGGAAGCTATCCTCATTGGCACCCGTCAGAAACTTTCTCAGCTGCCTCCTCTTTCTCTCCCATTATGTAACACATCAGTCCCAATTTCTGATTCAGCTAAAAACCTTGGTGTCTGCATTGACTCTACCCTCTCCATAAACAACTTTGTTTCTCAAACTGCCAGATCTTGCTACTATCACCTCCATCGTATAAGCCTGATCAGGAAGTATCTCTCTGTCGAAACAACTGCAAAACTCGTTCTCTCCTTCATAATGTCTCGCATTGACTATTGCAATTCACTCCTGTCCGGTCTTCCTGCCTCCACCACTCACATCCTACAGCGCATTCAAAACAATGCTGCACGCCTTGTACTCAAAAAGAAAAAAGCTGACCACATATCTCCTCTCCTGGCACAACTTCACTGGCTCCCTGTATCAAAGCGCATACAGTACAAACTAGACACCATGTGCTACAAAAGCCTCAATAACGCAGCCCCTGATTACCTGTCAAGCCTACTTGAGATCTATCTTCCCTCACGTACCCTCCGCTCTGCCTCCGATCCTCTGACTTTTCGCTTTCCACGCACTAAACTCAATACCTATGGTCCACGAGCCTTCTCTGTTTCTGGTCCGCTCTCCTGGAACAAACTTCCTCTCTCAGTCCGTCAGCAACCTACTTTTGTCTCCTTCAAGTCCGC
The DNA here is from genome assembly GCA_030674185.1 of Monoplex corrugatus. Classification (NCBI taxonomy): domain Eukaryota; kingdom Metazoa; phylum Mollusca; class Gastropoda; order Littorinimorpha; family Ranellidae; genus Monoplex; species Monoplex corrugatus. Next base: position 23,378,382 of record CM060314.1, read on the forward strand.
TCTCAAAACTCACCTTTTCTCCTCTGCATAAAATCCTGACCTCACTCAATCCCCTCTGCAGCCTGTCTCCACTCGGAGGGGAATCACATTGCAATTTATAATTGTATATAATATGTTCTCTATAATTTTCCATTCTTTTATTCTTTCTCCCCATTTATAGCCATGTGTGTGTGTGTGTATGTGTGTGTGTGTGTGTGTGTGTGTGTGTGTGTGTGTGCGTGGGTGCGTGTGTGTGCGTGCGTGCGTGCGTGTGTGTGCGTGCGTGTGTGTGTGTTTCAGCGCTTAGATTTGATTTTATCAAGATTTTGCGCTATATAGATATTGTAATTATTATTAATTATTATTATTATAATGTGTTTGTGTGTTTATGTCAGTGTGTGTGCGTGCGTGCATGTGGGTGTGTGTGAGTGAAAGAGAGAGAGAGAGGAGGGAGGGGGCAAACATGTGTCCTATGTAAGCAACAGTTATTTCTGTTATCACTCATTCATCCATTTTCAGCTTCAGGAACAAGGGAAGTGTCGTCGTTTTGTCTGGGCATACGGGGAAGATCACTGAAGTTGTATTTCTATATGGCTTCGGCGTGCTCTCCCGCTTGCCAAAACTGATTCATCAGCAACCAGTGCAGATTGATGGAGGGGAGAGGGGGTGGGTGGGTATGGTTGCGTTTTGCAGTGATGTGGAGAAGAAGTTGCACCCTCATACCACCACTACTACTACTTGTGGTCTGTGAGTAGATGTCGCGCCAGCAGGCAGCAAAAGTGGTGTGTGGTGTTTTACAGTGATTTTATCGTGGTTCTATTTGATTTTATACATTGAATTTTGTATCAGTTTGTTGCTTTTAAATGCCGACACACGGTGATGTAAATTTTTTTTTTTTTTTTTTGAATATTTTACCAGATATTCTGATTTTAAAGTTTTTATACCTACTTTTCATCATTTTAATTCAGCCGCTCAAGTCGGACATTTTATCTGTGAACTGTGTTTATATTTTAGCCTACTGTGTTCGCCCAACGCTACAGCTTTCCCAAACCTTTGTGTTCTCTGGTTTTAAATGTTGTGAACTGACCAACCCACACACCAACCTGCAAGTATCTTCCTCTCCTGACTGGCTCGCAATTATGGAATCCGTCTTTTATAAAACAAATTGGACTGACACTTTTTAAACACAGCAAGTGCTACCTCGGTGGAGGCGTCTACCAGCGCATACGAACACTGGGGCTGTGTCCTAAGCCCCGCACTGCGCGATCCTGTCGTGGTGGACGTCTCCATCGACTTTGGCACAACCTGCCTCCTGCTGTGCCAGTCAGACACCACTTTTCGTCTTCTGCTTCTTCGTCTCCTCCACTGCCCCTGCACTCGACCTTGCCGCTGCAAACTTCGTCTCCTCCTCTGCCGTCTTCGCCTTCGCCTTCTGTCCTGCTGGTGCCGCCTTCGCCTTCTGTCCCGCCAGTGCCGCTTTCGTCTTCTGTCCCGCCGGCGCTGCCCTCGTCTTCTGTCCCGCTGGTGCCGCCTTTGTCTTCCGTCCCGCTGGTGCCGCCTTCGTCTTCTGTCCTGCGTGTGCCGCCTTCATCTTCTGTCCCGTCGTTGCTGCCTTCGTCTTCTGCCCCGCTGGTGTTGCCTTCATCCTCTGTCCCGTCAGTGCTACCTTCGCCTCTGTCTCGGCCACCGCCATGTGATAAACTAAAACTATGCCTTTTTAACGCTCAGTCAACATGTGCAGATGGCAAAGCCGATGTCATTGCTGACTTTATTGCAGATGAGCATGTTGACATTGTTTTTATCACAGAAACATGGCTTAACCCCCTTGGTCATGAACCTATACATGCGAGTCTCACTCCGAGTGGTTACAGGCTTGCTTCTTTCCATCGCTCATCCCGAGGTGGTGGTATCGCCATCCTCTACAACGACTCACTCCATTCCCGCCTATCTTTCTCGCAGTCTCTGCCTTTCTCCCATCC
>CM060314.1:23385339-23402839 GCA_030674185.1 Monoplex corrugatus
GGTGGGTATGGTTGCATTTTGCAATGATGTGGAGAGGAACTTGCACCCTCATACCACCACTACTACTACTACTACTATTACTACTACTACTACTACCACTACGACTAGTAATGATGATAGTAATAGTAATGATAATAACGATAATAATAATAGTCATAATGATGATGATGATGATGATGATGATGATGGTAGTGATGCTGATGCTGATTATGATGATGTTGCTAATGATGGTGATGATGATGACACAAGAATACGCTTGAATACGGATACATACATGTACATCCACACAGATGCACACACAAATACACACATACACACACATACGCGCGCAGGCACGCGTGCACAGACAGACACAAACATGTATACAGGCACTTTTGGTGAATGCACAAATACATTGCGTGTGTCTGAGAAAGCTTGACTTGAAGGTTTTACTTGTTCGTGGGTTCTGTTACGTTGTGTATTATACTCGTCTGTTCGTTTATCCACTCTCATTGAAGCTGCTGTTACGATCATGTGCTCTTCTGTCCGGCTGATGGATGAGTAGGTATACTGACCTTCAGCACCACTTCACATTGGATAGAAGAGTAACATGTTCTTTAGCAGACATTGCATGAGAAGGAGTCCTGTAGCTCTGGAAGCTAGAATCACGCTGAAATCCGTTCTCCATCAATGCAAACCTTTGGGCACCCTCATGGAAACTTTCATCTTTTTCATAATCAACGGGTCGTTGAGGAACACCCATACGACGCAGCAACAGAAAGGATCGCCATATCTGTCTTTGATGTACTGTACAGCAACATGCAGCTGGCTGCTCCAACCTCTGCATTCAAGTCGCCTCCCCCCCCCCTCCCTCACCCCCGCCCCATCATTACTTTCTTCAAGTCATGTTATAATGTGTATACTAACTCACCACATAACTGGTCGTTAAATGCCTCCTTGCTTTCTTCAACACTGTATGTGTGTGTGTGTGTGTGTGTGTGTGTGTGTGTGTGTGTGTGTGTGTGTGTGTGTTGTGTGTGTGTGTGTGTGTGTGTGTGTGTGTGTGGTGGTGCGTGCGTGCGTGCGTGTGTGGTGTGTGTGTGTGTGGGGTGTGTGTGTGTGTGTGTGTTTGTGTCTTTCCTTTACATTTCAGCATGGCAATGGTTGATGTATTTTCCTCTGGTTGTAAGTCTCATGAGTCTATCTCTACGGTTAACACATTTTCACACCAACAAACATCCCTCTGTACCCTTTGTTAGGATGACGGTTACCCACGCATGTTGTTAGGTTTTCATTTCTTCCTCATTACTGTACATCTCCTGTGTTAGGTTTGCATCAGTTCGATACTGTCCATCAGGTCTTGCTAATTCTAAGAATACACGTGTACATGTAGAGTAGACTGTCTCATATCTGAGGTTCATTGAGCTGTTAGTTTACCTATTCCATACAGTTTTCACCTTTCAGAATACTGTCCTAAGTTTGGCACTTGGCGTTCATGACTTCCATCATTATATCAGTTGCCTTCTTTCGGCTTCCGTAACTATCGTCCAGTCAAGTATCTGAACAATTCGTACACAGCATATTTTCGTTTTCATTGCATGTATAATTTCCTTTGTGCAGACCCCCCCCCCCCCCTTTTTTTTTTTTTTTTTTTTTTTTGTCTCTCATTTTCTGTGCCACCTCCATGGCCACAGAAGCTGTTGTTTTTTGTTTACAATGCGATGATGATGATGGCGATTAGGATGATAATGATGATGCCATGGAGTTCCATCTAGCATGTGGACTGCGTGACAGGGTATAATATGAATGCACAACACTTAGTACAAAGAAACAGTCGACTACTTCTCAAACATGGCGTCCATAAGTAGAAAACACATACAAACACACACAGACACACACATATAGACACACACAGACACACACACACAGACACACACATACCGACACACACAGACACACACACACACACAGACACACAGACACACACAGAGACAGACACACAGACACACACAGACACACACATACAGACACACACACAGACACACACATAGAGACACACACAGACACACACATACAGACACACACACAGACACACACACAGACAAACAAACAGACACACACAGACACACACACAGACACACACATAGACACACAGACACACACATACAGACACACACAGACACACACACAGACACACACAGACACACACACAGACACACACACAGACACACAGACACACACAGACACACACATACAGACACACACAGAGACACACATACAGACACACACAGACACACACACACAGACGCACACAGAGACACACAGACAAACATACAGACACACACACAGACACACACACAGACACACACAGAGACACACAGACACACACACAGAGACACACAGACAAACATACAGACACACACACAGAACACACACACAGACACACACAGAGACACACAGACACACACACAGACACACATACAGACACACAAAGAGACACACATACAGACACACACAGACACACACACACAGACACACACAGAGACACACAGACACATACAGACACACACACAGACACACATACAGACACACACAGAGACACACAGACACACACAGTCACACACACAGACACACATACAGACACACACAGAGACACACACACACACAGAGACACACATACAGACACACACACAGACACACATACAGACACACACACACACACACACAGACACACACACACACAGACAGACACACACAGAGACACACACACAAACACACACATAGACACACAGACACACACAGAGACCCACATACAGACACACACAGACACTAAAATGACCATCCACTAACCTTTATGGTCCTGTGTTGTACTACAATGACCATCCACCAACCTTTATGGTCCTGTGTTGTACTACAATGACCATCCACTAACCTGTCTGGTCCTGTGTTGTACTACAATAACCATCCACTAACCTTTATAGTCCTATGTTGTACTACAATGACCATCCACTAACCTGTCTGGTCCTGTGTTGTACTACAATAACCATCCACTAACCTTTATGGTCCTGTGTTGTACTACAATGACCATCCACTAACCTGTCTGGTCCTGTGTTGTACTACAATAACCATCCACTAACCTTTATAGTCCTATGTTGTACTACAATAACCATCCACTAACCTTTATGGTCCTGTGTTGTACTACAATGACCATCCACTAACCTTTCTGGTCCTGTGTTGTACTACAATAACCATCCACTAACCTGTCTGGTCCTGTGTTGTACTACAATAACCATCCACTAACCTTTATGGTCCTGTGTTGTACTACAATAACCATCCACTAACCCTTCTGGTCCTGTGTTGAACTACAATAACCATCCACTAACCTTTATGGTCCTGTGTTGTACTACAATAACCATCCACTAACCCTTCTGGTCCTGTGTTGTACTACAATAACCATCCACTAACCCTTCTGGTCCTGTGTTGTACTACAGTGACCATCCACTAACCTGTCTGGTCCTGTGTTGTACTACAGTGACCATCCACTAACCTTTATGGTCCTGTGTTGTACTACAATAACCATCCACTAACCTTTATGGTCCTGTGTTGTACTACAATAACCATCCACTAACCTTTCTTGTCCTGTGTTGTACTACAATAACCATCCACTAACCTTTCTGGTCCTGTGTTGTACTACAATGACCATCCACTAACCTTTCTGGTCCTGTGTTGTACTACAATGACCACCCACTAACCTTTCTGGTCCTGTGTTGTACTACAATGACCATCCACTAACCTTTCTGGTCCTGAGTTGTACTACAATAACCATCCACTAACCTTTCTGGTCCTGTGTTGTACTACAATAACCATCCACTAACCCTCTGGTCCTGTGTTGTACTACAATAACCATCCACTAACCCTTCTGGTCCTGTGTTGTACTTCAATAACCATCCACTAACCCTTCTGGTCCTGTGTTGTACTACAATAACCATCCACTAACCTTTCTGGTCCTGTGTTGTACTACAATAACCATCCACTAACCTTTATGGCCCTGTGTGGTACTACAATGACATCCACTAACCCTTCTGGTCCTGGTTGTATACAATGACCATCCATAACCTGGTCCTGTGTTGTACTACAATACTCATAACCATTCGTCCTTTGGTCTACATATACCATCCACTAACCCTTCGCTGTTTTTACTATAACCTATAACCTATTCCATGATTACTCTTTATATATTACATCCACTACCTTTTGGTCCTGTGTTGTACTAAATAACCATCCACTTCCTCTGGTCCTGTGTTGTACACAATAACCATCCACTACCCTTCTGGTTGTTTGTATACATACTACCTAACCACCTATCTCTTCTACCTGTGTTCTAAACCTTCCATCCTTTTGTCCTGTTTACTACAATAACCATCCACTACACCTTCTGTCCTTGTTGTATACATAATAACTCCACTAACCTTTGGTCCTGTTTGTACTACAATAACCCCCTACCCTTTGGTCCTTGTTGTACTACAAAACCATCCACTCCCTTTGTTGTGTTTTAATACAATAACCGTCCACAACCTTCCTTACCTTTGTGTCTTTACAAAAACCATAACCCTTCTTCTCTGTTTGTACTAAATAACCATCCACTAACTTTCTGGTCCTGTGTTGTACACAATAACCATCCACTTACCTTTGGTCTTGTTGTACTACAATAACATCCACTAACCCTTCTGGTCTGTGACTTCTACAATAACCATTCACTACCTTTCTTTCTGTTTCACTAACTCTCCTCCTTAACTCATGCGTCCTTTACTCATAACATCCACTAACCATCTTCCTTTTGTCTATAACCTCATAACCTCGTCCTGTGTCTTCTTACCATCCACATACCCTTTGGTCTTGTGTACTACAATAACCACCACTAACCCTTCTGGTCTGTTGTCTACAATAACCATCCACTAACCTTTCTGGTCCTGTGTTGTACTACAATAACCATCCACTAACCTGTCGTCCTGGTTGTACCACATACCTTCACTAACCTTCTGGTCCGTGTTCACTAACACCTCTGACCTTGTTTGTTACTACCAATAACCTCCACTTACCCTTCTGGTCCGTTATACATTACCTCATAACTTTATGACTGTACTACATGCCTCATAACTCTGACCTTTTTTAACATCTCCTACTTTATGCTGTGTACTACAATACCCTTCCTACTTTGTCTCTATTACTAACCTCCTGACCTTTGTCTCATACACAATAACTCCCTACCTTTGTCGTATACCTACAACTCATCCATGTTTGTCTTACTTCCACTAACCTAGTCCCTTACCTTATCCTTCTACTCGTCCTTACTACTTCATCTCCTGTTGTCTTATATCAACCATCCACTACCTTTGGTCTTGTTGTACTACAATAACCATCCACTAACCTTCTGGTCCTGTTTGTACTACAATAACCATCCACTAACCTTCTGGTCTGTGTTGTACTACAAAACCATCCACTAACCTTCTGGTCCTGTGTTGTACTACAATACCATCCACTAACCTTTGGTCCTGTTATACTACATAACCTCCTACCTTTTGTCCATACTTCTACCTATCCTTCTACTACCTTGTCCTATGTTTGTACTATCAATACCAATCCACTAACCTTCTTCTGTTTGTGATACAATACCATCCACTAACCTTCTGGTCCTGTGTTGTACTACAATAACCATCCACTAACCCTTCTGGTCCTGTGTGTACTACAATAACCATCCACTAACCCTTCTGGTCCTGTGTTGTACTACAATAACATCCACTAACCTTCTGGTCCTGTGTTGTTACACATAACCATCCACTAACCCTTCTGGTCCTGTGTTGTACTACAATAACCATCCACTAACCCTTCTGGTCCTGTGTTGTACTACAATAACCATCCACTAACCTTTTGGTCTGTGTTGTACTACAATAACCATCCACTAACCTTCTGTTCTGTGTTGTATCAATACTCACAACCTTCATCCTGTTGTCTATTACACATAACCTCCATACTTTTGGTTCGTGTTTACCTCATACCATGTCCATACACTTCTGTCCTGTGTTGTACTACAATAACCATCCACTAACCCTTCTGGTCTGTGTTGATACAATAACCATCCACTAACCTTCTGGTCTGTGTTGTACTACATAACCATCCCTACCTTTGGTCCTAGTTCTCACTAACCTTGCTACTAACCATTCTGGTCCGTGTTGTACTACATATACCATCCACTAACCTTCTGTCTGTGTTGTACATCCTTGTCTGTACTACTATAACCTTTCACTAACCCTTCTGTCTGTGTTGTACTACAATAACCATCCACTAACCTTCTGGTCCTGTGTTGTACTACAATAACATCCACTAACCTTTTGGTCCTGTGTTGTACTACAATAACCATCCACTTAACACTTCTGGTCCTTTGTTTGTACTACACTAACCATCACTAACCTTCTGAACCTGTTGTACTCAAATACATCCACTAACCTTCTGGTCCTTGTTGTACTACAATAACCATCCACTAACCTTCTGGTCGGTGTATGTTTACTACAATAACCATCCACTAACCCTTCTGGTCCTGTGTTGTACTACAATGACCATCCACTAACCTTCTGGTCCTGTGTTTGTACTACAATAACCATCCACTAACCCTGTCCTGTGTTGTACATCTACTCTGTGTCACTACCTTGTCCTTGTAACTTCAATAACCTCCCTAACCTATACGTCCTTGTTGTACTAATTACCATCCACTAACCTTCTGGTCCTGTGTTGTACTACAATACCATCCACTAACCCTTCTGGTCCTGTGTTTGTACTACCAATAAACCATCCACTACCCTTCTGGTCCTGATGTACTACATAACATCTCACTACATTTGGTCTGTGTTGTACTACAATCCTTCCATCTTAACCTTCTGGTCCTGTGTTGTTATTACATACCATCCACTAACCCTTCTGGTCCTGTGTTGTACTACAATAACCATCCACTAACCCTTCTGGTCCTGTTTGTACTACAATAACCATCCACTAACCCTTCTGGTCCTGTGTTGTACTACAATAACCATCCACTAACCTTTCTGGTCTGTGTTGTACTACAATACCATCCACTAACCTTTCTGGTCCTGTGTTGTACTACAATAACCATCCACTAACCTTCTGGTCCTGTGTTGTACTACAATAACCATCCACTAACCTTTATGGTCTGTGTTGTACTACAATAACCATCCACTAACCTTTATGGTCCTGTGTTGTACTACAATAACCATCCACTAACCCTTCTGGTCCTGTGTTGTACTACAATAACCATCCACTAACCCTTCTGGTCCTGTGTTGTACTACAATAACCATCCACTAACCTTTCTGGTTCCTGTGTTGTACTACAATAACCATCCACTAACCTTTAGTCCTGTGTTGTACTACAATAACCATCCACTAACCTTTTTGGTCCTGTGTTGTACTACAATAACCATCCACTTACCTTTATGGTCTGTGGGTTTTACTACAATAACCATCCACTAACCTCTTCTGGTCCTGTGTTGTACTACAATAACCATCCACTAACCTGTCTGGTCTGTGTTGTACTACAATAACCATCCACTAACTCTTCTGGTCCTGTGTTGTACTACAATACCATCCACTAACCCTTCTGGTCCTGTGTTGTACTACATAACCATCCACTAACCCTTCTGGTCCTGTGTTGTACTACAATAACCATCCACTAACCTGTCTGGTCCTGTGTTGTACTACAATAACCATTCCACTAACCCTTCTGGTCTGTGTTGTACTACAATACCATCCACTAACCCTTCTGGTCCTGTGTTGTATACAATAACCATCCACTAACCTTTCTGGTCCTGTGTTGTACTACAATAACCATCCACTAACCCTTCTGGTCCTGTGTTGTACTACAATAACCATCCACTAACCCTTTGGTCCTGTGTCTGTACTACAATAACCATCCACTAACCCTTCTGGTCCTGTGTTGTACTACAATAACCATCCACTAACCTTCTGGTTCTGTGTTGTACTACAATAACCATCCACTAACCTTCTGGTCCTGTGTTGTACTACAATGACCATCCACTAACCCTTCTGGTCCTGTGTTGTACTACAATAACCATCCACTAACCCTTCTGGTCCTGTGTTGTACTACAATGACCATCCACTAACCTTCTGGTCCTGTGTTGTACTACAATAACCATCCACTAACCTTCTGGTCCTGTGTTGTACTACAATAACCATCCACTAACCATTCTGGTCCTGTGTTTGTGACTACAATAACCATCCACTAACCTTTCTGGTCTGTGTTGTACTACAATAACCATCCACTAACCTTTCTGGTCCTGTGTTGTACTACAATAACCATCCATAACCCTTCTGGTCCTGTGTTGTACTACAATAACCATCCACTAACCCTTCTGGTCCTGTGTTGTACTCAATGACCATCCACTAACCCTTCTGGTCCTGTGTTGTACTACAATAACCATCCACTAACCCTTCTGGTCCTGTGTTGTACTACAATAACCATCCACTAACCCTTCTGGTCCTGTGTTTTACTACAATAACCATCCACTAACCTTTCTGGTCACTGTGTTGTACTACAATAACATCCACTAACCTTTATGGTCCTGTGTTGTACTACAATAACCATCCACTAACCCTCTGGTCCTGTGTTGTACTACAATAACCATCCACTAACCCTTCTGGTCTGTGTTGTACTACCATAAACCAACCACTAACCCTTCTGGTCCTGTGTTGTACTACAATAACCATCCACTAACCTTTCTGGTCCTGTGTTGTACTACAATAACCATCCACTAACCTGTCTGGTCCTGTGTTGTACTACAATAACCATCCACTAACCTTTCTGGTCCTGTGTTGTACTACAATAACCATCCACTAACCTGTCTGGTCATGTGTTGTACTATATGACCATCCACTAACCTTTCTGGTCCTGTGTTGTGTAGGTAAGTTCTAGTCCACTGATACATTTTGCCTCTAATGCTGCATAGTAGGACCTTCACAAGGAGACCATCTCTCTAATTCGTATCAAAAGCCTTCTGCAGATCAATGAAGTCCACCAGGGTGGCGTTCTGAGCCTGAAAAATATCATCTATGACTTGAGTGAGGTGTGTCGTTCGATCCTCTGTACTTCTGTATTGGCTGAATCCTGCTTCCTCAGGGACGATGCTGCTCTTTGATTCAAAGCATAGCTGTAGAAGCTGGTTGACGATGTGCTCCATGGTCTCACAAACACACTTTGTCAAGCTTATGGGGCGGATGTTTGGCACTTATGTCTTGTTCCTCCCTTTCTTCAGAACATGAATCATTTTGGTTTCCTTCTTACACGACAATATCTCGTCCTTGTCTTCAACTAATATTACAAATGTCTAGAATCTTTGATGAGTCGAGCTATCGAGGTGTTGTAGAATCTCATGTGTGGTGTTGTCTGACTGAGCCAGGTGAACGTTCTTCAGTTCAGCCCTTCTAGATGAACAAGGACAGACTATGCAGTTTCGGGTTTCTTCGAGAAGGATGCATTCCACCTGAACAATTCCAGTTGTGTTCCAGGAAATGTGAAAGTAATTATCTGGCTGACTCCGTATGCCAGCACAAAACCCCATTTTCCAGCAAGATCTTGAAATAGGGAGTGGATTGGAGAAAACAAAAGAACACAACTTATTAAAACAGTAAGCTGGCAGCACTAGAATAACTGAAGTATTAAAGTTGGCAATGCCAGATTTTATGCTGTTGGCAAGGATTTGACTCGAGACATCAGAGACATCAATTTTTACGTCTGCTGATATATCAATTAATCCAGCCAGCCCTCATGAAAGGCTTCCCGCTTTTCTCAACCAACCAACCAACCAACCAACCGACCACCGACCGACCAACCGACCACCGACCGACCGACCGACCAACCAACCAACCAACCACCAACCAACTAGCCAAACACGCAAGCAAGCCAGCAAGCAGTATGCATGCAAGTAGCCAGCCAGCGAGCCAGCCACAACCAAACCAACCAACCAACCAAACCAACCAACCAACCAACAACACCACCAACCAACCAACCAACCAACCAACCAACCACCCAAAACCAACCAACCAACAACAACCAACCAACCAACCAACCAACCAACACCAAACAACCAACCAACAAACACAACCAACAACCAAACAACCAAAATACAAACACCAGTGGTCCTGTAAACTCTGTGGCCTGCTAAAGGATCGAACACAAGACCGCTGCATTATCATCATGTGCTCGAACCACAAGTAAGCCAACAGGGCTAATGGACAGAACAGAGAGATCCTCCGCTAGTACAACCGTACTGAAGGTCGTGATGGTCGAGTGTTTAGCTATTGGTCTATCAAATGGAAGGCCAGGGTCCCAGCCTGCGTGAGTTCTACCTGGTGGACGAAACGTGGAGTGTGTGTGTGGGTTTTTGTTGTTGTTGTTTGTTTTGTTTTGTTTGTTGTTGTTGTTGTTGTTGTTTTTTTCAGATTTTCGAGATCAACACAAGTGCGGACTTACTGGTTATGAAATTTTTCGTGAGTATATGTACACACAACATCAGAAACGAACATTAAATATCCTGTAAGACATGTCAGTATTAGATAGCTTATGGATATATAAAACGATTCAGCATGCACACCTCTGAATACGGAGCATGCATGCCCTAAATGCGAGGTAATAGAAACTGCCATTAACATACATGTAAAAGCCCACTCGTATATTCGTGTGTACTTGGGGTTTGCGGCCAACAATGGAAAACAAGCAAAGAAGCAGGCCAACACACCAAGAAAGAAAGAAGAAAGAAAAGAGAGAGAGAAGACAGAAAGAAAGAAGAAAGAAAGAAAGAACGAAGGAAAGAAAAAAATTACTGTGCTCTCTGGAACACTATTATGGACATAGTATTTGTTTTAAGGCATTTTATTGATCATGCCAGTCTCAGCTGGTAAGTAATATTTATTTCAGTGTTATTTTTTAAAACGTTCTATAACTATAAAGGCCTAACGCTATCTTTGGCTGCTGAACAGGTTTTTCTCCCTTCCACGAGCAGGTGGCCACGCTGAAATCCCTGACTATGTAACGATTTTGGCATGTTTCTAATTTATTTTTACGCGTTGTCTTTGATCAGTGTTGGCATCATGTTTGATATGTTTGAAAACGAAAACTCAAAGATTTTTAGATGAACAAAGCTGCTCAGGCACGTGCTCTTGGCAAACGCAGGCATTGCTCTAGGCATACGCAGGCAGTGTTCTAGGACATACGCAGGCAGTGTTCTAGGCATACGCAGGCAGTGTCCTAGGCATACGCAGGCAGTGCTCTTGGCATAACGCAGGCAGTGCTCTTGGCATATGCAGGCAGTGTTCTAGGCATACGCAGGCAGTGCTCTAGGTTTACGCAGGCAGTGTCCTAGGCATATGCAGGCAGTGCTCTAGGCATATGCAGGCAATGTTCTTGGCATACGCAGACAGTGCTCTAGGCATACGCAGGCAGTGCTCTTGACATACACAGGTAGTGCTCTTGGCATACACAGGAAGTGCTCTTGGCATACACAGGCAGTGCTCTTGGCATATGCAGGCAGTGCTCTTGGCATATGCAGGTAATGCTCTTGGCATATGCAGGCAGTGTTCTAGGCATATGCAGACATTGATCTAGACATACACAAATTGTCTAGATCTTCATGCCATAGAGAAGGGTACTTGGTATGCAGACTCCGTACGCTCCTCTCTTGATGGCCGTAGTGAGTTCTTGTTTTGTTTTTTCCCATACTCTGTAGGAGAGCTAGGCCATGGCATTGGCAGGTTTCCTTGTCTGTCTGATGTCCAGGGACATGTTGCTGAAGTCTGTTGATTCTAACTGGGTAAAATCGTTTATCACTCACAGAATATGATTACAATGCTGATGCTGGGGATGTTGCTGATGTTCTGTCCTATGATCTGTCTTCTTCAAACTGACGATGAAACCAAACTCTTAGCAAACATACACCAGAGAATTGACGTTTCTTTGGAGACTAGGTTGTGTGAAATGTCAATCTGGCATCATCAGAGAAGATTATCTCCCGAATCAGAACCTAATGCACTCTGGTCTTTGCTCTGAAGTGTGGAAGATTGCAGAGCTTGTTGCTGGACCTAGTGTATTGGTACGCTCCTTCATCAGATGCTCTGGAAATTTGCGACAGTACAAGAGATGAGAAGGTTTGAAAGAGCGTTGGGCTAAGGACACAAAATTGCTTCACTCTGTTTAATGGAAAATGGCTTTGGAGACGATCCATCAAATTGCGTTGTCCCTTGCATTTCATCATAGAGGCGAAAAGGGATGGCAGCTAGGATTATGAAAAGGCCTCTTATGCTAACCAGGGCAAAAGTTCGATAAAGGCAACGCAGGTAGGGTGCATGGCTCTTCTCCTGTAGCCGCCTGGCTGAGAAGATCGTGTCAACAGGAATCTCCTTGCCCTCAAACCAAACTTGGACCTGGGGTGGATGCAATCTGGTGGTGTGGGCAACCTGTACAGGATCACTCGGTCAAAAGCCTACTGGTGCTAAACAGCGAGATATTTCTATGATTATTACAATGGCTGTGGTTTCCTTTATTCTTGTCTGTCTGTCTGTCTGTCTGTCTGTCAGTCTGTCGGTTGGTCTGTCTGTGTGTCGTGGTCATGTCTGCCTGGCTGCCCTTCTGTCTGTCTGTCTGTCTGCCTGCCTGCCAGTCTGTCTGTCTGTATCCTGCATCACTGGGTCAGACAAGGACTGACACGCCTGCTGTCTGTGTTGACAGCCCTCGTCGCTCTCTAGACCACTTCACGCCACTCTTCCGTTCTGTTGATGGTGTCAAATATTTCACAGTTGTTGTCTCCTGTCCAATCTCTTGTATTGTCTATGTAGCTTGCTCGAGGTCTTCCACTCTCTTTTTGTTTGTTTGTTTGTTTGTTTGTTTGTTTTGCTTCTAGTTTTCTTTGTATCACATTTCTCGTTAGGGAGCACTTCTTGTGTCTGCATGTATGCCTCCAAAACGTCATTTTCCCTTCTTTTCATGGTGTTCGATAATTCTCTCTGGGGTATTCAGTTCTTGAGGAAACATTTATTTGCTCTTTTATCATTCCATTTCGCTTTAAGAAGTGTCTATAAAACTACATTTCAGCATTGTTTATCCTGTTGATATCTGGGGGGTTTTTCTGAATGTCCATCCCTCCGCCCCTTTTGTCATCACTGTCATTATTCTCATTTTAAATCAAGGTTTTAGTGAACATTTTTGTTTCATGTTATTCAGTTTGACCTTGCGTTGTTTCGCCATACCAGTCCTCCCACAGGATAACTGTCGAGTACTGCACTTCTTCAGTGTTGATGGATCCAAGGTATTTAAATTGCTTCGGTCTTTCTACTTTTTCATACCAAGCGCTTATAAGCTCATAGTTGCTATTGCCAATGTGCATCAGATTTGTTGGCAGCCCTCGTCGCTCTCTGGACCACTTCAGCCACTCTTCCGTTCTGTTGATGGTGTCCAATATTTCAGAGTTAATGTCTCCTGTCCAATCTCTTTACATTCAACTTCAGGCTCTTTTTCTCTCCGACTTTAGTCACTTTATATAGACGTGCGGTTGCTTCATCGTGGTTGTTTGCACGTAGCGCTAAATCATCAACATATTGAGTTTCAAGATCTTTCTCCCTCCGACTATAATGCGTTGTTTTTCCGTATTGCGTCTCTCATGATTTGTTCCGTACAAACACCAAACAGATGCGGTGATAGAATGCATCCATGGATGATTCATTATCTATTTTGAAGGTTTCTGTGTGAGCATCATTCCAGCTGTCTCTTTCATTTTTGATCATCATCATTGTGGGATTTAGGCATCATACAACTGGCAGGTTGCCATTTCTTTGTGGAAGCCTCTGGCCAGGCATTATCTGAAATCTCTGGTACGCCCTCAATCTAACACAAGGCCATTCCACTTCCGCCTTGAGAACTGCTGGTCGTTTTGACTCTTCGGCCATCAAAATCGTTGAAGGCTATCCGTTCTTCCCATGATTCTAAGGGGGGAATTTTAACGCTTCCGCCATGATAGCCACTGATCGTAAACGAAACCTCCACCTAATCCTCCATTGATTATAACTCTAGCGCCGTCAAAGCCGTTGATCGTTATCGATTTTTCGGCATTGTCTGCTGTTGGTCATAACGATTCTTCCACCTATCTGTGGACAGATGTATGAACTTACAGGAGAGCCTTTCCTCTGTTGAGATCATTCTCAACATGAGATCGCCCAGTCTCTCTCATAGTTTTGCCAGATAGCCAAAGCCATTGCCCAGGGTATGGCGCTGGCAATACATAAGCAGATGCGGGGAACAATATGTTAACTAGATAAGAGCGTAAGGCACCAGTTGGATTCTAGCCATCCTGGAAAATGTGGCTGCTTTTCACCGTGAGGTACTAGCCCTCACACATTCAAAGGTATCCCCTCTTTCTTGTACAGTGTGACAATGATTTGCATCTCGCATGTCTTGGTGAAGTGATCCCTCTTCCTGGCACTAACAGAATAGCTCATAGAGATGGCTCAGCAACACTGGTTTCCCATGCTGAATCGCTTCAGCAGGGATTCCATCTTTACCCGATGCCTTGTCGTGAGGAAATGAGTCAATGGCCTTGTTGAGTATGTCTTCTGTCAGGGGGTAGCTCAAGCTCATCGATGACAGGCAAGGTGGGGATGCTGGCAAAGGCTGAGTCAACGTTCTCAGTCGAGTACTGGTTCTAATAATGTTTGATATACCTCTCTCCATCTCTGTGGCATGGTCTTTCATGACTTCACCTCCCTTGGACTTTATAGTAAAAGGAAACAATGATCAAAAGCTCAGAGAAAAGCAAAAAGAGATTTGGTAATACAAAACATAAACAGATAAAAAAATCAAAAATTAAGAAAGAAGCGGAATGCCAAAAGAATCTAGATGACAATCCAACAAGGCTAAAAGGGACAATAGACAATGTGGGAAAGTGCACTCTCAAGAACTTTCAGTTGGAATGACATGTGTCTTCCGAACAAAAAATGGCCTTCTACTGTCAAATGCAAAGCTGATGAAATGGGGGAATTCAGATTATCCTGTGAGACCGCTCTGTCAGGGCAAGCAAACTGTAGAACATGTTCTGAGCTCATGCAATGGAGAGTTAACTCATGGGAAGTATGCGTAATTGCACAAGCAATCGATTATGCTTGGGGAAAATTACGACACCAAACGTCCAGCTATGGTTGACACCGAGATAGCAAACTGTGGCCAGAAAACGCCGTGACATCCAGATCATGGAAGCAAGGTCTCCTTTAAGGACCTTCTGCTGTCCATCTCTTACCAGAGTTTCTTGCTGTCAACAAGACAGGGAGTTGCAGAAGCAGAACCCAAAACTGTAGGAGTCCTTACTATGTAGCGTCTGTAGAGGAACATGTGCTTTCAGAATTAGTCTTGTATCCATCATGAAGACCCAAACCCGGCGATAAAGGACCGGTAGTCTACTCGTCCGCTGAATCGACGGGAGAGTTCATCTTGTGTAATTGTGGATATAGTGATATACAGACTGCTTTAAAGCCATTTACTACTTCCTGCTTTCTACCAGGTGAATCTGTGTGAAACTAAAATATCACTGCATTACTTATACTGCGTTATCACAACTTGTTAAAAATTTAAAACAACAACAGCAGCAGCAGCAACAACAACAACAACAACCATAGCATTACAGATCCCATGGACTTCTGGTTTTTAAGGATGTAGACTGCTGATTGTTACGGTTTTATTTGTCAGACTGATACTAGCATCAGCACTAGTATCATAAACACTGTTAACACTAGCATTAGTATAAGTATTATCAGACGTTCTTATCTCCACCATATCCAAATATAACATATACTCTTTGTCCAAAACGACACCTACGAATGTTTGTTTTCAAATACAAAATACAAAACGTCTCATTCAGATTTGCAGGCCCTAAGATCCATGCGACACAATATTGATAACTGAGCGATGATAAAGCAGTTGATGTGATATTTAACATACATTTAATTAAAGATAATAATGATTTTATCAATTTAGCGCAAACATGCATGTCAGAGAATGTTCACGGCACTTTACAATACAAACAGCATAAACATTGTGATGCTAATACAATAATGTAGCACAACAATCGCAGCGCAGCATGAACATGTTCATGCCAATTACTATAATGCACTACAATTATATGGGATACTACTTATATACACCATTGTATCAATGCAACATAAGCATGCTGCATAAAAAAAATCACAACAAGTGTTTTCCGGTTGATCAGTGAAGATCACACACATGAAAATACACATACACACAAGCACTCATATACACATACATACACACACACAATCACAGAGAGAGAGAGAGAGCGACAGAGAGACTCACACATACATATGCTGTGCATACACTCGTACGTATACACACACACACACACACACACACACACGCACGCATGCGCGCGCACACACATACACACACACATACATGCATGCATGACAAATTGCAATACCGCTGGATTTAGAAGAGCCACAAGCATTCAATTAATGTATGATTTTTAGAGATACATTTGAAAGAGATGTATTTTGAAGTGCTTTTTGAAAATAAATACATAACTGATACGTCGTAAAAATACCTAGAGAGAGTTCTATGTTGTTGAGCCAAAAAAACAGAAAAAGGTTTCTTTCCGCAAGTTAGTGAAAATCAAGGTACAGTTAAGAGAAAAGCTCCTTGAAACATGAGAGCTCTGGAAGGCAGGAGTTTTGATATATGTGTTGGCATTGTCTTCAAACTCAGAACTGAAGGTACACCGCATTTCACATCTACAGACCTTCCAACTCGCTGATGACTTTCATCTCTACCTCACCACGACAGCCATGGTGGTCATTATCACAATGTGCCCTGCTGCATGGCATTGGTATCATGGCCCTCCATACGAATCTATCTTTTGTGGCTTTAAGTACATCTCCCACCCACTCTGTTTTCATCCACTCCACAACTGCGTCCAGTATTTCCGTCCTGGTTGTACCTGGTGCTCTTTTTCCCTCCAGCTTTCTTGTTGTGACTACGTGCTCTAATTTCTCTTGCCTCATAAAAGGTCCTATACGTGTTATTTGTCTTTCCCTAATTTTCTTCAAGCACTTCAAATACAGCCAGATGACAGTTTGTTTCAGGGGGACTCAACACCATTGAGGGAATCCTCACCGCTACCAGTGATGAGAGAAGAAGTGGAAGAAGCCATCCGCAGCCTACCAGCAGGGAAATCACCTGGAGCAGACAATATCCCAGCAGAGCTGCTCAAACATGGAGGGAATGATTTGGTCACTCGTGTAACATCGATTTGTCAGAAGATCTGGGAGACAAAACAGTGGCCCACAGAATGGACTCAATCACTCATCATCCCCCTGCCCAAAAAGGGAAATATGCGCCAATGCCAGAACTACAGAACAATAAGTCTCATTAGCCACACCAGCAAGA
>CM060314.1:23407839-23440339 GCA_030674185.1 Monoplex corrugatus
TAGACGAACAATGGAAGTAATCATTGTCACAAAGAAGCAGTTGTTTTCAGTGAATGCCCTTGCCGTTTTTGCTGGAGGCGGCCATTTGCATCTCATGAGGTGCTTTTTCTTACAGCAATGAGTCAACATCAACGGTAAGCATACAGTTTTCTTATTTTTAAAGTTTTTATATATCTTTATGAAGAAAAAGTGTTTGTTATAGTATGATACAGAAATGTATTTTTGGTTTTTGTCAGAAAATTATTATTGTTTATTTTATGCTATTGTAAACATGCGTCCCTATTTAGGGACAGCGGGCTCAAATGGGGTGGGGTTTTTTCCCTTACTTCATCAATGTATTATGATATTGTTTCATAGTTTGGGATTTTCCTGTTTGTTTTTTTCAGACAGTACACACTTCATGAAGTCATTAGTATGCTTGAGGATGATGCTGACTTTCAAGAAGCAACAATTGGCATTGATCCACCTGAGGAGGTCGGGTTCAATACAGACGAGGACAGTGGCGAGGAAGACGGAGGAGGCACTGTTTCAAACTTGAACAGACGTCAGCTGATGGCTGGAGCAACAGTAACTTTTATGAGGAATGGTGTGCGAGAATATCTGGACTTATTGTTGAAATGTCAAAAGAGTATGATAGGTCAAAGGGGAACACCACCTTCTCCACCTCTCCTTCAGAGGTAAAGGTTTTCTAGGCCATACTTCTTGTTTCAGGTTACAGCCCTATTCCCAAGAGAAAGATGTTCTGGAGCTGTGATGATGATGTTTGCAATGCCGCCATCAAAGCAGCCATGACAAAAAACCGCTTTGAGGAGCTCATGAGGTATCTTCGTGTGTGTGACAACAGCAGGTTGGATCCTACAGACAAAATGAGCAAAGTCCGACACCTGCTGACAATGTTGAACGAAAGATTCTTGCTCTACTTCAAGCAGCTGGAGACTCAGAACCTCAGCATAGATGAGTCCATGATTCCATATTACGGACGGCACGGGGCTAAACAATTCATTCGTGGAAAGCTCATTCGTTTCGGCTACAAGATGTGGTCACTGACAACACCAATGGGCTAACTCCTGCAGACAGAGCCATACCAAGGTGCCAGAGGAAGACAAACCCAAGTTCCAGGTCTTGGCATGGGAGGGTCGGTGGTTGTTGATTTGATAGCCGAACTTCAGCAGGAGGAAGGTCGTTGCTTCCACTTTACCTTTGACAACTTGTTTACGAGCCTCCGGCTACTCGACTACCTCACCAAGAAAAACATTGCCTGCACAGGAACGATCCACGCTAACAGACAGCAAGACTGCCTACTGAAGCCTGTAAAGGACATGGAGAAGACCAAGCGAGGATCCTTTGACTATGCCACGGATGCCAAGGCAGGTTTGGTTGTTGTGCGCTGGCACGAAACAACGTAGTCAACACAGTGATGGTCTAGAGCTGAACGACAGCGAGTGGACATAACGCAGCCATTCTTGGTCAAACACTACAACCAGACCATGGGGGGTGTTGATCGGATGGATCAAAACATCGACAAATACAGGATCTCTGTCCTTTCGAAGAAGTGGTGGTGGCTGCTATTTGTCTTCTGTGCTGAGGTCAGTGTCCAGCAGGCTTGGCATCTATACAGAACCACACCAGCATCAGCTACAGACCCCAAGGATCTCCTCACCATCAGGTGCTCCCTAGCCAGGGTCTACCTGCTTAGAGCAAACGGGTGCCCCCTGAGGTCTGCTTTGACAGGGTGGACCACATTATCTAGCCATGGAAGACCCAACTGAGATTTGGCTACTGTGGAAAGAAGACATACCGCAGGTGCCAGAAGTGCCTGGTAGGCGTGCACGACAATTGCTTCAGCTTGTTTCATACGCGCTAATGAGAGTTCCCAGCAAAGTGAATGGGCCAGGAAGGTCTTTTTTCCCTTTGTCTAGCGATGCCAAGTGTTTTTCTCTTGTGTCATTTCTAGCATTCAAGGTAATGCAGGTGTGAGAACAAAGGATAAACGCTTAATCATCTTTCTTTGATTCAAACATGTTCATTTCCCTTTAGTTTTGTACATGTTAATTTGTCTTTTGATTAGTTTAGTGCACCAATTTGCCAAAATACTCTCTGTGTGTGTAGGCCTATATATGTGTGCAGGGTCGGGGTGGGGGGACGGGGACTAATGGGGGGGGGGGGGGGATTTTGCACTGGAAAAGGCTGGGGTGGGTGGGGGTGGAGGAAAATTTGTCAGCATTTGAATTTTAAAAACTAGTTTTGTATGTTAAGTTCATTTTGAAACAATAAAACAAGAACTGAAAAGCAACAAGTGCCTGTATTTACTGTGTGATGCTGTTCAAAAACCCCTACCCACTTGAGCCCGCTGTCCCTAAAAAGGGACGCAAACATTTTATGCTCAAAATCAACATTTACAAAACTTGTGTCAAAATGAGTGTTAGATATGTTAATAAGACATAAAAACAAACATTCTGAGATATGTTTGGTAAGAAAAAAAATTTGGGCATAAATGGGTTAAGGTAGTAATACACAGAAAGAATGACAAAGTGTGGAGAGAGAGAGAGACAGACAGACAGACAGAGAGACAGACAGAGAGACAGCCAGCCAGACAGACAGACAGAGACAGATGGACAAACAGACTGAGACAGAGAGACACAGAGAGAGTCAGAGACAGACAGACAGAAACTGAGACAGAGACAGAGAGAGCCAGAGACAGACAGATATGTGGAGACTACTGTGTTGAGAAATTATATGTTGTAATCAGAGAAGAGATGAAATCATGCAAAAAGGAGACAATCATTTTAGACGATAAGCATGCGTCAGACACTTAACATCTTATCCGCAATTTCAGATGTCGTTTCACGTCTCGGAGTAGTTGCTTGGGTAATTTGGAAGATCAGGTAGAAGTTGGTTATAACCGTGAGATCATAGGAGAGTGAGGTGGTGGATACCTCAAAATTTCTTAACATCAATATTATGAGGATAGTGTCCATCTCCTCTCTGACCCTGCTTTACTTTCCTTTCTATGAAGACAGTCAGATACCTGTTCATAAGTACGTAGAAATGAGATGACACGGATAAAGTTTTGCTTGAGACTGATTCACACCTGTATAAACTCGCGCTGCCAGGTTGGAAGGTGAGAGCTTTTACTTCTGCAACCATCCGGCCAGCCAATGACTAACATGAAGTCTAAAATTAACCTAGCAGCTGTCAAGTGCTTCTTGATAAATCACTTGTGACGAGCGTCTTTACAGTGCTGCTGTGAAATAAATCAATTTACTTAGGGCACAGTATACAGATGTACCTTTATATGATATGCCATGTCTTCGTCACGAACAAGAATGCTTCATAGTCGCTGCTATATATCTTGGTACAATTACTTGCACGGCGGTTCGTACGTTCAAGGCGTATATTATTCGATGTTGAAGACCATTTAATTAAACGAAGGACACATAAACTCCAATCCCAACCCACAATTTAAAACTTGACTTGTTTGTTGCCCATCTCACCGTTATGACACAAGACATATCATCAACTCTCTGTCCAATCGCAATATGACTCAACACATTTCTGAACCAACCCATCAAAAAGGTCACATTCTTGACTGAATCATTTCTCGTGATCACCACAATTCCGCTACTGACAACTGCTTAGTTCTTTCTACCCGTCTAACTTCAGCCCTTCCATCTGACCACTCTGCAATTCTCTGTTCTCTCGACATTTCTCCTCCTTCCCGTACCATGCGCACAGTGACTCGACGCAATCTCAAATCTATCGACCTCTCCACATTTTCATCTGATGCCTCCCGTCTCCTTTCTGAAAAGTCACATAACCTTGCCGATGAATTCTATACTACTCTCCACCATCTTCAGGACACTCATGCTCCAGCCACAACCCGTCTTTTACCTGACCGCCCCCCTACCCCCTGGCTCACTCATGAGATCGCCTGTGCAAAACGTGCCCGCCGCAGAGCAGAGCGCCGCTGGCGCAAATCCAAACTCACTGTACACAGGCAACTTTTCCAAGCCTCTAAAACAAAAGTATCCACCCTCATTGCATCAGCAAAAACAAGCTATTTCCAAACCAAAATCCTGAATGCCTCTTCTTCAAAAGAACTCTTTACAACCATGAATCATCTCCTTGGCACACGAAAAGATTTACCTCTCCCAACAAAACATACAAATGAAGAACTCCCATCTGTATTCTCCAACTATTTCACCACCAAAATACAAACTCTTCGTGACAGGCTTGACAGGACACCCTGTCAACCATGCCCACCGGACCCTTCCTTCTCTGGCACACCTCTTACTACTTTTACCCCAGTCTCACAAGAAGAAATTCTCAACACAATCAGATCCATGTCGTTCAAAACCTGCGAACTGGATCCTCTTCCAGGTTCTCTCTACGCCGACGGTCTCCCTACTCTCCTCCCATTCATCACTGACATCATCAATACTTCTCTTCAAACTGGAACTGTCCCAGATTCTTTCAAGTCTGCTATTGTTCACCCTCTCCTCAAGAAACACAATTTAGACCCAAATGAACTGAAAAATTACCGGCCTATCTCTAATCTCTCTTTCTTGTCAAAACTCCTTGAAAAAGTCGTCCTCAACCAGCTGAACTCTCACCTGTCTGCCAACAATCTCCTCAATCCTTTCCAGTCAGCCTACCGCCAGTGCCATAGCACTGAAACTGCCCTACTACACATTCTCAACAATCTCCTCCTTGCAACTGATACTGGCAAAGTCTCTCTCCTCACACTCCTTGATCTGTCTGCAGCCTTCGATACCATTGACCATGGTATTCTCCTTTCTAGACTTCATCATACTTTTGGCATCTCTGACATTACTCTCTCCTTTTTCACTTCGTATTTATCAAACAGAAAACAAACTGTTCTCATCAATGGCACTTACTCTCAACCTGCATACCTGACCTGTGGTGTTCCACAAGGATCTGTCCTTGGCCCTGTTCTTTTCACTCTTTACACCTCCCCCCTGTCCACCATCATCAACTCCCACTCTATAAAACACCACTTCTATGCTGATGACACCCAACTTCAAGACAGTGACTCACCTGATAATATACAGCGCCTGTTGACTCGCACCACTGAGTGTTACTCAGACATTAAGAACTGGATGACGTTCAACAAACTTCAGCTTAATGACGACAAGACAGAAGCTATCCTCATTGGCACCCATCAAAACTTTCTCAGCTGCCTCCTCTTTCTCTCCCATTATGTAACACATCAGTCCCAATTTCTGATTCAGCTAAAAACCTTGGTGTCTGCATTGACTCTACCCTCTCCATAAACAACTTTGTTTCTCAAACTGCCAGATCTTGCTACTATCATCTCCATCGTATAAGGCTGATCAGGAAGTATCTCTCTGTCGAAACAACTGCAAAACTCGTTCTCTCCTTCATAATGTCTCGCATTGACTATTGCAATTCACTCCTGTCCGGTCTTCCTGCCTCCACCATTCACATCCTATAGCGCATTCAAAACAATGCTGTACGCCTTGTACTCAAAAAGAAAAAAGCTGACCACATATCTCCTCTCCTGGCACAACTTCACTGGCTCCCTGTATCAAAGCGCATACAGTACAAACTAGACACCATGTGCTACAAAAGCCTCAATAACGCAGCCCCCAATTACCTGTCAATCCTACTTGAGATCTATGTTCCCTCACGTACCCTCCGCTCTGCCTCCGATCCTCTGACTTTTCGCTTTCCACGCACTAAGCTCAATACCTATGGTCCACGAGCCTTCTCTGTTTCTGGTCCACTCTCCTGGAACAAACTTCCTCTCTCAGTCCGTCAGCAACCTACTTTTGTCTCCTTCAAGTCCGCTCTCAAAACTCACCTTTTTTCCTCCTCATAAAATCCTAACCTCACTCAACCCCCCCCCCCCCCCTCTGCAGCCTGTCTCCGCTCGGAGGGGAATCACATGGTTATAATATATAATTGTATATGCTATGCTCTCTATAATTTTCCATTGCTTTTATTCTTGCTGTTATTGCTTTTATTCTTTTTCCCCATTTATAGCTATGCGTGTGTGTGTGTGTGGGTGTGGGTGTATGTGTGTGTGTGTGTGTGTGTGTGTGTGTGTGTGCGTGCGTGTGTGTGCGTGCGTGCGTGCGTGCGTGCTTGCGTGTGTGTCTGCTTCAGCGCTTAGATTTGATTTTATCAAGATTTTGCGCTATATAAATATTGTAATTATTATTATTATTATTATCTTTTACGATCCTGTCCGGTGGTGTCAACTTCTGTGTCAGAAGTACCTATCCTACATTTCAAAATCCTGTCAGCGCTTGAGATTTTGCGCAGACTCAAGGTGTCTGCCTGATAACAAAAGTCAGATTAGGTGGATCGCATGTAGAATTATCCGAATGCAAATTAATCCATGTTAAACAAAATCTAAGCTGTTAACTATAAGATGCGACTTGTGTACTATTTCATGGTGGGCCGTAATACTGCATACGGTTCATGATATCTTTGTTTTTGGCAGAGGACCAACCGACGAAGCAGGAGCACAAGTTCATGATACCAACCTGAACCGTTTGCTACAACGATGCCGAGAGACTGGAATCAAACTCAACAAGGAGAAGGTTGAGATGAAACGAACAGAGATATCATATTTGGGACACATCTTCTCAAGAGAAGGCTTGAAAGCCGACCCAAAGAAATTGGACGCTGTTCAACAACTCCCAGTGCCAGAAGACAAAGCAGCTGTGCAGAGACTACTCGGTGTAGTCGGATACCTTCAGAAATTTGCACCAAACGTGTCTGAGGCAGCAGCACCACTCAGAGAACTGGTAAAAAAAGACGTCCACTTCAGATGGGATGAAAACGTCCACGGAGAAGCCCTGAAGAAAGTGAAGAAGATACTCTCTGAGCCACCAGTACTTCGCTACTTTGACTCTTCAGGAAAGCGTACAACCACCCTTCAGTGTGATGCTTCACAGTTTGGACTTGGAGCTTGTCTCATGCAGGATGGTCAACCGATTCAGTACGCATCACGAGCCTTGACCGAGACAGAAAAAAGCTATGCTCAAATAGAAAAGGAGATGTTGGCAATACTCTTCGGTCTGGAAAGGTTTGAGAGATACGTCTATGGAAGAGACAACCTGGTGGAGACTGACCACAAACCACTAGAGACCATTCACAAGAAGAGCCTGTTCTCAGCACCTAAGAGGATTCAGAGGATGCTACTCAGAACTCAGAAGTTCAGGTACACGGTAGTGTACAAGCGTGGATCTGAGATGGACCTGGCTGACACCCTCAGCAGAGCAGTCTGTGGAAAAGCGGAACAGCAAGTCACCCACAAGGAAGCCGTTTTCCTCACAGACCTGGAGAAAACAGACTCATTGCAAGAACTGGCCATCAGCCAAGAGAGACTGAACAGTCTGCAGCAAGCAACTCAGGAAGATGCAACCATAAAAACCCTGAAAGCTGTCATTCTACAAGGCTGGCCAGAGGAGAAACAACAACTTTCATTACAGTTACAAGAATACTTTCCTTTCAGGGAGGAACTGTCAGTCCACAACGGACTTGTCTTCAAAAGCCACAGAGTAATTGTACATGAAAGCGAAAGAGCAGACATCCTTGAGAAACTTCATGCAAGCCACTCAGGAATTCAGAGCTGCATAAGAAGAGCACGTGAGGTAGTCTACTGGCCCAGGATGAACATGGACATTGAAGGTTTTGTCAAAACATGCAGTGCCTGTAACACATACCAACGTGGTCAGCAGAAGGAACCACTTATCAGTACAGAGATCCCTGACCTGCCCTGGCAACACGTCGCTTGTGACATCTTTGAACATAATGGCAATGAATACCTGGTTACGGTCGATCACTACTCTGATTTCTTTGAGATTGATCGGTTACAAACAAGAGAATCCAAAGAGGTCATCATCTGTCTGAAGAGACACTTGGCAAGACATGGAATACCAGAACGCCTGACAACAGACTGTGGAACTCAATTCACATCAAACCAGTTTGGAAAGTTCAGAAAAACATATGGGTTTGAACACGTAACAAGCTCACCACACTACCCTCAGTCCAATGGAAAAGCAGAGAGCGCGGTGAAGGCTGCAAAGACGTGCATGAAGAAAGCAGAACACAACAATCAAGATCCCTTCCTCGCTTTACTTGAGCTGAGTAACATCCCGAGAGAGACTGTAAACAGTTCGCCTGCTCAGAGACTGTTCGGCAGAAGAACACGAACACAAGTGCCGACGTCAAAGACATTACTCCTACCTACAGTTGTACCAATCAAGAAAGAACTTGAGAAAAGGAAACTGAAGCAAGCGCACTACTACAACAGAAGCGCAGTAGAGCTGACAGAACTGAGTCCGGGACAGATTGTGAAATTCCAACCCCCAGGATCCAAAAAGTGGATCAGCGCCAAAGTAGACCAACAGGTGAACATCCGGTCATACAACATTCGCACAGAGGACGGACGTCAGTACAGAAGGAATCGTGGTCAGCTACGAGACACAACAGAAACGGAGCTTCAGCAGACAATCAACCCTCAACGACTTGTCCAGAGAAGGATGATTTCTGGAAGACATCAGGAAAGCGACACATCGGGCAAGCAACAGCACATCATCATTCCATCAAAACAGATGCTGGAAGATAACAAGAAAACTGGAACTGGAACAGATGTCAGGACGCCAGCATCGTCTGTCCATGAGAACTCATCTGATCAGTCACCAGTCATCAAAATATCTGAGACAACCAGCATCAAGGAGCCAGATGAAGTTATCAAACAAACAAGGACAGGACAACCCGAACCAGTTAGTTCTCCTTACAGAACAAGATCTGGAAGACAAAGCAAAAGGTCAGATTTCCTGAAATATGAATGAAACTGAAGACTCTACCACAATCAGATAAACTGAAAGCATTGCGAAATATGGACATGATGATGATGGATAGTATAATGATCAGAGATAAAATGAGGTGAATGAATGATTGGGCCCTGTGCGTGAGAGCAAGAATGAGTGTTTGTTAAGTTAATGTTGTGATAAAGGTAGGAAACACATTTATTTCGTATGGACTGAAAGATAGGAAAAATGATTGATTTTGTTTCCTTAAAGAAAGGGATATGTGACGTGTGTTGACAGTAAACAGCGTGCGGATAGCAGCACGGCATGATATTCGTTTAAATGATAACTGATTGCTGTTCACTGTGAAATGTATATATATAGACAGTTGAGAATCAGACAGTGAGGAGTAAAGACGAAGAAGCATTGCCCTGTCTTCCGAGTTGGCTGTAGAAAGAACGAAATACTTGGTTTCCTTCAGCACGGCACGCTGGTCCTTGTACACGTGGTCTGGCTGGCTCCTTTGATGACAGCTGTGCACTCAAGATTTCCTGTTCTGAGTTCAATCCCAACCCACAACATATGAATTACTCAGTTTGCCACTCATCTTTAATGCTTCAGTCATTCTGGTGGTGTCAGCTCATACAGTGTTTCATAGGTCCATTCTCTTCTTCCACACCCCCACACCCTCCATCTTAAGACCTTGCCAGTGCATAGGGGTTTGGGCAGGCTCAAAGGGTTTGCCAGATATATGCTGTCAGATTTTAATGAAGCACATACGTCCCAGTACGGTGAATGCCTCTTGAACAGGCTCCAAATTCCAAACTCCATGTTTATTTATTGTATTCGTGAGGCAGTCTTGCTACATTTATATTCTGTGCTTGCAATAAGAGCCTGTTATTTTCGGCAAATCCCGACTTACCGAAGAGAAAATTCATAGTAAGAGCATAATATGGAAATTTAGAATGAAAACGCCATGATATATTCATACTGCAAAACGGTTATACCATTACTATAAGTATTTGTACGTCTTGCTGCGTGCGATAATATTGAAATAGTTCTGCTTACAAACATTCATTCAAAATGTCTGGCTGTAACAACGGCGCATGGGTTGCCAAAAACCGTAGAGAGAAATGATATTCACCCATGGGCTGTTTTTGGTGACGAAGTGGCAACAGGTGAGAAAGAAAATGTGTCAAGCTATGGTCATTTTTTGTGATATTTGTCGTTGTTTTCACGTGGGTTTCGCGTGGATATGGAGTTGATGGTCAGCAGAGAGCCTAGAAAGCCTGAAAAGGAAGAATGTCATGCGACATCAGAATCTTTCAGACATCCGATCCAGCAAGTCTTCTGTGCTCAGCCTCTCTTTTTAAAACCAGACGTCGTTTGCTGTGTGCTTATTTTCCCAGCTGGTGGGGTAACATTCTGGTCATATGACCAAACCACTTACTTCTCTGCTGATGAGTATGATGGTGGACTGGTGTTGCTACCACACATTCTCTGATCGTGGTGTTTCTGATTATAACACATCGAGTCCTGCTGAAAGTTTTCTTAAACATCGCATCACGTCTGGTCTTGCTGAAAGCTTTCTTAAACATCGTATCACGTCTGGTCTTGTTGAAAACTTTCTTAAACATCATATCATGTCTGGTGTTGTTGAAAGCTTTCTTAAACATCGTATCACGTCTGGTCTTGTTGAAAACTTTCTTAAACATCGTATCACGTCTGGTCTTGTTGAAAACTTTCTTAAACATCGTATTACGTCTGGTCTTGTTGAAAACTTTCTTAAACATCGTATCACGTCTGGTCTTGTTGAAAGCTTTCTTAAACATCGTATTACGTCTGGTCTTGCTGAAAACTTTCTTAAACATCGTATCACATCTGGTCTTGTTGAAAGCTTTCTTAAACATCGTATTACGTCTGGTCTTGTTGAAAACTTTCTTAAACATCGTATTACGTCTGGTCTTGTTGAAAGCTTTCTTAAACATCGTATTACGTCTGGTCTTGTTGAAAACTTTCTTAAACATCGTATCACATCTGGTCTTGTTGAAAGCTTTCTTAAACATCGTATTACGTCTGGTCTTGTTGAAAACTTTCTTAAACATCGTATCACGTCTGGTCTTGTTGAAAACTTTCTTAAACATCGTATCACGTCTGGTCCTGTAGACAACTTTCACAAACATCGTATCACGTCTGGTCCTGTAGACAACTTTCACAAACATCGTATCACGTCTGATCCTGTAGACAACTTTCACAAACATCGTATCACGTCTGGTCTTGTTGATAACTTTTATAAAGATGCATACCATAGATGATAATTCTGCGCTCTGGGGGCTTGGTGTGGTTCCAGTTCTGGCACTGGTATGTCAGGGTGGAAATGAAAATGGAACTGATAAGCGTGACATTTGTTTGTACAGGAATGTTGGGGGCGTTTTAGAGATTGCGCAAATTGATAAGACACTTTGTCTGTTCTCTGGACTCTGGTTTCGATTTCTCTGTTCAATCTTCCGTCTTCTGTGAAAATGCCGCTGCGATACATGTATTTCAGTTCGTTCAACAGATTTGTCTCTTCACTGAAACAGAAAAGGTATTGTCTTCCATGTCATTCTGCCGGATGAATGTAAAGGAGATTGTCACATTGTGACTTTGATGACATGGCCATAAGCGATGTGGCATGATTGCAAACAACAACACAATGAATATTTTGTCAAAGGGCTTGCATCTCGTAGAAGCTAACGATGTAAACTTACTGGTTACCTGAAGTTTGACAGAATGCATTTTCATACAGAAAATTTGTCGTTAAGTTTAAATAATTCGGTCTGCGCTTTTGGCAACGGAATCAATAACTTTCTCTCCCATTATGTAACACATCAGTCCCAATTTCTGATTCAGCTAAAAACCTTGGTGTCTGCATTGACTCTACCCTCTCCATGAACAACTTTGTTTCTCAAACTGCCAGATCCTGCTACTATCATCTCCATCGTATAAAGCTGATCAGGAAGTATCTCTCTGTCGAAACAACTGCAAAACTCGTTCTCTCCTTCATAATGTCTCGCATTGACTATTGCAATTCACTCCTGTCTGGTCTTCCTGCCTCCACCATTCACATCCTACAGCGCATTCAAAACAATGCTGCACGCCTTGTACTCAAAAAGAAAAAAGCTGACCACATATCTCCTCTCCTGGCACAACTTCACTGGCTCCCTGTATCAAAGCGCATACAGTACAAACTAGACACCATGTGCTACAAAAGCCTCAATAACGCAGCCCCCGATTACCTGTCAAGCCTACTTGAGATCTATGTTCCCTCACGTACCCTCCGCTCTGCCTCTGATCCTCTGACTCTTCGCTTTCCACGCACTAAGCTCAATACCTATGGTCCACGAGCCTTCTCTGTTTCTGGTCCACTCTCCTGGAACAAACTTCCTCTCTCAGTCCGTCAGCAACCTACTTTTGTCTCCTTCAAGTCCGCTCTCAAAACTCACCTTTTCTCTCCTGCATAAAATCCTAACCTCACTCAACCCTCCCCTCTGCAGCCTGTCTCCGCTCGGAGGGAATCACATGGTTATAATATATAATTGTATGCTATGCTCTCTATAATTTTCCATTGCTTTTATTCTTGCTTTTATTGCTTTTATTCTTTCTCCCCATTTATAGCCATGCGTGTGTGTGGGTGTGTGTGTGTGTGTGTGTGTGTGTGTGTGTGTCTGTATGTGTGCGTGCGTGTGTGTGCGAGCGTGCGTGCCTGCGTGTGTGTCTGCTTCAGCGCTTAGATTTGATTTTATCAAGATTTTGCGCTATATAAATATTGTAATTATTATTATTATTATTACAAGTAGTCTGCAGTGAAACTATTTGCCTCCCTGATACAAGCGTTTAAAAAGGGTAATATAGCGAGATTTATGAGAAACTGAAATAAGTCATTATGTGAGTAATCCGCAACACCTACCACACTAGTCTGGTGGTCCCTGTATTACGAAAAGCAATCTCTTTCTCTTTCTCTCTCTCTTTTTCTCTCTCTCTCTTTCTCTATCTATCTCTCTCTCTCTCTCTCTCTCTCTCTCTCTCTCTCTCTCTCTCTCTCCCTCTGTGTGTGTGTGTGTGTGTGTGTGTCTGTGTCTGTGGTGTGTGTGTATGCGCGCGCTCATGTGTGTATGTGTATGTGTGTGCGTGTGTGCATGTGTGTGTTGTGTGTGTGTGTGTGTGCGTGTGTGTGTGTGTAGTGTTGTGTGTGTGTGTGTGAGTGTGTGTGTGTTTGTGTGTGTGTGTGTGTGTGTGCGTGTGTGTGTGTGTGCGTGCGCGTGTTCTCAAACTAAAGCAATGGCAACACAAACCGCCTGCGCCTCTCTGTCTGTCTGTCTGTTTGTCTGTCTGTCTCTCTTTCTGTCTCTGTCTCTGTCTCTCTCTGTCTCTCTCTGTCTCTCTCTCTCTCTCTATTTGTTTTTGTTTCAGGCTTTGTTGAAACAAGAAACTGGAATAGGGAAGTGCAGTACAGGTGTATTGGTGTCAAATACTCCTTTGAAGTTGACGTTCCCGTTGATCGTGCGGTCATGTTAAGTTTCACCGATCTCTCCGTCAACAAAGACATGACTTGCCATGAAATCTCACTGACTGTTTACGCAGTCAACAGCAACAAATCATCAAAAATCTGGACTGCTTGTACTGTCTACCGCCAGCCTCCACGACTGTACATGATACACAGGATCGTGGTGAATTATATGACAGTCAATGCTATCTTTAACACTCGGTTCAGGTTATATTTGTCATTCCACAACAATACAGCTTTACCCATTATACTGTCATATGACACATGGAACTGTTCCGTACCGTACTGGGCTGACTTCCAGAGACATCTTCATTGCAATCTAGATGTGGAATGTTTTGATAGCAGAGACGAAGCGGACTGTCCCTACACCAGCGAGTTTTGTGGCGCAGGCTACATCAGAACAGGCCATCTATGCCTCGTGTACACACGTATGGACTACCTCCTGACCTGGGAAAGTGCATACGCTCGATGCTGCGGAATGGGCGGGAAACTACCCAGTCTGAGCACTTTCAACGTGTGGCTTGACCTCTACAATTTCTCTTTGACGAATGGGATCACTTATATCTTCGTGGAACTCCAGATGGCGCCATCCGTTTTACCGCGTGTGTAAGTACTGACAGACAAAAAACAACAACAAAAAACAACAAAAACGCCTGCTTACTTTAAAAAGAAAACATCCCAAAACATGTTTTTCCTTTCAAAAACTACATTCTAGAACTAGCAGGTGTGCGTGCGTGTGTGTGTGTGTGTGCGTTGTGTCGTGCGTAGTCTGTTCCTGCTGACGGGTGCGGGGTGAGGGGGATGAAATTAATAGTGGAGTACGTTTGTTCTTCGCCTTGATTAATGGTTTACTAAGCAGAGTAACGGGATGTGAGGTGGGAAATGAAAAAAACCAAATTAAATTAAAATACAAAATGGAGAGAAATTTGTAACAGTTGAAAACAAGAACGCATAGAAAAAAAAACGAAAACAAATAAAAATAAAAAAAAAAAAAAATAGACGCATAAAGTTAAAGTAATGCATTAACAGGACTGTGAACTAATGATTCTGAACTTTTAACTAACAAAGATTGATCTGATGTTACTTTTTTAAATGAGTTTCAGAATAGTTTTCTTGTTTAAACATTTTCAGTAAAAAAGAAGTAGCATTTTGCAATAAAATAAACAGTGAAACAGTATGAACTGTTCGCCACAAATACACTTGACATTTTTACAACATTTTGTTTTCAATGCGTGTAGCTGAATTCGAAAACGAACAGCAACAATCGATCTCAAATGATACATGGAAGAATACTGCATTTTCTTTTACATACATTTTGAATGGAAAGTTTTATCATTTGTTGTGATGCAAACTGTACATTTAAATATTCATGAAATCGAATCCAGAGAGCTGATTCGAGCAAGTTGCAAGCTTCTTTACGGAAGTATGAACATTTAATTCTATAGAATTATCAGAATTCTGTGCACCTTGCTTAGCTGCTCTGTCAACTACTTCGTTGCCGTGAAGACCAACGTGAGAAGGCACCCAGCATAAACTGATATCTGTACCTTTTATCCTTAAACGATTTATAAGCTGATTTGCCTCAGTAATTAAGTCAGGTCTTGTGTCGGCATCAAAAGACCGTAAGGCATATATATACAGACTTTGAGTCAACAAAGAGAACTACTTAGAGAGACACAGGGTTAAATTTTACTAGATAATGCAATGCTTGTATAATACCGACTAATTCCGCTGTAAATATAACCCAATGAAAAATGAATTTTTTATTTTAAACTTGGGAACATAAAATGCTGTTCCAGCACATTTATTTTCTAAGACTAATCCATCGGTAAAAACATGAAGGTGGGTACGGTATTTTTCATCGACGTGTTCTCTTGCCGTGGATATCGAAATTTTGACGTTTTCAAATTTCTTAGCGTCTGTATAATCAACATTAAAAGAGGCTTTTAGCATTTCCCATGTAGGGGTAGGCATTGTTGATGGTGTCTCAGCTGTTTCATCCATATTTGTTAGACTGTTTAACCAAGTCAGATGTGAAAGTTTCAACAGTCATTTGTGATGACATGCTGTTTGCTCGCTTTGGAAAGTCAGCATCAGACCTGCCTGTAATTTCCTTGCTCACAAAATTGTCCGTTTGTGAAGTAGTTCTAACAGCAGATTTTGCTGTCGCTAGCTCACGATAGTTGTTCAGAGGCAGAATTCCAGCAACTTTGTATGTTTCCAGATTAGAAGCATGAGTAGGGACACCTAGAGCAATTTTAACACTTTTGCAGTCTAAGCTTTGTATCTTCTGTAATAAGTTATCTTGGTCCAATGAAGAACACTCCTTGCGCATAGGATAATTTAGATCGTACAAGTGCTGTTGATAGACGAATTAGTATGTTCGTATCCATTCCCCATGGTAATATGCTTATAATCTTTAGAAAATTTAAGGCTTTTCTTGCTTTTGTTGAAATATAATCAAAATGGACATTCCAGCTTAATTTCGATGTTATAAAGACTCCCAGAAATGTTACAACCTGTTTGTGATGTAACACTTCACCAAGCAATCTGAAAGTAGCCAAGTTACTTAAAGTACCACCAGGATTAAATAGCATCATGTTAGGGTGCTTTTTTTCGCTGACAGCGACAGACCATTTTCTAACATATAGTTTCCAAGATTATCAAGACCAGATCGATATAACTTCCTGATGTAATTCTGCGCTCTCTTTGGAGTTGTCTTTTTTAAAGTAATATTCATCCAAATACATATATTATTATCATCAGCGTACTGTACCACAACAACACGATTTGAGAGTGCTTTAGGAAGATCCTGTAGAAGGATATTAGATATGAGGTGCTATCATTGAACCTTGTGGAATTCCCATGTCAAGATGTCGTGAAGTAGAATAAGTAGTTCCCACTCTTGCCTGAATAGTTCTATTGGCTAAAAAAGACTTAATGTAATCATACATATTGCCAGATAAATCAATAGATTTCGGCTTGTACAATAAATGCGAATGCCAAACTTGATCGTAAGCTTTTTTCACAACAAAAAAGCAGCCAAAAGACTTTTTCTGCGAGCAAACTGTTGCTTGATCTGAGTTGTAAGTTTAACCAGGTGCTCAACGGTGGATCTCCCTTTTCTAAAACCTGCCTGGTTTACTGGAATGACGGTATTTTTATCACAGTAATGTACGCGTCTGTTTAATACCAATCTTTCCATTAGTGTGCTCGTATGGGACGCCAACGCAATAGGTCTGCAACTGTTTTTATTGTTTTTAGGCTTTCCTGCTTTTAATATTGGTATAACAATAGACTTTTGCCATGATTGTGATGCAGTTCTACTAACCCAGCATTTCTGAAAAATTTTAAGTAGGAAAATAATACAGTTTTCTGGAAGATGTTTAATCATTTGAGTTGAAACCACATCGACATTATGACTAATTGTGCGATGATTCAGATGGCAATTCTGACAAAGAAGAGAGTGACAGCTGTGGTAATTACCCACTGCTGTTAAGAAATGTGCGTTAGACAGGCAGACATTGGAAGTCAGTCTGCACACAACCAGTTCATGAACAGCTTGAGGCCTTGATCGATTATGGCAACCAGCCGACAACCTCAGAGTTTGCAATATGCAGTCTCGTTATTCATAGCACTATTAGAGAAAAATCAATCACTTCGGGCGAGTAGAATTTTAAGTAGGAAGGAGGGAGAATAGGCTGATGGAAGTGGGCGTGGTGCTGAGAGGGTGTGATCCAGTCAAAGTATACAGTGCACTGTTAGACTTTATTTCTAGGACAGCCGTCAGTGATCGACCAATACGTGGTCATTCACAATGTATACAGAACACTTACAGAATAAGATTTGTTTCTCAAGAAGGCTAGATCTCCTTACATTTTAGTTTTATGGTGAGCGCTCATCAGTTTTCTTTTTTCTTTTTTTCACAAAAAATATAAATTATAGAAATGTCAAAAATTACCCAATAAATCATCCGAAAGTACGATTTGATATACCTAATGCATCATTCTGTGTAATTTCAGGCATAGATTCTCACAAATATGGAAGCTACAGTAGTTTTAGTGTACATGGTAATGATGCATTTTTTCCTCAGCATATGGAAAACACCAGACGTCAAAAAGTGTCGGCAGTAAAGGGGTTAAAGAAAGCCCAGTAAAGACAGAGTGGGAGTAGTGTATTCTGGATAGCACGCATTTTGTTTGTGGTATCAACAGAAACACGAGCGATGTAAGACTTTATAAGTGTAGTTAACATGTGCTTCCATGGACAGGACTTCGTTAAGGAACACACCAAGATTCCTTGCAGATTCGCTGAAAACTGTGGTACAGTCTAAGATAACTATGGTCTTTGAGGTTACATTGTGTTTAAGTTTGTACTAATGCACGCATTTTCTCTTTTTTTTTCTTTATTCATGTTCAGTTTACTTTCATCCAGGCAGCATGTTCTCAATGGAGTTTTTTTTTAATTTCCCTTGTACCGTTTCCTAATGCTTCTTACGAGGGAGCAGTCTCGTCGACACATCTTAAAATCCCAAACCAGACAGAAAGCAGAAGCGAGAAGAAAAGACATCACTATTGGAACGTGGAACATCAGAACAATGGGAGAATTAGGCAAGCTGGAATGACTGCAGAAAGAACTAGATGAACATAAGATCAACATAATAGGCTTGAGTGAGACCAGATGGAAAAAGGAAGAATCTTCAATAAAAGATATTATACAGTAGTTTTCAGTGAAAATGCAAAAGGAGACAAACATCACGCAGCATGCTTAACAAGCCACAATGGCATCAGTGACCAAATAGTCGTCATCACCATCACCATCATCATCATCATTTGCATACCGCATGGCGTTGGTGATCATAGCCCTCCATATGTATCTATCCTTTGTTGCCGCAAACACATCTTCCACCCTCTCCGTCCTAAGCCACCCTGTAAGTCCGTCCAATATTTTCTCCCTGGGTCTACCTGGTGCTCTCTTTCCCTCCAGCTTTCCTGTTGTGACCAGGTGCTCTAATTCCCCTTTCCTTATAAAATGGCCTAGAAATGTTGCCTGTCTTTTCCTAAGCTTCCCTATGAACGATCTTCTTGTGTCTGCCTCCATCAAAACTGTCTTTGTTTTCTTTGCTGTCCATGGAACTCTCAACATTCTTCTTAGAAACCACATCTCAGCTGCATCAATCTTGTTCTGGCTTTGCGTGTTGACTGTCCACGACTCACAACCTTATACCATTATCGGTTCTATATAATATTCAAGAACTCTCTTCATGATGTTAATTGATAGGCATTTTGGTAAGAACACTTTTCAATTTCATGAATGCTGTTTTGGCTTGGCTGGTTCTGCTGGCTATTTCTGATGTGCATTTGCCGACTGGTGAGATGATCGTTCCCAGACGTTTTAATTTATCAACCTGTCTCAAAGTTGTGCTATTTGCTGTTATTTCCATGAGGAATTTCTTGTTTGAGCCTTTCTAATTGGTTGATCAATTCTTCGTGTCTTACCCGGTCGAAAACTTAGGTATAATCAACAAAGCATAAATAAAATCCTTATTCAACTCGACTGACCTCTCTATGATAGTTCTTATGATGCATATGGCATTAGTAGTTTCTCTCCCTTCCACAAATCCACACTGTTCTTCTGCTATTTCTCTTTTGATTCTGTTCCTTGACCTCATCATGATTATTCTTAATAGGATTTTCTTACATGATTCATCAAGCTGATTGTACTATGGAGTTCGCATTCTATAGCCCCTGTCTTCTTTGGAAGTGCAGTGAAAATTGATTTTGACATATCTTTGGGGGTTTTCCGGTGTCATAAATTTCATTTAAGAGGACTGTTATTTTTTTCAGCACTAAATTCTTCTAAGTCCTCAATCATTTCTGTAGTAATATTGTCTGGTTCTGGGGTTTTTCCCGGTTTCATCTTTTTCAATGCTGCTCTAACTTTATCTTTCATTATGGGTCGTCCTTCAACGTTATTTCTTATAATGTGTTCTTCGTTTCTGTCATCATCAAAAAGGTCTCTAATGTACTCTCCCCATCTATCTAATATTTTGTCTTTTTCCATGATAAGCGTACCATCTTTCGATTTTAAGCAACACAGTTGACGTGCATGTCTTTTTCATGTGGGCAATTTCTTCAATATTTCTGTACATATCTTGAGGATCAGTTTTGTTTCTGTCTTCTATTTCTTTGCACTTTGTTTCCAGCCAAGCTTCCTCAGCTTCATTGAATCTATTTCTGATTTCCTTGTTTATCTTTTTGTATTCTTCCTTTTTTCCTTTCCCTTCCGACATCTATATTCAGCAAAATATTTAAATGTCATTTACAATTTGATTTTTTTCAATACAGTCAAAGGAACAGAGGCAGTGAGAAAGCGGTCAGGATTGTAGTTCCCTTTAGGTGTTGTCATCAGGTCTGCGCTGACTGGTCTGAAGGAGATGCCTGTAAAAGGGGCAGACACTGAAGGACTGGAGCTGGAGCTGGAGCTGGAGCTGGAGCCGAAACTTTTTCTTACACTGTATACTCAAAGGGGCCAAACTACCCAAGTGTTATTTTCAACCAAAATACAAAAGGGCATTCTTCACACCAGAAAACTTCTATTGAACATCCAAAAGCAAGAATAGATTATAAAATTACTCCCAACAGAACTCCTCCAGGAGAATTTCTATTGATTTCCTTCTTGATAAAATTCTTTAATGAAAATAATATTTTGTTATCATTATTTTCCTCGTATATTTGCGCCCACATGTATGTGTGTACATGTATGTGTATGTGTTCATGCAGTATCACTGAGATGTACGTGTACGCTCTTCATCATTACACAAGATAATGCGTTTTGTCAATTAGTGATAACGTATAAATTTGAACGTTTTTGTGTGTATGTGTAACAGAATCATCATTTCATGAAATAATTATGTTTAGTAAATACCGAACATGCGCGAATTTGTGTATTTCGTTTCATTTTATTGACATTTACATCTTCTTCTGCCTAAAATTAGTAGGGAGATATTTTATGATTATAACTATTGTTGGCAACTGAGGACATGGAAGACTGACTAAAATGTATTGTGTCGTTGTCTTTGTCATTACAAAAGAGCGATCACTCTATCAACCACTCTCTCTCTCTCTCTCTCTCTCTCTCTCTCTCTCTCTCTTCTCTCTCTCTCTCTCTCTCTCTCCTCTCTCTCTCTCTCTCTCTCTCTCTCTCTCTCTCTCTCTCCCATTGTTTCTTAATAATGGTCGCAGAATGGAAATGTTATGCAGGTATCACAATGTCTTCCAGTGGAATGATGGTTCAATCGCATATTTTCTCCGAATGAAAGATTTCATGGAGAATACTAATTGCAGTGCCTTTATGATGACCGGAAAAATAGAAATAATGTTCAATGACTATTACTGTAAACACAAAATGACTTCTTTATTGCTTTGTCAAATGGACGAAAAAGTGGAAGACATAAAAGTTATTGATAAGCTACCAAGTTTGATGTTTCCCATGGAAAGTTGGCCGTCGAATGTGTCAGTGGTGGAGTGCCCTGAATCTCACATGACACACTCATTCTTGGCGTGTGACAGCGCTAGCGCGTGCTGGGCACAAAACATATCTTCCCATCACTGCTCAGCACCTCTGACGCCACTTCCGCCTGTCTTCACTTGTGACAACCACATGCAGTACGTGTCGTATACACTGGTGTGTGATCTCCGAATTGACTGTCAGGACGCCAGTGACGAAACCTTCTGTGGCTGGCCCGAGGACCGTCTATATGGAGACTCACAGGTAAGGACGTTTGTTGACGCCCTTTTGGTATAGTTTGTTGAAAACAGCATACACAGCAATATTTACGAGATGTAAAGCTTAATGTTTCAACATATTGCTTCAGAAGATTATAGATGTGTACACAATGAATCATCAGACGGCAGATGCACATCAGAAATAGCCAGCAGAATCGGCCAAGCCAAAATAGCATTCAAGAAGATGACAAGCATTCTTACCAACAAATGCCTATCAATTAACATCATGAAGAGAGTTCTTGAATGTTATGAACCAATACTGTTGTACGGATGTGAGGTGTGGACAGTCAACAAACAAAGCCAGAACGAGATTGAGGCAGCCGAGATGTGGTTTCTAAGAACAATATTGAGAGTTCCATGGACAGCAAAGAAAACAAACGAGACAGTCTTGATGGAGGCAGGCACAAGTAGATCACTCATAAGGAAGATTAGGAAAAGACAGGCAACATTTATAGGCCATTTTATGAGGAAGGGGGATTTGGAGCACCTGGTCATAACGGGAAAGCTGGAGGGAAAGAGAGCACCAGGTAGACCCAGGGATAAAATGCTGGACGGACTTGCAGAGTGGCTGGGACGAGGAGGTGGGGAGATGCGAGGGGCAACGAGAGATAGAGACAGATGAAGTCCATGATTGCCGATGCCATGCGGCAGGACACCTGATGATGAGATGATGACACAATAAATATCAAAATGTCACGATTAAGTTAGAAATGCACGTATTTAAAATTCGTTGTACAATTTGGCCTCCTTTCCGACCCACTTTTGTTTCGTGTGCTTTCACAGCAAACGGTGATACTTTTTTTTTACCCCCAACAAATTATTCAAGCCATGTCATCATTTCGGTAAACACTCCTATGTCGATCTTATGTGCTCTAAAGAATTATCTCCTTAGTTCATTCTATTGAATAAGTTTGTGGTGTTTCTAAACGAAGGAATGTACATAAAATACAAAGTGATATGTATTAATTTCTGCATGGTTTGCGTGTTGGGTGACCATCAGTGCCAGTGATGAGATACATATAACAGACCCAGTTGCCATTGCTAGGTGCTCCTGGGAGGAGTTGTTAGTCGGGATGTGTAGGATGGAAAACACCTGCTTCCATACCGATAGGGCTGAGTATACCGAAAAGGCGTGCGGCAATTTATGCTTGAAATAGTCTTATCTGTCCTTAGGTATATCCTTTAATCAAAAACCTTTATTAGAACAGGTACAGTGTGAACTACACAGCACAAATTAGCTTAGTAACTGTAGACTGCAACTAAAAGACAATTTCAGTCAGAAAACAGCTCTGGTAACATTTTACCTGGTTTAAGCCACTATCTTGTCATGGTTCAACTTCAGTTTGTTCACTAATGCTAACGACTTAATGTCTGTATAAATTACAGTGATGCTTACGATGTTTTCATCTTAGGCTTGAGAGAAGAGACGAAGAACAAGCGAGCGAGCGAGAGAGAGAAATCCACAAGAGAGTGCACTTCTGTTATGTGGCTCCCAGTCAAAATGAGAGAGGTCTTTGTGGTTCCATGGAAACAAACTTAGGTCTAGCACTGCATCATTAAGAAAAATGCAGAAGCCTTAAATTTGCAAGCTGCGACTTTAACCAATGACTAATCATGTTACATTTGTAACATAGAAATATGATTTAGAGAACGCATTAGCAGAGATGCTATCACGATGATTTAGTCTGCACAGCAATGAGTGTCTCTCGGAGTCTGGTTCGTTTTTTTTCCATTTATTTTGGATCAGCCAGAGACTTTGTTAGCAAATGCTTTATCACCTTCACCTTATCCTCCAGTGTCAAACAGGGCATATAAGGCAGAGACCAGGACTTTACTCTGTCTCTACAGGCTGCCATCTGTTTAGTTGCTTTCAGGTCATTGATGTTTACCGCTCCGCCTATAAACTGGACTGTTCTTTTGAGGATTGTTATTGGTCTGCCTTCTCTTCTTTGCCCCATCAGCCTCCAAAACAGCGCCACATTTGATAGTCTTTTCTTGTCCATTCTCAATACATGGCCATAATACTTCCATCTTTACTTTCTGATCACGTCTGATATGTATGTACTGTTGAGCAATTTCTCGTACGTCTTGGCTGGTTTTAAACTTTCAGTATTTTTTTTTTTTTGCGTGTTGTAAAGTGGTCTGCGTCGATTGCATTAGATGTCTCGTGCGTGGGTGCGCTTTGCTTTGAATTGTCAAGATTTGGTGCCATCTGTAATTAGCAGTAGTAGTAGTAGTATTGTTATTATTATTATTACTATTATCATTATCATCATCATCGTCATTGTCATCGTCATCATTATCATCATAATCATCATCATCGTCGTCGTCGTCATCATCAGCATCAGCATCATCAGCATCATCAGCATCCGACGCTTTAGTACAGCACCAGCTTTCAGATCCATTCGTTATGACAATGAGGACATTAGATTCGAAAAGATTTAGTTTTGTGTATTCTACGGATCTTTTCCTTTTTCCAGATGTTCAGAGAATGGTTTGGACTTCTCTGATAATGTTGCCATCTGTTTACACATTACTTCCTTAATGTGTAAACTGCTCTAAATTGTCAGAAAGTCTTCTCCTTTGAGTTTGACCATTTTTTCTCCAGCATTCACATTCATTAATTTGATTTTTGATGCGCTGATGAGGAGTCTGACTGTGCCAGCAGCCCTTGCCAATGCATCTGTCAGTGTCTGTTGGTTGTCATATGAGTGGCAGAGTAAGGCGAGGTCGTCCACGAAGTCCAGATCTTGTAGAAGTGTTGCCTTTGACCATTTGACGCCTCTGTTGCCATGTGTGCATTTCCTCATAACCCAGTCTGAAGACAAACAGAAATGGAGATAGGATACATCCTTGCTTGACATTTATGTTGACAGCAGATCTCTCTGAGCAGCCATTGTTGATCAATATAGAACATTTTGAGTCATAAAGATCTCTATAAGGACTCAAATGATTTATGATATCAACAAAATAAAGAGAAATGAGAGGCTACAACAAACGCCTGTCAGCCATGAAAAGTAGGAAACTCCTGAGGAATACATTCATGTTGGCCAGGTCAAAGAAACTGAAAGAGGGATACAAACTGCAATCCAAAACCTAAGAAAAGAATATACAGGATTCCAGACAGCAAGAGATTGTGCTGACAGGGTCTGCACTCCATGCAGTATCATCAAGCAATGCATAGAATGGCAGAGACAGTTCCTTGTTCATTTCGTGGTCTTCGGGAAAGTGATGCAACATACAACTAAAGACAATCAACAGACATCAGATGGTTTCTCCTTTCAACTCTGGAAGATCCTGACTTTGCCAATGTCATGCTAGTGGTTTCCCACACTCACCAATGTATGCAGGAGAGAACATTCCAACTCAATGTCTTTGCCCAACATGCAGGTCAAAATAATGGGCAAAAGAAAGCAGAGGTCGTGATGCAAACCCCTCAAGTTCGAATAAATGGAACACATCTACCCACAATAAAAATTCTTCCCAGCCTGGACAGCACTGTCAAACGATGGAAGAGGCGAGTAACTCAATTAACTGCTTCAGTGTTTTATATATTTATTTATCTGTGGAAAGCACTGTTGTTTCATCCACATAGGAGACATTTGGTATCTATTTCCCAGGTCAGCTGGATCTGCGCTGCTCACTGCTGTCTTTAAGATGACATCCATTACCGACACGAGCAGACTTGGAGAAACAGCACATCTTTCTATGCCCACTTTCACATTGATCCAGTCTGTCGTATACTTCTTTATGAAGAACTGCATTAAGAAAGTATTTCTTCATCATTTCGTAGATGTCCTTTGGGACATGAAACATGTTGAGAGCCAGTGGAATCATCTTGAGTGGGACTGATCCATGCTCATTTACCACATCAAGCCACATCACACGGAGATCATGTGTCTGTGTTATAGCTTTTTAGATTGTTTTCCCAGTCATTGTGGCATGCTCTAAGCAGTCAGAAACTCCTTACTAGACGGTTAAAATATTGACAGTGGGAAGTATTTATTCAGTCTTGCTGCCAATACAGAGAAATTCATCTCCGGACAGATACAGTCAAATATTGACAGTATGAAACATTTATTCAGTCTTGTTGCCAAGACAAGGAAATTTCCCTTCAACGCTCAGAAGTGATATTAAT
This sequence comes from Monoplex corrugatus, assembly GCA_030674185.1. Classification (NCBI taxonomy): domain Eukaryota; kingdom Metazoa; phylum Mollusca; class Gastropoda; order Littorinimorpha; family Ranellidae; genus Monoplex; species Monoplex corrugatus. The sequence continues at coordinate 23,433,118 of CM060314.1, forward strand.
ATGGATTGTTCGAAGCCACTCGACGTCTGTTCCTTTGCAATGTATACTCCATCAGCTGCCATCCACTGGTTGCTGATCTCAGGTTCCTCCTTGCTGATTTTATCAATTCGTGAGACTACTGGAGGATTCTGGGACATTTCCTATACAGCAAGTAAGATATTCCATAAGGTCCAGGAGGTGATTTGTCTCTGGTTTTCTTAACCACTTTCTTTACTTCATCCATTGTTGATGGCCTCTTTCCCTAGTTTTAGAGGTTACCCCAGACACTAGATTTCAAACGGTACCTGAGATAGTGTTTCAGAGCTTCTTTGTCCACTGTGAGTGTCCTGTACTTAGGCTGTTTGAATAGTTCCCTGGCAAACTGAAAGGGGTCGCTGAACAAGCAATCTTAGGACTTCTTTTTGCTCCTTCTCCTATTTGCTGATTCTATGTATTTGCTGACGAGAGATAGAGACAGATGGCAGTCCATGATCGCCAACGCCATGTGACAGGGCACCTGATGATGATGATGTATTTGCTGAGGGCATTATGCTCCCCTTTGAAGTCTTTCCATATTTTCTCTAGCCTTGTTTCTCAAATTTGGAGGCAGCGTTCATTTGTTTCTTAAGATTCCATTTTTACTCTGGATATCATCCATCTCTCGTTCACATTTGTAATTGTGAGATGTTTTCACCTTTGACTAATTTACCCATAGGCGTCCGTAGGACTGCGTATACAATATATCAAAATGTAACTAGTTTGTGTTCTGGGGTACTCTTTCATATCAGAGCATTTAGTTTATGGACTGTTTCTTCGTCCGGCCTCTTCCTTTTTTCTTTATACTTGTGTGTGGTGAATACTGTTTCTGGCGCTTGGAATCAGAGCCCATACACATTCTAGCCTGGGGTTTCTGACTCTTTCCTGGACGTCCTCAGGACTGATTCCAGAAGTCATTGATCTAGCCATGTGTCAATGGCAAGGAACACAGGTTACAGATAGACAGACTAGAGTTCCCAGAGGAGAAGTCCCCATCAAGCAAGCGTTTCAGCTCTTAACTCCTTACACTCTAAGGGGGATATTCTGCATTCAGGTCATGATTCCAGAATGCCCTTCTGCTGTCCCCATTTTTCTCCCACCTGGGCTTGAACCTGCGCTTCAGATGGTCGGGCAGCTCAAGGCCAAGTCACCCTCGATACAATATCCCAGACGGTCTTTCAGAACATCACTGTGTGTTACCAGCTCACATCATCAGTCATGATACACTTTTCTTGACCATCCTTCAAAACAGCAATCTCACATACCTGCACTGCTTGCTGTCACACTCAGGAAACAGATATAGAATCCTATCTGCTGATGCAGTCCGTCAGTAATGTGACACTTTCACCAATTAAAGGTGAAAATAGCGAACAACTTTATTGATTACACCAGTTAAAGGAGTATATAGCGAACTAGTTCATTGATTGATTAATTTGTGTCTGTGTGTGTGTATGTGTGTGTGCGTGTGTGTGTGTGTGTGTGTGTTTGTGTGTGTGTGTGTGTGTGTGCCTGTGTCTCTGCGCCCGTGTGTGTGTTACAGTCGTTATCAAAAGAGATCAGCTGTAGTCTACAAGCTTCCATTTACTTCGAAAGAGAAGAACCACCTCAGGCCAAGGTAACGAACTTCCAGCAGTACAGTTTACCACCACCTGCAGTCGTTAATTTTGACAGCAATTACAGCTTACATTTCACAGCCTTCAGTGACCCCACAAATAGAAGCAGATGTCCAAATACTCATTTCCATTGTGTCTCCAATGGCTACTGTCTGCCTGTCTTCCTACGCTGCAATGGAGTCAGTGACTGTCCACAGAAAACTGATGAAATGAATTGTGAACAGTCTATATGTACTGGTTTCTACCGATGTCGAGGTTCCAAGGTCTGTGTGCATCCAGATCACCTATGTGATGGTGTACATCAATGTCCACAGAGTGATGATGAACGGCTTTGTGATTTTCGTTGTCCAGAAGAATGTAAATGCTATGGATTGGCATTTTACTGCTCACAATTTTTTCCAGTGCATGAATATGGTAAGCTGAGATATCTTGATGCTAGAGGGTCTATGTTAAAGCCTCCAGATCTTGGGTACAACAGGCAACTTATTTATCTAAATTTGGCTCTCAATAGTCTGACTAATTTGACAGGTCTTCGGACGTGGTTTCTTAGAACACTAGACGTGAGGGATAACAAGATCACATCAATACAAACAAGTGATCTAGGCGTCATAAATACCTTGAGAGAGTTTTATTTGTCTGGAAATCCTCTTGTTCAAGAATTTATTGTTCAAGACACAATTCAGTATTTTGAGATGCAGACATTACAAGTTTTGAAATTAGCCCGAATATCAATCTTAACATTTAATACTAGTGTTATGTCATTATTTCCAAATTTACAGACACTCAATCTGTCGTTCTGTAATTTCAAAAAAGTTGATGAAGCTGGATTTCGATTTCTGTCAAAACTTGAAGTCATCGACTTTCGAGGCTCAGATATTCCTGTCTTTCCGCATGATTTATTTTCAGGTTTGTCCAAACTTCGGTTAGTCTACGCCAGTGATTTCAGACTGTGCTGTCCTGACATACTACCCCAAGGGTTTAATGTCTTTAACTGTCATGCTCCTACAGATGAAATATCGTCATGTGACGACCTTCTCCGTTCCAGCGTTTACCGAATTTGCTGTTTGTGTTTAGTGGTCTGACCCTAATGGGAAATCTGGGCAGTTTTCTCTTTAGGACTTGCTGTGTTTCTAGTAAGTCACTGGGGTTTGGGACTTTGGTCACACATCTTTGTGTGTCCGATTTTCTTATGGGAGTCTATCTGTTGATCATAGGATTGCTGATCAAACGTATCGAGGTAATTTTGTATCAAAGACCGTTGTGTGGAAACAGAGTGCAGCATGCCAAACAGCAGGGTTTTTATCGTTATTGTCCAGTGAGGTATCTGCTTTCATCATATGTCTTATCACCTATGACCGCTTTGTTGCTTTGCGCTTTCCCTTCAGCCAATTCCATTTCTCCCGACGGTCAGCCCATATAGCATGTGCCGCTGTGTGGACACTGGGTTCGCTACTGGCTGCAGTTCCTTTACTGCCATTCACAGCCCACTGGGAGTTCTACAGCCAGACAGGTATCTGTATTCCACTTCCCATCACCAGACACGAGTTTCCAGGTCAGCGCTACTCCTTCGGTGTGATGATCGTTGTCAACTTTGTGCTCTTCATGGTGATAGGCCTGGGACAGCTATCTATCTACTGGTCCATCAAAAGCAACATGTCCTCCCCCGCATCATCTTCCTCGTCATCAATAGGCAAACTACACAAAGAGCTGACCATCGCCCAACGTCTCATCACCATTGCTGTCACCGACTTTCTCTGCTGGTTTCCCATCGGTTTGTTGGGCTTACTGGCCTCCAGTGGTTACCCATCTCTGGTGAAATGAACGTGGTGCTGGCCATCGTGGTTTTGCCCCTCAACTCCGCTATTAATCCCTATCTCTACACATTCAACACAATCAGAGAACGCAGACGCCAGGCTGAGGAAGAACGACAGAAAAGGTTGGCTGCCTTTCAGCGCATGGACAACGCGGTTATGAAAAATAGGACAAGGTAAAAGTTGTTTTGTAACCCTGAAGTTTGCAGGGGATTAATGTCGACGAGATCAGCTTTCTGGTGTGGTCAGAATCATAAGGGGTGGGGGAGGAAATGTCCCCACTCTTGCTGCTTTACTATACCTTTCTAATATTCTGGTCACCTGCCTCACGGGTTGAGTGCGCTTGGTCTCCATGTTTTAATGCCCCTTCTTTATTTTTGACTGTAACGACTGTAACGTGGCTGTAAAATGTCTCATCATGAACTTGTCTTTCCTTGTGTGATGGTTTTATACAGCTCAGTGCTGTTCAGAATGGATGTGATGTGGTTCCTCTTCCTTGCCAAGTCAACGACTTCAAATTTGAACAGTCCCTCCCTATGGCGATTGACACAGTACCGGTCTGCAGATTTTCATCAGTGAAGTGGCCTGCATTCTTCACTTCATAATGCAGTGCCATATAGTTGCCTGCTGCTTCAAACCAACAAATCAGCATTCATGGATTCTGAACGACATTCAACTTTTATTTTCCTGTTCGCTGATACGACAATGCTATATCAAAAAATATGTGAGCAAGCCTTTCTCTCAGTAAATACGTACTCAGCTTCTGTCTGTAAAAGCAAAACCATCAGCCAATGCTCTTATCGTTTAGATTGTGTAAAAAACAGACTGGATTTCAGTTACCAAGAAATGCTTTCACCGTTGTGAGAGAAGGAAACAGCACCCTGTCCTTGTCTGCACACCTGTCTAGCCCACTCCTGTCTCTTCTAACACTGGTCATACTTAAAACCATGTTAATTCCAGCCCTCTTTCTCCATAACAGCAAATGCCCTTTAACGTGACTATATGTGTGCCTTCAATGTAATAATAATAATAATAACAAAGTACATTTTAGGACGCTTGTTCCCTTAGAGAGCTCCAAGCACCATTACAATTTCTTAAGAAGGCAAGAATGTTTACACACTCATCCACAAAACTGCTCATCCGCACGCAGGTATGTATACACTTATCACCACAAAGTATATATATAATATAATACAGATTAAAAGGCTTCAGCACTAAACAGACCAGAAAGAAAAGTGGTCTGCTATTACTGAACTTTTGTGTGTGTGTGTGTGTGTGTGTGTGTGTGTGTGTGTGTGTGTGTGTGTGTGTGTGTGTGTGTGTAAATTGACGTCGGCATTCTTCATAAGAGACTTACGTGTAAAGCTACGCCCTCTAAGCCGTGGAGTAAAATGTAAGGATTTTGTCCCAACTGGTTAGTCCACTCTGTCCTTCCCCTGTCCTTCGTGAGTTGGTGGTATTGCTATTGTGATGAAGAAAGTACTGTTGTAAATTTCTGTGCAAACAAACTTCCCCTGTTTAAATTTCGTGCAAACAATTCCGTTCTCTTTCATTTGGACTTGTACTGCTAACCATCCTCTGCATCACCGCGCCATCAACTACAGCAAAACATAAACTGAATGTTATATAGTTTAGATGAATTTTTCGCTGTCTTGAATTTTCCAACACTCTCAAGAGAAGTAAACTAATTATTTTGACATTCATTTCCTCTTTGATCAGCCCACACATCATACCACAGTTAAAACTCTAGCTCTATTGGACAATTTTGGCTTCTCACACTCTGGCAATACTCCCACTCATTACAGTGACCATATCCTTTACTGTATGGTTTACTAGGCAGAGGATTTATTCTTGAGTCAACCAAAGCCAGCTACACAGTGCCATCTGTTCATGATTGTGTGGTCGCCTAGCTGTGTTACTCCAAACATTAGTTCCTCCAGCGTCTGTGGTAAAGGGGAATGTCACCACCTTTGATAGAAATGCATTCAAAGAAGACATACGTTCCTTGTTCATGTCAGCATCCCAGTCCACTTATAAACAGATACATTAGATCCTACAGACTATACTAGACTCTCACGCTCCACCAAAACGCCAAGAGCTATCCAGCCGCCTCCTTGTCCCTGGTACAGAGCTGTTGCAGATCAAATCTAGGTGATAAAGCGTGAATGATGCAGAGCAAAACGACAATGGTTACCTTCAAACTCACCATATATAAACACATCTTTAATGCTGCTCAACACTGAATGACAACAACTGTACAAGTGGCTAAGATAGCATTCTGCTATTCTAGGATTGTGTGTTCCACCTCCAAGAAGTTGTACAGGGTGAGAAACAATTTTTTTTAGCAAATCAAAACTACCTTCTCTCTTAACTGTGTTCTCTCCTAAACTTTTCTGACCTTTTCAAAACTAAAGCTAGCACCATCCGTGGTAGGCATGATTTATCATCTAATACAGTATCTGTGCTTCTACTGATGAACAACCTTTTCCTGTAAGCCTTTTCTCTTTTTTTTTCTTGACTTGTGTTAAAATAGAAAATGAAAATGTGATTGTAAACTCAACACAAACATCGTGTGAACTTTATCCAATTCTACTTTTTCTCTTTTTTGACTGTCTTGCGGTAGTATTCCTGTGTATTACCGCATTATAAATGTGTCCTTGTCCACTGGTATTTCCCCCACATATTGCAAAGCAACGATCGTCCATTCTTTGCTTCAGACAGTCTTACATGACCCCAATTAGTCCCAAAATTACCAGTCAGTTTTCAACCTCTTTTTCTCAAAGGTACCTTAAAGAATTGTCCTCTCTCAGTTTAGTGACCATCTCAGTTCCATTGATCTTCTTTGTCAACACTGGTCTGCCCACAGAATTCATAAGAGCACAGAAACAGCTTTTAGTCAAGGACCTCTATGATTTCCGAGCTACTCTTGGCATGTCATGTCTCCTTGACGTGTCAGCTGTATACACTTTTCTTGAAGGTGAAAATAGCGAACAAGTTTATTGATTACACCAGCTGCAGATTTTGTACAACAGAAACAAACCTTGTTAGAACTACGAGTTTTGTGCAGGGACAGACAGCCTTATTAGAGCTCCAGGTTTTGTACAGAAAGACACGAGACTTGTTAGAGCTATAGAATTTAAACCTTAAGATATGAAGACTTGTTAGAGCTATAGAATTTAAACCTTAAGATATGAAGACTTGTTAGAGATATAGAATTTAAACCTGAAGATACGGAGACTTGTTAGAGATATAGAATTTAAACCTGAAGATACGGAGACTCGTTAGAGATATACAATTTAAACCGAAAGACCGGAAGACGTATCAGAGCTTTAGAGCTATTGAATTTAAACCTGAAGAGACTTTTTACAGCTATAGAATTTAAACTGAAAGACAAGAAGACGTGTTAGATCTCCAGATTTTCACAGAAACAAAATACAGATTAATCTGGATAGCACACACTTCAGACAATTGCCATGTTCTTGTATTTTCAGTTATCGTCCAGATATTTCTATCCAGTGTCATTTTTGCCTTTCAGACAAATCTACTGATGACTGACACATCAAGCGCACCGGTTCCACCAAAGCATACATTTATTTTCAGATGTGTGAATATGTCTTGTTCGATCTGTGAGTTAAGTTCCTTGAATCAGACGCTTTAACTCTTTCTCTCCCGCAGTCTGTCCATAAAGTGGTGGATAGGATGAGGGAGTAAAAGGTTTAAGTTTTTGCTTTTCTATCATCATGATATTAATATTATTATTGACATTATCATTAATGGTACTAT
>CM060314.1:23445339-23450339 GCA_030674185.1 Monoplex corrugatus
CTTGAAGCAAACTTATTAAAATTATTGTATTATTTACAGTGTGCTGCATCTCTTCATCTGTGATGTCTCGTATAAACACACAAAGTGTGTGTGTGTGTGTGTGTGTGTGTGTGTGTGTGTGTGTGTGTGTGTGTGTGTGTGTGTGTGTGTGTGTGTGTGTGTGTATGTTTTCTTACGGGTTCAATGTCTGTCTTGTCTCAGCCTACCTCTGAAGCAAACTTATTAAAAACTATTGTAGTATATTGGAGTGTGCTGCATCTCTTCATCTGTGATGTCTCGTATAAACACACAAAGTCAGAACAGGATTGAGGACAGCTGAAATGTGGTTTATGAGGAGAATGTTAAGAGTTCCATGAACACCAAAGAAAACAAACGAGACAGTCTTGAAAGAGGCAAACAAAGAAAGAACATCGATGAAGAAGATCAGGAAGAGACATGCAACGTTTATAGGCCTTTTCTTTTAGACAACGAGAATTTAAAGCACCTGGTCACAACAGGAAATCTGGGAGGCGGGGGGGGGGGGGGAGAAAGAGCACCAGGTACACCCACGGAGAATATATTGTGCGGACATGCGGAGTGGATGATGACAGAGAGTGTGGGATATGTACTTGCAGCGACAAAGGATAGATTCACATGGAGGGCCTAGATCACAGAGACACACAGACACACACAGAGACACACAGACACACACACAGACACACATACAGACACACACACAGACACACATACAGACACACAGAGACACATAGACACACACACAGAGACACACACACAGACACACATACACACACACACAGACACACATACAGACACACACACAGACACACACAGAGACACACATACAGACACACACACAGACACATACAGACACACACAGAGACACACAGAGACACATACAGACGTACACAGAGACACACATACAGACACACACACAGACACACGCAGAGACACACATACAGACACACACAGAGACACACATACAGACACACACACAGACACACACACAGACACACATATAGACACACACACAGACACACATACAGACACACACACAGACACACACAGAGACACACATACAGACACACAGACACACACACAGACACACATACAGACACACACACAGACACACATACAGACACATACACAGACACACACAGAGACACACATACAGACACACACACAGACACACACACAGACACACATACAGACACACACACAGACACACACACAGACACACATACAGACACACACACAGACACACATACAGACACACATACAGACACACACACAGACACACACAGAGACACACATACAGACACACACACACAGACACACACACAGACACACAGACACACACACAGACACACACACAACAGACACACATACGACACCACACACACAGACACACATACAGACACACATACAGACACACATACAGACACACACACAGACACACACACAGACACACATACAGACACACACACAGACACACATACAGACACACACACAGACACACACAGAGACACACATACAGACACACACACAGACACACATACAGACACACACACAGACACACACAGGACACACACACAGACACACACACAGACACACATACAGACACACATACACAGACACACACAGACACACACACACACACAGCACACATACAGACACACACGCACGCACATACACAGACACCACAGACACACACAGACACACACAGACACATACAGACACACACAGAACATATACACAAACAGACAGACACAGACACACACAGACACACAGACACATACAGACACACAGGACACACAGACACACACAGACACACACAAACACACAGACACACACAGACACACATACAGACACACACACACGCACGCATAGACACACACACGCGCGCGCGCGCGCGTATTTCGACCTCAAGCCATTGTCTGGGCACGGTTTTTGTGGTCACATTAGTTGGTACTTCACAGGACTGGACAATTTCTCCTGTCTGCCATGGCAACCTTCACACTGTCTGTCTGTCTGTCTGTCTGTTTGTTTGTCTTCCGCCTTTTCCTCTGGGTTTGTGTTTCTGTGTCTCTCTCCATCACCCTCTCTCCGTCTGTGATTTTTTCTATGTCTGTCTGCCTGTCTGTCTGTCTATCTCTCTCTCTCTCTCTCTCTCTCTCTCTCTCTCTCTCTCTCTCTCTCTCTCTCTCTTCTCTGTGTGTGTGTGTGTGTATGTGTGTGTGTGTGTGTGTTGTGGTGCGTGAGTGAGTGTGTGAATATGTGTGTGTGCGTATATGTGTGTGTGTGTATGTGAAGTGTGTTGTATGTATGAATGTGTATGTGAATGTGTGTATGTGTGTGTGTGTGTGTGTGTGTGTGTGTGTGTGTGTGTGTGTGTTGATGTGTATGTATGAATGTGTATGTGAGTGTGTGTGTGTGTGTGTGTGTGTGTGTGTGTGTGTGTGTGTGTGTGTGTTGTATGAATGTGTATGTGAATGTGTGTGTGTGTATGTGCGCGCACGTGCGCGCGTATGTGTGTGTGTGTGTGTGTATGTGTGTGTGTTTTGTTTTGTTTTTTTATACATGTATGAAATCCATTAATGGATAAAACAGATTTGTTGGACAGGACACCTTGTCCACAAGGAACACAGCCACACCCATAAGATGCTCCTGCACAGGAGAGTCGAAGCAAAGATAATTGACCAGGAAAGATCATCAAATGGATGCAACAGTACCCTGAGGGCCGACTTCATCAACTTGCCCTCAACACAACCAACCGGAAAAAGATACTGCTTGCAACAAGGCACGCTGACGTCGCAAATGAAAAAAGGTCACTTTTGAACAGCGTAGAAGGACCGATGCCTTCCTGTGCTGCAGCCCTGGGATACAAAGACCTGGCTCCCTAAAGGTCTGCACCTGCCAAGGCCTGGCACTACCTCCCCCCCCCCTCCGTCCTCAGTTCACCAAGACTCCCACTACCTCACCCCCATCCCATATTGTAAAAAAGCATCGCGGACGCGGATGACGGACCGGATGACACGCACACATCCACCACCGGCGCATCCGAAACCTTAGAGCTTCAGGAGAGGACTCTTTCCCGTTCTACCATGGAGGAGGCCACCATGGCACTTCGGTCCGTCTTAGCGGACTGCGTGCTGTCTGATTCTTCCCACCCTCCACCACAATTCAGCTCAGCAGCACTGCCCCGTCTACAGCAACCCCTCCACCATCAGATGGGTAGTCGTGAACTCTACCATGGTCGGCGTTAAACTCAGGGAGCTCGTCGCCCAGGTGTAGGGTAAACCTCAGGGAACCTTGGCTTCCCTGAAACATTCTTCCGAGGATTCTGCCCTCACACACACGAGGATCGTTATCCCCCATCCTGCGTTCATGCAGGTTGCGAGCTAACGTAATTCCAGACGTCACACTAGCAGTCAGCGATATTGACTCCAGACTTCTGCGCTCCAACCACCTGCCTTACACTTACCGTGCCAGAGCTCTCTCCATTCCTCCCATACTAGCCTCTCAAACAGAGGAGGTTTCACGGAGGGGCTTCGAGATCTGAGCAGCCCTCGATGCCCTCACATCTGCTTCCTCGCCAGTACTCGCCGTCCTCCCCTCCCTGACGAGCACCCCCCTCTCTCCCTCACCATCAAAGACGACATTCCCGTGCTGGACCTCATCCGTCTCTATCTGGATATGGCGCAACATATATCATAGGCCACAAGGCTTTTCGGCACCTTGTACCTTCACCACCTGTTGCTGAGGAGGGATTCTGTTCTCGCCAATTAGAGACAGAGATAGACGAAGAAACAAGCACAAAAAAAGAGAGAGACAGACAGACAGACAGACAGACAGACAGGCAGACAGGCAGACAGGCAGACAGACAGACAGAAAGACAGGCGGACAGACAGACAGACAGACAGAGACAGAGACACAAAGAAAGACAGAGACAGCAGAGAGTGAAAGAGAGAGAGACAGACAGACAGACAGACAGACAGATAGACAGACAGACAGAAGCATAGTCAAACGGAAAGTCAAACAGGAAGGCGTTTCAAATTGAAGGTGATGACATTTTCGATGACGAGCACATTCAAAAAAAAAAATCCTTGCTATTATATCTTCATACGCATTTATTACAGACAGACAGACAGACAAACACATGACAGGAACAGGCAAAGCATCACATTTTTGAGACCAGTCCATGCTATCATTTCATCACTCGCTATCAATGTGCATATTCACGTACATCACAGCCCTCATCACACCAATCAACATGTAAATGTTATTCAAAGATGGCAGAGCAGACAAGCAGGCAATGTGAGATAGCTAAGAAGTCAGAAGTAAAAAAACAAGAAGAAGAAGGAGTAATAGCAGTAGAAGAAGAAGAAGAAGAAAGAGGAAAAAAAGAAGAAGAAAGAGGAGAAAAAGAAGAAAGAGGAAAAAAGAAAGAAGAAAGAGGAGAAGAAGAAGAAAGAGGAAAAAAGAAGAAGAAAGAGGAGAAGAAGAAGAAGAAGAAAGAGGAGAAGAAAAAGAAGAAAGAGGAAAAAAGAAGAAGAAAGAGGAGAAGAAGAAGAAGAAAGAGGAGAAGAAAAAGAAGAAAGAGGAAAAAAGAAGAAGAAAGAGGAGGAAGAAGAAGAAGAAGAAGAAGAAAGAGGAGAAGAAGAAGGAGAAGAAAGAGGAGAAGGAGAAAAGGAAGAACAACGCAGAGACAAAGAATAATTACAACAACAAAAAGAAAAAGAACTACAACAACAACAACAAAACGAATGACTACAACAACAAAAAGAACAAAAAAAACATGACTACAACAAGAAAAAGAAAGAAAAAACAAGAACAAGAAATTCAAAACGAAAGACGATCATCATCATCAACAACAACAACAACAACAACAATAACAATAACAATAGTAAAGGTAAAAAAGAAAAAGGACAGGACAGAAAAAGAACAAAAACTTACACAGAGAGAGACAGAGGAAGGAGTAGGAGAAGGAGAAGAAGAAAAAA
>CM060314.1:23455339-23457839 GCA_030674185.1 Monoplex corrugatus
GATGATGATGATGACGACGACGACGACGACGAAGACGACAACGACGACGACGACGACGATGATGATGATCAGTGTAGACATCCTTCTTAACTGTCTCTATGACTTCAAAAAATCTGTTATTTTTCTATATCTCTCTTGTGTTTGTCTGTTTTTCCTTCGTTTTTTTTTTTTTCTTTATTTTATTCTTCTTTTTTTTTTTTTTGAGGACCGACTTTTTGTTTGTTTATTCAATTTCCGTCAATTGTTCTTGCCTCTGTTTTAATTTTTCTTGTCTCTTTTTCTTCCCGTCTTTCTTTCTTTCTTTTTTTTTCTGTCTTTCTTTTTTTCTTTCTTTTTTTTCTTTCTTTCTTTCTTTCTTTTTTCTTTCATTCTTTCTTTTTTCTCTCTTGTTTTCTGTGTCTTGTTAGTGTTTTTTTCTCTCCTGTGGGTCTGTGTCTTCATGGATTAATTGTCCTGTTCTTTGTCTGTTTTTTTTTTTTTTGTAGGTTTGTTTTGTTTGTTTGTTTAACTTCAGTTGATTTGAGTCTTCTTTTTGTTGTTGTTGTTGTTGTTGTTGTTGTTTCTTTGTCTGTTTGTTTTTGGGGTTTTTTTGTTTTTTGTTTTTGTTTTGGAGGTTTTTTGTTTTTCTTTTTTGTTCTCTTCTTTAACATTTATTGCCTTTTCTTTCTTTCTGTTTTTTTTTTTTAAATTCTTTCTCTTATTCCTTCTTTATTCTTTCGTTCTGACTGACTTTTTTCTGTATCTTGTCTTTCATGGCATTTGTGGCGTTGGCATCTACGGGGCGTGTTTGGAGAACAGAAACCTCGTCTTGAGATAACAGGAACTGAAAATTGCCTAAGATCGCTGAAAACAAAGAAAAAAAAGTTGGCACACTCTCACTCTTCCAGCTTCTGTCTTAAGTGTCCTGCGAGTCGGTCAGCGCCTTCACCAGCGTGCCAGACCAACCGTCAATTGATGACTTATGTGATTTGTTGCTAGCGGTTAGATGAGTGGTGTGGTAAGGTGGTGGTGGTGGTGGTGGGTGGGTGAAAATGCCTGCTGTGAGCCACTGACACCTTGCCAGGTGACTGACTGCACATGATGATGTCTGATGAGGTCTTCCTGATGACTTGATGCTAGTCTGTGGTGACGTGTCAGTCGGTCAGTCGGTCAGTCGGTCTGTCTGTCTGTCTGTCTGTCTGTCTGTCTGTCTGTCTGACAGGCCTGCAGTTAGGCAGGGTGTATACTTGGTCGGCAGGTTGTCTCGCCGGCAGGTTAGCTGTATAGCTTTCTGACTGGTTGGCTGGTTGGCACTTTAGCTGTATGGCTGGCTAGCTGGTTGGCACTTTAGCTGTATGACTGGCTGGCTGGTTGGCACTTTAGCTTTATGACTGGCTGGCTTGTTGGCATTTTAGCTATATGACTGGCTGGCTGGTTGGCACTTTAGCTGTATGACTGGCTGGCTGGTTGGCACTTCAGCTGTATGACTGGCTGGCTGGTTGGCACTTTAGCTATATGGCTGGCTGGCTGGTTGGCACTTTAGCAGTATGACTGGCTGGCTGGTTGGTACTTTAGCTGTATGACTGGCTGGCTGTTTGGCACTTTAGCTGTATGACTGGCTGGCTGGTTGGCACTTTAGCTGTATGACTAGCTGGCTGGCTGGCACTTTAGCTGTATGACTGGCTGGCTGGTTGGCACTTTAGCTATATGGCTGGCTGGCTGGTTGGCACTTTAGCTGTATGGCTGGTTGGCTGTTGACACTTTAGCTATATAACTGGCTGGCTGTTTGGCACTTTAGTTGTATGGCTGGCTGGTTGGCACTTTAGCGATATGGCTGGCCGGCTGGCTGGTTGGCACATTAGCTGTATGGCTGGCTGGTTGGCACTTTAGCTATATGGCTGGCCGGCTGGCTGGTTGGCACTTTAGCTAAATGACTGGCTGGTTGGTTGGCACTTTAGCTATATGGCCGGCTGGCTGGTTGGCACTTTAACTATATGGCCGGCTGGCTGGTTGCCACTTTAGCGATATGGCCGGCTGGCTGATTGGCACTTTAGCGATATGGCCGGCTGGCTGGTTGGTACTTTAGCGATATGGTCGGCTGGCTGGTTGGCACTTTAGCGATATGGCCGGCTGGCTGGTTGGCACTTTAGCTAAATGACTGGCTGGTTGGTTGGCACTTTAGCTATATGGCTGGCTGGCTGGTTGGCACTTTAGCTGTATGGCCGGCTGGTTGGCACTTTAGCTATATGGCTGGCTGTCTGGTTGGCACTTTAGCTATATGGCTGGCTGGCTGGTTGGCACTTTAGCTGTATGACTGGCTGGCTGGTTGGCACTTTAGCTATATGGCTGGCTGACTGGTTGGCACTTTAGCTATATAACTGGCTGGCTGGTTGGTTGGCACTTTAGCTATATGACTGGCTGGCTGGTTGGCACTTTAGCTATATGGCTGGCTGGCTGGTTGGCACTTTAGCTATATGGCTGGCTGACTGGTTGGCACTTTAGCTATATAACTGGCTGGCTG
>CM060314.1:23462839-23472839 GCA_030674185.1 Monoplex corrugatus
TCCTGCTGCCTCACCACCACCTACTTCACCTTCCAAGGTGAATTCTACCAACAAAAAGAAGGAGCAGCCATGGGCTCCCCAGTAAGCCCAATAGTAGCCAACCTGTTCATGGAGGATTTTGAAGAGAAAGCATTGGCTTCTTTCCACTCCCCACCACGATACTGGGGGCGCTACGTAGACGACACCATGACTATCCTCCCCCAGCAACTGGTCGAACAGTTCACAGAACATCTGAACAACCAACACCCAGCCATCAAATTCACGAGGGAAGTGGAACAGAACAACTCCATAGCCATGCTGGACACCCTCATCACCAGAACTGATGGCATTCTATCCTTCTCGGTCTACCGTAAACCAACTCATACGGACCAATATTTACAGTTCGACAGCCACCAGCCCCTTGAACACAAACTGGGAGTGATTCGAACCCTTACCCACAGAGCTAACACCATATGCAGTACCCAAGAGGCAAAAGACAAGGAGACAAACCACCTGAAAAAAGTGCTCACCATCTCGGGCTACAAAAAGTGGGCCTGGAACAGCCCGGGAGGCAGGAAATCCAACACCGCATCCCAACAGCCAGTGAAACAACACCAGCGCAAGGGACACATCACCATCCCATACGTAGGAGGTGTGAGTGACGCTCTGTCCAGAAAGATCAGAAAACTGGGGGTGGCTGTACATTCCAAACCTTCCAACACCATACGCAGCCAGCTGGTCACCCCCAAGGACAAAACCAGCAAACTCGACAAAGCTGGCATTATATACAGAATAGACTGCCAGGACTGTAACCAACATTATGTCGGTGAAACTGAACGCCCCCTTCAGAAGAGACTAACAGAACACAAGAGGGACTCTTCTCCAGTAGGAGCTCACCTACACGCCGAAAAACATCAATTCAGTGCGGACAATGTCAACATCCTGGACAGAGAAAATAAGTGGTTCCAGCGAGGAGTCAAGGAGGCCATCTACATCGCAGCCACCAACCCCCCGCTCAACAGGGACCGGGGCCGTTACACCCTGCCCCCGGTGTACCATTCTCTGATTCGATCTCGTGAACTGGGTTCATCCCATGTTCGCGAGATCTGAGTAGAGATTCACGCAGACAGCATTAGAGCGCTGACGAAGATGGCGAGAACGCCATCAAAAGCTACGGAACTGTGAGTAGCGATTTTTACACTGTTGGGAGACCTTGTTCTTCAAAATTGGTAGCATTACATAATATTATTATTGTCCATTTTAACAGAAGCAGTACACACTGACCCTGATGTTATTACTGTCTGTCGGAAGAGAAACAATACATGCTGACAATAGTATTATCATTGTACTTTGGTAGAGAAACAATACACACTGACCCTGATGTTATTACTGTCTGTGAGAAGAGAAACAATACATGCTGACCATAATATTATCATTGCACGTTGGTAGAGAAACAGTACATGCTGACCATAATATTATCATTGCACGTTGGTAGAGAAACAGTACATGCTGACCATAATATTATCATTGTCTGTTGGTAGAGAAACAGTACATGCTGACCATAATATTATCATTGCACGTTGGTAGAGAAACAGTACATGCTGACCATAATATTATCATTGCACGTTGGTAGAGAAACAGTACATACTGACCATAATATTATCATTGCACGTTGGTAGAGAAACAGTACATACTGACCATAATATTATCATTGCACGTTGGTAGAGAAACAGTACATACTGACCATAATATTATCATTGTCTGTTGGTATAGATACAGTATATGTTGACTATAATATTATCATTGTCTGTTGGTAGAGATACAGTATATGTTGACCATAATATTATCATTGTCTGTTGGCAGAGAAACAGTACATACTGACCATAATATTATCATTGTCTGTTGGTAGAGATACAGTACATACTGACCATAATATTATCAATGTCTGTTTGGGTAAGGTTACAGTACATACTGACCATAATATTATCATTGTCTGTTGGCAGAGAAACAGTACATACTGACCATAATATTATCAATGTCTGTTGGTAGAGATACAGTACATACTGACCATAATATTATCATTGTCTGTTGGTAGAGATACAGTATATGTTGACCATAATATTATCATTGTCTGTTGGTAGAGATACAGTATATGTTGACCATAATATTATCATTGTCTGTTGGTGGATATACAGTACATACTGACCATAGTATTATCATTGTCTGTTGGTAGAGATACAGCATATGTTGACCATAATATTATCACTGTCTGCTGGTAGAGAAATGATACATACTGACCATAGTATTATCAATGTCTGTTGGTAGAGAAACAGCATATGTTGACCATAATATTATCACTGTCTGCTGGTAGAGAAATGATACATACTGACCATACTATTATCAATTTCTGTTGGTAGAGAAACAGCATATGTTGACCATAATATTATCACTGTCTGCTGGTAGAGAAATGATACATACTGACCATACTATTATCAATGTCTCTTGGTAGAGAAACAGCATATGTTGACCATAATATTATCACTGTCTGCTGGTAGAGAAATGATACATACTGACCATACTATTATCAATGTCTCTTGGTAGAGAAACAGCATGTGCAGACTATACACACATGAGAACACTCTTACAACGTACCAACAACAGACTCAACTGGCAACTTCATTCGCGCCATCAATCAACCATTAAAACAAACCCCTATGTTTTACCCTACCCTAACCCCCACCTCTTTCCTTGTATCGATGAAGACGAGTTCCCGAATCACGTTAACCCTTTGACCACCGCACCTGATTCACCAACTGCAAAAACTTAACCCTTGACACCCACACCTCAATAGGGAGTCAAAGGGTTAAGTGTTTGCTTTGCTAGCATGGTTGACGATGCAGGCCGCTGGTAGACAGGGTGAGGGAGTCAAAGGGTTAACAAAAGCTACACATCTTTTCATCACTTTGAAGCTGCCTGTTCTTGGTGCTTGAGTGAACCTTGCTGACCGTAGTTGGAATCTTCCACACTCCTCTCTTTCACTCCTCAAAACGGCAAATATCTAAGGCTGGAATTTAGAATTTGTTCAAAATACCAGCCCGCAACATTAAATACTGGCCATGTTCGCTGCCCATCTTAATGTTTCCATTATTCTGGTAGTGTCAGCTTAGTGTTTGATAGATCCCTTCTCCCCTTTTCCTGTTTCAAGACCTTGCCAGCGCATAGTTTTGTGCAGGCTCAGATAATTGCTAGTGGATTTGGTTGAGTGCGTATGGAGTTGTCCGAGAAAGGTTAATCTGTCTTGGTGTATCTCCAATAGCTCCAATAACTCAAGATAGATTCATCGCACGCAGGCAACTCCGTATACGCTCCACCCAAATCTACCAGTAGTTATTTGACAGACTCCCAAAGCCGGTGTAAAATCCCATGCTGGCAAGGTCTTGAAATTGAGAGGCATGGTGGTGGGGGGAGGGGGGAGGGGGGAAACGGTGAGATGGGCAGCGAACAAACCAGCTTTTGATGTTGCAGGCTGGGACTGAATCTAAGGTATCAGATACTGAGTCCACAGTTTGATCAAAATAACTAACCAGTCTGCAAAATAATGCGTGGAAAATGTATGCAAACAATAATAAACAAAAAGACGGAAACAGAAGAAGAAGTGTGTGTGTGTGTGTGTGTGTGTGTGTGTGTGTGTGTGTGTGTTGTGTGTGTGTGTGTGTGTGCGTGCGTGTGTGTGTGTGTGTGTGTGTGTGTGTGTGTGTGTATAATGAGAGAGAGTGACAGAGAAAGACAGACAGACAGACAGACTGTTTCTTCTGTCGTAGCACATGTTTTCAACACATCTTCAGTTACAGTCTCATTTACTTCTGCATCCTCATCCCTGATGTCTCTGTCCTCTTTTTCATTGCTTTTAACCGTCCTTTCACCTGCCTTTTTTGTGAAATCCTGTTCTGATACTCAATTGTTACTCGCTGTGTGTGTCGCTGTTAGCGCAAGCGAACACTAAATGAGAGGGAGAGAGAGGGTTGAGCTCTGAAGACCTGCGCTAATGACTGGAAGGAATAAGTCTTCTCACAACTGACTTGTTTTCCGCTGGCCCTGCGCGTAATTTCGCTTCACGCACATTTATCAAAGACAAAGTGAATTGAGCTACCAGGTGTTTTTGATCATTTATTTTTATATTATTCGTTTATTTACTTATTTAGTTATCTATTCTTTTTTTTATTATTTATTTATTTATTTGTTTGTTTACTTATTTATCTATTTATCTATTTATTTGTTTATTTTATTCATTTATCTATCTATGTGTTTATTCAATTACTTGTTTGTCATTTGGTTTTTATCTACTTATTTTATGAATTTGTCATTTATTTATTTATCTGTCTATTTATTATCTATTTGTTGTTATAACTTATTCATTCATTCATTTATTTACTTATTTATTATTTATTTACTTATTTATTTATTTATTTATTGTTATTGTTGTTTAAAGCCCAGCCGACTGCTTAGAGCCATATCAGGGCTATAACCCATTCAAAACTTACAGAATTTCAACAAGAAAATAAAAGGAAAAGAAAATTAGACATACATATCAATGCATTCGTGCACATAATCTAAGGACATGCTACTGGCGTTGACCACTCCATCCAATTTATCGCACAGAGGATTTAAAAAACATCTAAATAACAAATTTAAGCATACCAAAGGACACCAAGACATATTTAAAAATGGGCACAAATTACCTAGAATTGTTTCTGTATATCACACCTCCCTAGAGCCAAAAATGCACTTAGTACATGTGTTACACATCAATGGTAGGCAGCCACCTCTTTGATGTTAGTATGTGATGTGACCCTTAGGCGAATGATAAGCTGGGGGATTACTGGGTCTAAGTAAATGAATTCATTTTAACAGCCTTCACTGAAAATGCCCAGTGGTCACGTTTTGGGGATAAGCTGGGGGATTACTGGGTCTAAGTAAATGAATTCATTTTAACAGCCTTCACTGAAAAAGTCCAGTGGTCACGTTTCGGGTCTAAGTAAAGCTGAGGGGGAGGGGGGTGTTTACTATCAGCCGATAAGGGTCATCGAATATTCTGATTACAGTACTTTGAATTCATTTTAACAGCCTTCACTTGAAATGCCCAGTGGTCACGTTTCATTTCTATAGCCTGCCTCGAAGCCAGCATAAAGGCAGCTGAAGACGGAGAGCCAGAGAAGGAGGAGCCAGGCAGAGAAGGAGGAGCCAGGTAGACAGAGACAGAGGCAGAGAGAGACAGAGACAGGACTCCACAACACAACGCGATTCTCTCTGATTCTTTGACTCTTTGGCGAATAGCGCTGGGGAGTTGCTCTTTGGCGAATAGCGCTGGGGAGCAGTTAGCCTTTCATATGTGTTTTTAATGTATTGAAATTGTAAAGGAAACAAAGTTCTACCACCACGCCGTTTTGAGGCATGCTTAGAAAAAATACCGTGGTAGACAAAAAGGAATATTAACTCAGTATTCACTGTGTTGTCTATGGAGAGACTGTAGTGCAACACATGTACCCAGTTATCAATTCTAAGAGAAAGTACGTAAGACTTTATAGAACACATACAGGTGAATGGATCAGCAAGGCAGAAAATGATAGGAAGAAATGACAGAAAGCAAAGCAAGGAGAAAGAAACAAAGAGAGTGACAGAGGAAATTTCTTGCACAGAATTTCCAGAAGGTGGGGATACTATTAGTACTAAAAGAACCCCCAGCATGCCCACGGGGGAGTATGTCCTGACCATGGTTCTTTAACTTACAAACTTATGGTGTCTTGGCTCCATAACAGTTAACGTACAAACTTATGGTGTCTTGGCTCCATAACATTTAACTTACAAACTTATAGTGTCTTGGCTCCATAACAGTTAACTTACACACTTATAGTGTCTTGGCTCCATAACAGTTAACTTACACACTTATGTGTCTTGGCTCCATAACAGTTAACTTACACACTTATGGTCTTGGCTCCATAACAGTTAACTTACAACTTATGGTCTTGGCTCCATAACAGTTAACTTACACACTTATGGTCTTGGCTCCATAACAGTTAACTTACAAACTTATGGTGTCTTGGCTCCATAACAGTTAACTTACAAACTTATGTGTCTTGGTCCATAACAGTTAACTTACACACTTATGGGTCTTGGCTCCATAACAGTTAACTTACACACTTATGGTAACTTGGCTCCATAACAGTTAACTTACACACTTATGGTAACTTGGCTCCATAACAGTTAACTTACACACTTGTGGTGTCTTGGCTCCATAACAGTTAACTTACACACTTATGGCATCTTAGCTCATAACAGTTAACTTACACACTTTGGTAACTGGTTCCATAACAGTTAACTTAGACACTTATGGTGTCTTGGCTCCATAACAGTTAACTTAAATATAATAATTATTATAATTAATAATAATTACAATATTTATATAGCGCAAAATCTTGATAAATCAAATCTAAGCTCTGAAGCAGACACACACGCTCGCACGCAGCACGCACGCACACACACGCACACACACACACACACACACACACACACACACACGCATGGCTATAAATGGGGAGAAAGAATAAAAGCAATAAAAGCAAGAATAAAAGCAATGGAAAATTATAGAGAGCATAGCATATACAATTATATATTATAACTATGTGATTCCCCTCCAAGCGGAGACAGGCTGCAGAGGGGGGAGGGGGGGTTGAGTGAGGTTAGGATTTTATGCAGAGGAGAAAAGGTGGGTTTTGAGAGCGGACTTGAAGGAGACAAAAGTAGGTTGCTGACGGACTGAGAGAGGAAGTTTGTTCCAGGAGAGTGGACCAGAAACAGAGAAGGCTCGTGGACCATAGGTATTGAGCTTAGTGCGTGGAAAGCGAAAAGTCAGAGGATCGGAGGCAGAGCAGAGGGTACGTGAGGGAACATAGATCTCAAGTAGGCTTGACAGGTAATCGGGGGCTGCGTTATTGAGGCTTTTGTAGCACATGGTGTCTAGTTTGTATTGTATGCGCTTTGATACAGGGAGCCAGTGAAGTTGTGCCAGGAGAGGAGATATGTGGTCAGCTTTTTTCTTTTTGAGTACAAGGCGTACAGCATTGTTACACACTTGTGGTGTCTTGGCTCCATAACAGTTAACTTACACACTTATGGTGTCTTGGCTCCATAACAGTTAACTTACAAACTTGTGGTGTCTTGGCTCCATAACAGTTAACTTACACACTTATGGTGTCTTGGTTCCATAACAGTTAACTTACACACTTATGGTGTCTTGGCTCCATAACAGTTAACTTACAAACTTATGGCATCTTGACTCCATAACAGTTAACTTACAAACTTATGGTGTCTTGGCTCCATAACAGTTAACTTACAAACTTATGGCATCTTGGCTCCATAACAGATAACTTACACACTTATGATGTCTTGGCTCCATGACAGTTAACTTACACACTTGTGGTGTCTTGGCTCCATAACAGTTAACTTACACACTTATGGCATCTTGGCTCCATAACAGTTAACTTACACACTTATGGCATCTGGCTCCATAACAATTAAGTTACAAACTTATGGTAACTTGGCTCCATAACAGTTAACTTACACACTTATGGTGTCTTGGCTCCATAACAGTTAACTTACACACTTATAGCGTCTTGGCTCCATAACAGTTAACTTACACACTTATGGTAACTTGGCTCCATAACAGTTAACTTACACACTTATGGTGTCTTGGCTCCATAACAGTTAACTTACAAACTTATGGCATCTTGGCTCCATAACAGTTAACTTACAAACTTATGGTAACTTGGCTCCATAACAGTTAACTTACAAACTTATGGTGTCTTGGCTCCATAACAGTTAACTTACACACTTCTGGTGTCTTGGCTCCATAACAGTTAACTTACAAACTTCTGGTGTCTTGGCTCCATAACAGTTAACTTACACACTTATGGTGTCTTGGCTCCATAACAGTTAACTTACAAACTTATGGTAACTTGGCTCCATAACAGTTAACTTACAAACTTATGGTGTCTTGGCTCCATAACAGTTAACTTACAAACTTCTGGTGTCTTGGCTCCATAACAGTTAACTTACAAACTTCTGGTGTCTTGGCTCCATAACAGTTAACTTACACACTTATGGTGTCTTGGCTCCATAACAGTTAACTTACAAACTTATGGTGTCTTGGCTCCATAACAGTTAACTTACAAACTTATGGCATCTTGGCTCCATAACAGTCTACACTTTTCATGCAAACTTGGAAAACATCTATCCCGGAAGAGCTGAGAAAATTTTTCTTTCAATACATTCTTGTCATATATTTATATACATAGAAATACACAGACACACGCACGCACGCATGCACGCACGCACGCACGCACACACACACGCACGCACGCACGCACACACACACGCACGCACGCACGCACACACGCACGCACACACGCACACACATGCACATACGTACACACACACATACATACACATACACATATATATGTATATATGTATGTCTATGTATATACATCTGTACATGTATGCATGTATATACATACATACATACATTCATACATACATACATACGTACCTATATATATATATATATATAAATGTATATATATGTATATATATATATATATGTATATACATATATATGTGTGTGTGTGTGTGTGTGTGTGTGTGGTGTGTGTGTGTGTGTGTGTGTGTGTGGCGCGCGCACGCGTGTGTGTGTGTGTGCGTGTGTGTGTATAACGAGAGACAGTGACAGAGAAAGACAGACAGACAGACAGACAGACAGACTGTTTCTTCTGTCGTAGCACATGTTTTCAACACATCTTCAGTTACAGTCTCATTTACTTCTGCATCCTCATCCTTGATTTCTCTGTCCTCTTTTTCATTGCTATTAACCGTCCTTTCACCTGCCTTTTTTGTGAAATCCTGTTCTGATACTCAATTGTCACTCGCTGTGTGTGTCGCTGTTAGCGCAAGCGAACACTAAATGAGAGGGAGAGAGAGGGTTGAGCTCTGAAGACCTGCGCTAATGACTGGAAGGAATAAGTCTTCTCACAACTGACTTGTTTTCCGCTGGCCCTGCGCGTAATTTCGCTTCACGCACATTTATCAAAGACAAAGTGAATTGAGCTACAAGGTGTTTTTATCATTTATTTTTATATTATTCGTTTATTTACTTATTTAGTTATCTATTTATTCTTTTATTTATTATTTATTTATTTATTTGTTTGATTACTTATTTATCTATTTATCTGTTTGTTTATTTATTTATTCATTTATCTATCTTGTGTTTATTCAATTACTTGTTTGTCATTTGGTTTTTATCTACTTATTTATGAATTTGTCATTTATTTATTTATCTGTCTATTTATTATCTATTTGTTGTTATAACTTATTCATTCATTTACTTATTTATTATTTATTTACTTATTTATTTATTTATTTATTTATTGTTATTGTTATTGTTGTTTAAAGCCCAGCCGACTGCTTAGAGCCATATCAGGGCTATAACCCATTCAAAATTTACAGAATTTCAACAAGAAAATATAAGGAAAAGAAAATTAGACATACATATCAATGCATTCGTGCACATAATCTAAGGACATGCTACTGGGTTGACCACTCCATCCAATTTATCGCACAGAGGATTTAAAAAACACATCTAAATAACAAATTTAAGCATACCAAAGGACACCAAAACATATTTAAAAATGGGCACAAATTACCTAAAATTGTTTCTGCATATCACACCTCCCTAGAGCCAAAAATGCACTTAGTACATGTGTTACACATCAATGGTAGGCAGCCACCTCTTTGATGTTAGTATGTGATGTGACCCTTAGGCGAATGATAAGCTGGGGGATTACTGGGTCTAAGTAAATGAATTCATTTTAACAGCCTTCACTGAAAATGCCCAGTGGTCACGTTTCGGGTCTAAGTAAAGCTGAGGGGGGGGGGGGGTTATATCAGCCGATAAGGGTCATCGAATATT
>CM060314.1:23477839-23480339 GCA_030674185.1 Monoplex corrugatus
AAAAAAAGAAGAAAAAGCAGAAGAAGAAGAAAATGATGATGATGATGATGATGATGATGGTGGTGATGATGATGATGATGTTGATGATGATGGTGATGACGATGGTGATGTTGATGTTGACGATAAAGAAGAAGGAGAAACAAAAGAAGAAGACGAAGATACAAGAGAAGAAGAAGAAAAGAAGAAGAAGAAGAACATCAAGAAGAGCAATAACAAGAACAAGAAACAAACAAAAAAGACAAAGAAGGAGAAGAAACAAAAGAAGACGAAGAAGAAGAAGAAGAAGAAGAAGAAGAAGAAGAAAAAGAAGAAGAAAATGAAGAACAAGAACAAGAAGAAGAACAAAAAGAAGAAGAAGAAGAACAACAACAAGAAGAAGAAGAAAAAGAAGAACAAGAACAAGAAGAGCAAGAAGAATAGGAAGAAGAAGCTAAGAAGAAAAGATCTTTTACTTTCATCACACCATCTGATGTGAGAGATGTACCCCAGGGGCTCGGTAGTGAAGAGGGGTAAACGGTGGACTTTCAATCAGAAGATCCTAGGTTCAATCCTTCTGGATATCTATTCGGATCCCCAGGTCAACGTGTGTGCAGAATTGCCATGTTCCTCCCCCCTTCCCCCTTCCCCCTTCCCCCCACCCCCTTCGTGTGTGTACACATGCAGAACATCATATAATTCTGCACGTTAAAAATTCTGTAAGTCATGTCAGTCATCAGGGGCTTATCGAAACATGAAAACAGTCAATATGTATCATCACCAGCACCAAAGATGCTGTCTGTGCAACAGCATAGTGAAATGTGGTCAGCTGGTCTAACAACTTGAGTTTTCTGTGCTCTGCTTGAACGTCTGATTACGTATCATCATCATCATCATCATCATCATCATTATCATCATCATCATCATTCTTGTTGTTCTTGTTGTTCTTGTTGTTCTTGGTGTTCTTGTTGATGCTGTTGTTCTTGTTGTTCTTGTTCTTGTTGTTCTTGTTGTTCTTGTTGTTCTTGTTGTTCTTGTTGTTCTTGTTGTTCTTGTTGTTCTTGTTGTTCTTGTTGTTCTTGTTGTTCTTGTTGTTCTTGTTGCTATATCATGTCATATCATATCATCATCATCATCGTTATCATCATCATTGTTATCATCATCATCATAATCATAATTGTTATCATCACCATTGTTATCATTATCATCATCATCATTGTTATCATCATCATCATTGTTATCATCATCATCATTGTTATCATCATCATCATTGTTAACATCATCATTATTATCATTGTTATCATCATCATTGTTGTCATCATCATCATTGTTATCATCATCATTGTTATCATCATCATCATTGTTATCATCATCATTGTTATCATCATCATCATTGTTATCATCATCATCATTGTTAATATCATCATTATTATCATTGTTATCATCATCATTGTTATCATCATCATCATTGTTAACATCATCATTATTATCATTGTTATCATCATCATTGTTATCATCATCATCATTGTTAACATCATCATCATTATCATCATTGTTATCGTCATCATCGTTATCGTCATCGTCGTCGTCGTCGTTGTCGTTGTCGTTGCAAATTTGATGTTCCGCGCGTGTATGTACACGATGGGGATTAAGACACTGACAGGTCTGCACACTTGTTGATCTGAGAGATGGGGGAAAAATCCACATGTCCACCCTTCACCCATCAGGCGGAGCTGTCTGGGCGGATCGAACCCAAGACCTTCCAATTAATAGACCAACATTTACCCACTGGACCATCACGCCTTTTGATCATTTTGTCTCAATCCCTTGTCGTCAGTCAAAAAGCAGACAGTGTTTATAACGGCAGACAGAATTTACAGCCACTACAACAGAATATTTAGAGTCAATGGCACCCAAAGACAGACACCTATTGTCAATTTGTGCTCTAATTAGTCTGCACAGCTTCCTAACTCGTACTTTCCACTAGCTGTTTTGTGTCGTATATACTGTGTTGGAGACTGCAATCTGGAGCTGGGATGAAAAGAGATCCGTCGCATTGGGACAATTCCGTATGCGCTCTACCAACATTTTTTTTTTTTGCCAGCAGTTATGTTGCCAGCTCCTTTAAAGCTGGCAAGAAAAAAGTGGCCTTCCTGAAGTTCGAACCCCACTTAAAGTTTGAAGTTTGTTCAAGAGGGATCCGTCGCACTCAGACAATTCCATATGTGCTGAACCCAAATCTGCTGACAATTACCTGGCAGACTCCCTGAGTGTGTGCAAAACCATATGAGCTGGCAAGGTCTTGAAATTGGAGAGGGACGGGGGGGGTGGACGGGGGGGTGGACGGGGGAAGGGACTTTTGAAACACAAAGCTGACACCACCAAAATGACGGAAACATTCAGATGAGCAGCGAACATACCAGTGTTTAATGTTGCAGACTGGAGTTGAACTCGAGATATCAGCTCTTGAGTCCACGGTTCTACCATGAGAACCAACCAGCCAGCTAACCCCACTACCCCTGCG
>CM060314.1:23485339-23492839 GCA_030674185.1 Monoplex corrugatus
TCTGCCTGCAATAATCTACCCCACCCACTTCTGCCTGCAATAGGCACCCCACCCACTTCTGCCTTACAATAATCTACCCCACCCACTTCTGCCTGCAATATCTACCCCACCCACTTCTGCTGCAAAAATCTACCCCACCACTTCTGCCTGCAATCATCTACCCCAACCACTTCTGCCTGCAATAATCTACCCCACCCACTTCTGCCTGCAATAGCACCCCACCCACTTCTGCCTGCAATAAGCACCCCAACCACTTCTGCCTGTAATATGCACCCATCCACTTCTGCCGGCAATATGCACCCCACCCACTTCTGCCTGCAATGATCACCCCACCCATTTTTGCCTGCAATATGCACCCCACCCACTTACTGCCTGCAATATCTACCCCAACCACTTCTGCCTGCAATAATCTACCCCACCACTTCTGCCTGCAATAATCTACCCCACCACTTCTGCCTGCAATATGCACCCCACCCACTACTGCCTGCAATAACACCCCACCACTTCTGCCTGAATATGCACCCACCACTTCTGCCTGCAATAATCTATCCCAACCCACTTCTGCCTGCAATATGCACCCCTCCCATTCTTGCCTGCACTATGCACCCCACCCACTTCTGTCTGCAATATCACCCCACCCACTTCTGCCTGCAATATCTACCCCAACCACTTCTGCCTGCAATAATCTACCCCACCACTTCTGCCTGCAATATGCACCCCACCCACTACTGCCTGCAATAATCTACCCCACCCACTTCTGCCTGCAATAATCTACCCCAACCACTTCTGCCTGCAATAATCTATCCCAACCACTTCTGCCTGCAATATGCACCCCACCCACTTCTGCCTGCACTATGCACCCCACCCACTTCTGCTGCAATAGGCACCCCACCCACTTCTGCCTGCAATATGCACCCCACTCACTTCTGCCTGCAATAGTCTGTCAGACACCTTTATGCTTGCATGGAACCCTGTATGCTGGCAAGCCTGAGAGGGAAGGAGAAATGTTAAGATGACAACACCAGAATGTTCAGCGCATTAACCCTTTGACTCCCTCACCCTATCTATCAACTGCAAAAATGTAACTCTTTGACTTCCTCATCCATCTCCATCTCCACCAACTTTCTGCAGGAAGCTGGTGGATAGGGTGAGTGACTCAAAGGGTTAAGTTTTTGCTTTGCTAGCATGGTTCACAATGCAGAATGCTGGTGGACAGAGTGTGGGAGTCGAAGACTTAAGCTAGGCAGCAAATAAGGCAACAATTTTTATGTCTGGGCTGAGATTAAACTGGACACATCAGATCTTGAATTCAACACGGCTCTATGAAAAAGAACTTCAACCAGCCTGAAGAGCCCCCGCTCACAACGACTAAAATATTTATAGGAAATAGTGTGAGCTCTCAAAACTGGACAAGAAATTAAGGTTGGGAAGTTGAAACGTGTTATAATCAATTCCATGATGTAGTTTACCTGAACGGAGGTATAAACGAAATTACGAGAATCAGAATTGTCCATTTTGTTGTTCTGTAATGATGGCCTTTTTTGCTTTAAAATATCACTGAATGTCTCCCTCTTCTACCCTGATTGTGTGGTTTACAGTGAAAAGGAATCAGGTTTACCGTCATGTAATCAAATGCTGTATATCGAGCACTTCTCATCCTGTGTTTGTCTTTCCCTCTTTCAGTCTGTTTGACACGCAACTAAACAACACCACTCAAGTATGCTTCTATACACTTAGACACACACAGAGAGAGACAGAGAGAGAGAGAGAGATAAACGCACACACGCACATGCACACACACACAGATACACACACACGCACATGCACATGCACATGCACACACACACAGATACACACACACACACACGCACATGCACATGCACATGCACACGCACACATACAGATACACACACACGCATATGCACACGCGCACACACACATATCTATGCAGACATATATATACATGTATATATATATATGTAGATAGATAAACAGACAGACAGATAGATAGATAGATAGATAGATAGATAGATAGATAGTAGATAGATAGATAGATGTAGATTGATTGATAGACAGATAGATAGATAGATAGATAGATAGATAGATGATGATAGATAGGATAGATAGATGATAGATAGTAGATAGATAGATAAGATAGATTAGATAGATAGAACACTAACATAATAAGAATAGATAATATACACACGATAGCATACGACAATAGATCAAAACACACAAGACTACAGATAAACATAGAAAATAGATCAATAACAAACTAGACAGAATCAAGATAATATCATAACTTAGCATACATAAAATAGATAAGTAAAACACCACACATTACACATAGACACACACACCACAGCACATCACATTACACAACACACACACACACCACACACACACACACACACACACACACACACACACACCACGCACACAACACGCACACACACCACACACACACAACACACACACAAATACTCATACACTTACACACATAAACATAAACACACGCACACATACACATCCAAGCACACACACACGCACACCATACACACACACACACACACACCACACACACACACACCGCATACAACACGCACTCACAGCAACACATCATACACACCACATCATACATTACGACAAAACATAAACACACGACAACATACACATCACTCACAACACGCACACCACACACACACCAACCACACACGCACACCACACACACACACACACTACACCGCAACAACAATACAAAGACTAATCAAGCAAAAACAACATACAGCATACAACACACTAAACCATACACACACAACACATCACACACACACCACCACAACACACACCCCATTACACACACTACACACACACATCAACACACACACAACATACACACACACATACACACACACACACACACCACACCACACTTATATGCAATTCATACGTCAGAATACCGCTCATCGTCCATCTGTCTATTTCTCTCTCACTGGAGTCAGGTAGGTAAATCTTAGACTTCAGGTTGAAAGGTTCTGCTGTCGATCACCTAAACATCTCCACCTGGAGGGTAAAGGGTTAAGATTTTCCCTGATCTCCCAGGTCAAGGTGTGTGCAGACATGCCGATGATGGCTAACTGACCTTCGTGTGTGTACACCTGCTTACATCCTGAGTGACCTCACTGTGTCGTCTTATCCTTGAAACGTGGAGCTGTGTGTTCTTTTCATCGCCTACATTGGAAAATAAATCAGGACCAGACAGGGGGGAAAGGTGGTATGCACTTAAACACAAAGAAAAACAGAGAAAGAGAGAGAAAGAGAGAGAGAGAGAGAGAGTGAGAGAGAGAGAAAGAGAGAGAGAGGGTGAGTGAGAGAGAGAGAAAGAGAGAGAGAGAAAGATAAGAGAAAGAGAGAGAGAAAGAGAGCGAGAGAGAAAGAGATAAGAAAGAGAGAGAGAAAGACAGAGAGAGAGGGGGGGGGGAGAGTGAGTGAGAGAGAGAAAAAGAGAGAGAGAGAGAGAAAGACAGAGAAAGACAGAGAGAGAAAGACAGAGAGAGCAAGAGAGAGAGAAAGAGAGAGAGAAAGAGAGAGGGAAAAAGAAAGAGAGAGAAAGAGACAGACAGACAGAAAGAGAGAGAGAGAGAGAAAGAGAGAGACAGACAGACAGACAGAGACAGAGAATTATGATTCGATGTGATTTAATGTCTCTGAAAGCCTTCAGACCAAACAAGACATGGGATGATTTTAAAATGAACAACGATGACATTGACAATAACAATATTCACAGTGAGTGAGAGAAAGCGAGAGAGAGAGAGGGGGGAGGGGGAAGGAGAGAGAGAGTGAACGAGAAAGAAAGAGAGAGAGAGAGAGAAAGAGACAGGTAAACAGAGAGAGAGAAAGAGAGAGAGAGAAAGAGAATAAGACAGAGAAAGAGAGAGAAGGAGGGAGAATGAGAGAGAGAAAAAAGAGAGGAGACAAAGTGGAAGAGACAGCTATTTACGAGAGGCTATAGATAAGCAATTACTTGCTCTTTTACATCTAGGCTGGCTCTAATGATGGGGTACACGATGAGGGGAAGTAATCATGAACTGAACATCATAAATCCAGTAGTCTTCTCCACACCCACAGGCCTGTCCTCGCCAATCTCCACGCATGAAGCACAGCGTGTTGTGATATGATCCTGAGACTTGGAGATTGCTGAAGAGGGTTTCTTCACACCCAAACAATGCCATATGCGCACCATCTAAATCTGCTAGCAGCTATTCGACAGATTCCTTGAACCTGCCCCAAACCCTGCGAGTTGGAAAAGTGGTGAAATGAGCAGTGGAAAGGGATGGAGGGACGTATCAAAGACTAAGCTGACACTATCAGAATGATTGAATTATTAAGATGGGCATTTTGAGGGAGTCCGAAAAAAAAAATAGGAAAAAAGTCGTGGGGTGGGCATCATCGGTCTCAGAGCCGTTGTGCAGCCGAATTTCATCTTATGAATGTCATGCTGATGTCATCATATTGCTCAAGTTGTTTCATCAATTTAGCCTATGCAACCAGGAGGTCACTGTGAACGTCTTCACGTTTGATTCTCAGGCATAAAAGGTTTCATCGTCGATCACGTGGCACATAGAATTTCCATAGCGTTTTAACATTTCTGTAACAAAAAAGAAAAACCTGTGGAATCGTGATATTTGTCTCAAATTCATATGAACCCATCTCGTAACATAAAAATTGGCGTGTTTGCAATGCATATTTCTGTTCAAATAATTGGTGGCATCAACCTGATAGTTTATAGGAAATGGACGATTGTATTTCTCGTATTTTTGTACATCCCTTCCTTCAGGTAAATTACATCACCGAATTCCGAACAAAACTTCAACTTCCCATCCGTTAGATTTTAACATGTTTTCTGTATTTACGTGAGTTGACAATAAAACCAACAAATCCTGGATTGGACGTGTCATCCAAAAAGATAACATCGCTCAGATCAGACTCCTCTTCAATCTATACCAGAAAACGTATGAGGGGAAAATAGAATTGTCTCGTTCACCTGTACCCTTCTGCAGGTGAAGAGATGGTCAAGAGGAACGCTGACCGAGTTGTGTAGACAGGTGATTAACACTCTAATTGGAGCCAGACAGCAACAGTAAGGACCCGCCTTGAGCTGTATTGACTATTGCTACTATATCCTGTTGGCTGTAAACACTGTCTGCTGCTAGCTATAAACGATGTCTGAGTTGACTGCAAACGGTGTAATTGGCCAATTAAGGGGAGTAATTACTGCGAGGGACAGAGCCATTATCAATTTGTAATATGTCTGTTCTTAAACAGCGTTTGTTGTTACCTGTTTAAGACAAACAATGACAAAAATGGCAAACAATGAAAAACAGATATTCGAGAAAAAAAAATGAACTTGTGCACTCGAATACAAGGCAAGAAGTACAGGATGGCTCTGATGCAGGTGGCCATACTAGTTCAACTGACAGAGCGCCATGCCGAACTGCAGGGATCATGAGTTTGATCCTCTGGTCAGCCATAGGTTTTAGGCACTTTGGTTGGTTACTGTGCTACACTATTAATCCTTTGATTCCAGCACCCTGTCCATCAGGATCCAGCACTGTCAACCATACTAGCAAAGCAAAAACTTAACCCTTTGACTCCCTCACACAATCCCACCAGCTTGCAAAATCTTAATCATTTGAAACTTTCATCCTATCCACCAGCTTCCATTTCCTCACCCTATCCACCAACTTCCGGCATGATAGCAGGTGGATATGGTGAGGGATGGATTCAAAGGGCTATGTTTTTGCAGTTGGTGGAAAGGGTGTGGGAGTCAAAGGGTTATTGCAGGTGTCATGGGGTTCGATCTTTAGGTACATCACATTTTTAAATTCTTGCCAGCTCACAAGATTTTATTCAAGCTTATGGACATAGCCAGACAACTGCTGGTAGATCTGGGTGGAGCGTGTATGGAACTATCTGAACGTGATGAACCTTTCTCTAACAAACTCCGGACACTAGCACTGTGCACAACGATACAAAAACGCGAGTGGAAAGTGTTGAGAAAGGGAGTCCATCAGATTGATTACAGCAGAGACTGTCAAGAGGCCTATGCCTCTGGCTGTCATTGACTCTAAATACTCTCTTATATTGGCCGTAAATTCTGTCTGCCCTCGCAAACATCATCTGACAAGTGCCACACACTTTGATTGATGACAAGAGAACGAGACAGGGGATCAGAAGTGCGGCGGTGATGTTGGTAAACTGTTGGACTTCCAGTTGGAAGGTCTTGCCTTTTGATCCACTTTACAAGCCTGCACTTTGAAAGTAAAAGTTGGAGATTTTTCCTGTCTCCCAGGTCAACATATGTGCACGCTTGCCAGTGCCTCAGCTCTCTTCATGTCTATAAGCATCTAGAACATGGAATATACACGCGAAAGATCCTGTAAGTGACATCAGCAGCCAACTTAGAAAAACGTGAAAACACCAAGGATACATGCCCATCGAAAATGGAGACTGAGCAACAGCATTGTGACATGTGGCCAGCTCGCCTGACAGCTTGAGTTTTCCATGTTCCATAAAAAAATATCTGATTACGTGGAATGCACTATGAGTCCAAATGAGATTTGATTATAGTGATATGCAAAATTGATTTATGATTTGTAATAACGAAACAGTAGTACTAGTACTAGTACTACTAGAAGTAGCGATAAATTGATAAGAAGAAGAAGAAGAAGAAGAAGAAGATTAATGACAATAATAATAACAATAACATTATTATTATTATTATTATTATTATCATTATTATTATCATTATCATATTATTACTGTCATTATAATCGTTATTATCATTATTGCTGTTGTTGTTGTTGTTGCTGTTGTTGTTGTATTGTTATTGTTATTATTATTATATTATTATTGTTGTTGTTGTTGTTGTTTAATACTGTTATTATTATCATCATCATTATTATTATTATTATTATAATTGTTGTTATTATTGTTGTTGTTGTTCTTATTATCATTATTATTATTACTATTATTGTTATTGTTGTTATTATCATTATTATATATTAAAATCATATCTATAGCATTACTGTCCATACTCACTGCACATTGCATACTTTCCAAGACTCAGAGGGTGGGACATACAAAAGCACTAACATATCGCATGAAAACACAAATATCAGAATACACATATTACTGCTCGTGCACAGATGGTTGTATGCGAAGAATGTATTGGCATTATATCACATAGATCAATTCTGAACAGCACAATTCTCCAAATTAATTTGGATTCAGTGCACATTACACATTCATAGGACATAAAAGCATGAATATCACACACACACACACACACACACACACACACACACACACACACACACACACACACACACCACACATGTACGTACGCACGCACACACGCACGCACGCATGCACGCACAGGCACATGCAAATGGATACATACTGATAAAGTCAAACGATACTATACACACATAGACATAT